>VZSZ01003420.1:220930-264533 GCA_013398815.1 Ibidorhyncha struthersii
CCCCCCCGCAACTCACTCAGCCTAATATTTTCTCACAAACTGAATACATGTTTCAGAAAGTTGGAAAAATGTGCAGAAAGCTTAACTAATGGAGACTTTGCCCTAAGTTTTGTGTTTGCAATGGTGTTGAAAAGGCCTAAAAGAGGGTTTGTGTTAAGAAGGTATGTGCCTAGTGAATTACTAAAGTTAACTTTAACTTTTCTGGGAAAAAAAAAATAATCTAAAGAGAAAAGTTCATTTAACAAAACAACTATTTGACCAAAAAGTCCACAGGCATTAAAGGTCTGAAGTTTTTATCAAAACAATCACTACATTGCACCATGGCGCCACATTGCACCACAGACATTCAAGGCAGTGTGATGTAACTTCCCAGAAAGCATCACATTGCATTTCTGGATTGCTTAAAAAAAATAACATCAGTTATTAAGTCACGTTATGGTTGCCAGGATTTCTACTTTTTTTCTTCCAACCAGCTTTACAATTTCCCTTAAAAATTTTGTCAGATGGAAACAAATTCTGTAAGGGCTGAGTGGTTTTATGTGGCAGAAGCATTGATGCTTGCCATCCCTTGGGAGAGTAATATCTCACACCAGGATTTCCTTTGAGTGTTTTTCTTGTTCTTCTGCAGAGCTACCAGCAACCTCTCCAGCTCAGCTAAACTCCCAAAGCCTCTCAACACCCACAGCCTCCTACTGGTATAATCCAGTTGAATAAATTAGGAGCCAGTGTATTGCAATTCCTCTGTTTTCATTCAAGTGGCAGATGAAAAAAACACTTTGGCTGTTTAGCCTTAAATATTTTATAAATATTGATAATTTTTTTAAAAAATTGAAATTAATATATTTTTTAGAGTATTTCAGTTCTCCTTACCAACCAAATTACGTAATGTGAAAAGCAGCAATTGCTTTTAAATGACCTAATGTATGGTAATAACACACTTTTTTTGAGATGTGGTTTCCAATAATGACTAACAAAATACCTGAAGAACAGCTACTTCCTAAGAAACATTACAGCTCTCTGGGGTATGTGGGGGTGTTTCTTTATCTTTAGAAATAACACAGAAATAGTACACCTAAGAAAGGTAAGATTTTAATGGATGGGTAGAGATCATAAAAATACAACCAATGGATTGATGGATGTGCCTTACCTCCTCCCTCTGGGTTCAAGAGCTCCACTTTAAAAGTTTTTTCTAATTCAGGAATAGAATTATCAGTGATGTTAACAGTAACGTACTTGTATCTCTCTCCTGGCTGAAATTCCAGTGTGCCCACAACAGCCTGCAATATGAAAGCACTTCACATTTTTGTTCAAGTCTAATGTTTTCATCCATATGAAAAACAAAATAGAACCTTGATTTTGTTTGTCTTTGTCAAAACATCTACTTGTATTCACTCAAGCCTTTAAAAAATCTGCTGAATCTTTGTTATGAGAAAAGGCATATAAATTCACCGGATTATGAGCATCTGCATTCATCTACATTTTTCTGCACAAATATCAGTTATACAAGTACATGCAGGTTATTTTGTTGAATGTGTACAAATCCTACTATGTACAAATATAATCTTAACCTGTACATGCACCTGAATGCTCATATAAAGTTTGATATATTCAGTGACAATAGCAAATATCCCTTATTGCTGCACTGACAATTCTCTTAAGAAAAAAAAAAAATCAAAACCAGAGGGTTTCCTAGGAAATACAACATGCTGCACGGAAAGCATGTAAAAGTCACATAATGATATACATTTTTAAAGTGAGTATCACACATTCATTTATCACATCAGCATATAAAACAAAGCGTTTCTGTGAAAAGAATCATAGCTGGGCTAAAATACTCAAACTGAAGTGTACCTCCAGGACAAATAACTCTAAATAAATTCCAAAATAATCACACACCTTGGCAATGGCCGTACCTGATAATCTTTAGGACTGAAAGCTGTAAGCGGCACTGTTCTGTATTCCACCAGAACTGTTCCAAGTAGACCTTGTGCGCGAACTACCAGCAATCTGATGTCTCCAACTTCTTCTTTAACAGCAATATGGGGCACAGCAGAGGCTGGCAGAATCATTTCATCGCCTGGCTGAGGAGGTGGCCCCACTGAGAACTGTAGTAGACCTGGCAGACAAGAAATACTATTTACATGGCTGCTTGCACCAAATTTAAATTATGATAATAAATTGAAACCAAATGTATAATATTTATATTTAATGTTTCTGAAATTAAAAAACAATTATTGATATGACATTAGGACTCAACCATGCTATTTCCAGGGACGTGCTGTGTACCTTCCCCTCTCTCACTGATATCCATATCAGTCTTGATAAAGCCACAGCACAAGAACGAATTCAGCTCTTCCCGAAAAAAGCCTGAATATGTCATAGCACTGGGTACTTATTGGTCTATTAAGCATGCAGAAATTTCTCTCTTCATCTGGAATTCTCATCTGAGAAAAACTGGCACAGGATCAACTACGTGCAACCTTTATCTGCTCTCAGAAGGAAATCATTGCCTCTTTGGTCAGGGCAGTTTTCATGGCTTTTTGTAACATTCTCAAGAATAAGTAACTCAGCTTTCACTCTGGTACAAAAATGATGAATTAATCTCAAGTTAGACAGAGTGGAATACTTGGCATTGCTTCCTCAACTACCAAGGCTATGCAGAGTTTTTATCTATTGAGCTAGAACTATACGGTTATCTGCAACAAGACTGTATCATCTCCATCATTGTTACCATATGGGTGGTCACTGGCTTTGATGCTGATATCAGTAGTTTCCTTTTCTGGATCTATACTTGCTCCACTGGTAGGAGTTGAACCTAGTTTTCCATCTCCAGACACTGCAGAGACTAATGTCACACGGAAATACTCATTTAGCTCCGGAATGTCATCATCAATAACATGCAAATTTAAGACCTAGAGAAGGACCAAATCATGGAGAAATCAAACCGTGCAACATACATCATTTAGGAGTTTCATGACCCTGCTTAACTCATCAAATTCTTTGATTAGTCAGTCAGCTGTATCTGCTGTGTATGTCTGAAAGTAATATAGACAATAATTTTGTTTTCCACATGATTGAACCTAATTTCTAGGATAATATTTTATGCTTAGAATATGCATTCCAAAAACAACTTTATCAAGCTACCAGAGATGGAAGGCGTATTTTCTCAATTGTTTCAAATTACATAAACACATAACCAAGCTAGCAATTATTTATTATCTACCTCGACATAAGCAAAATAAAAATTCATATATAAAAAATGAAATATCTGATAGATTTAAAATCTTGAAGAAACTGTGCTTCCAAAGAGATATTACAGTGATTACTCAAACTTAGAGACCAAGTAAAATAAGCTTTTTATGCCACCTGACACTTGAGATTGCAGATCATACTATTAATTAACATAACCTGCTCTGCACAGGTTAATGTATTCACAGAATCACAGAATGGTGAGGGCTGGAAGAGACCTCTGGAGCTCACCCAGTCCCACCCCTGCCAGAGCAGGGTCACCTACAGCAGGTGGCACAGGACAGCGTCCATGTGGGTTTGGAATGGCTCCAGAGTGGGAGACTCCCCCACCTCTCTGGGCAGCCTGTGCCAGTGCTCTGCCACCCTCAAAGGAAAGAAGTTCCTCCTCAGGTGTAGGTGGAACTCCCTATGTTCAAGTTTGTGCCCATTACGTCTTGTTCTGTCACTGGGCACCACTGAAAAAAGACTGTTCCCATCCCCCTGGTACTCTCCCTTTAAGTATTTATAAGTATTGATAAGATCCCCCCCTCAGCCTTCTTTCCTCTAGACTAAAAAGCCCCAAGTGCCTCAGTCTTTCCTCATAAGAAAGATGCTCCAGTCCCCTCATCATCTTAGTAGCCCTTTGCTGGACCCTCTCCAGCAGTTCCCTGTCCTTCTTGAACCGGGGAGCCCATAACTGGACACAGTACTCCAGATGCGGCCTCACCAGGGCAGAGCAGAGGGGGAGGATGACCTCCCTCGACCTGCTGGCCATGCTCATCTTGATGCCCTCCAGGATGCCATTGGCCTTCTTGGCCTCCAGGGCACATTGCTGGCTCATGGTCATCCTGTTGTCCACCAGGACTCCCAGGTCCCTTTCCACAGAGCTGCTCTTCAGCAGATCAGCCCTTACTTAACCTGTCCTGATGCATGGCATTGTTCCTCCCCAGGTGCAGGACCCTACAACTGCCTTTGCTGAATTTCATAAGGTTCATTCACCTCAGACAATTCCAGCTTTCTATATATTGTGATACAATTAGATAAATATATAGGAGAAAAGGTTTAAGTAGCTGATCGTGTTCAGAGGCGTGGAAATAAGTAGCTTACAAACATCAATGGAAAGTCTCTTGGATATCTCACCTGACCAGCAACTGCTCCCAATCTCTTTCTTAGGGCTATGCCCATTAACTCCTTCGAATGTAGACAATAAATTGGACCACACAGCAGTGGAGCAAGAGGGTATGCCAGCCCTTCTCTGCCACTAGATGGAATAAGGCAGGCCTCATCCATGATGCCAGATTAGAAAAGCTTTGGAAATTTTCACTTTATATAACTGTATGTAATGCAGGAAAATGACTCAATGGAGAGTTAAAGCTGAATGAACATGAACAAACTATTTTCAGATATCACAAGATTTTGCCAAGATTTAATCACTTACAGTGCTTAACAGGCACCAGATCCATGGTTTCAGTGGAGCCACCAGGATCCTTTCAAATGGTGCCAGTGGGTTTTGGTCAGTCCATACTGACTTGAGCAGAGTGATAAAAGTGAAAGCAAGGACAGCATTTTCTACCAAAAATTCACCCTTTCTATTTTGTGAATGCTAATAGAAAACACACATTAACTTTCTACAGCATTGTGGTCCCACACCTCTCCTTCAAATAAATGGAAATTCCTGTGTGGCAGGTCAGGATTGAATTCATAGAAACAGATTAAGCAAAAGGGACAGAACGTGGCCAAGAGCTGTTACAAGAGACTTGATTACAGCAGTGAACTTCACTGCTGTCTATTTAATTGATGTGGAGATAAATCTGAGTTCCAACACTCAGATCAAAAGCTGATCATTTTCCAATTTCAAAAGTAGCTGGAACCATTATTTCAGGACAGGACTATCTACACTTCAGGTATACATATAGATACACATACACCTAATATATGCACATATGCAAATGTATCTCATATATTACGTGCATTCAAAAATACATGCACACGTGGTGACACCTGAACCAAGATACACACAGATCTATAAGCATCTGTCATACCACTTGTTAGTTGTCAGGGATGCAAAAAACCCTGCAAAATGTAACAAAAGCCACGTGAAGGAAATCCTCTTAAGTATGAAAACCAGTCAAGCATCCTCAGAATTCCAGCAGGTTTGCAAAGGACAGGATGAATAGTTAATAGGAAGGTAGGGTTTACCTCTGATCTCTGCCAAGGAAGGAATGTGATAGTGCCACTGCTGTTAGAAAAATCGGTAACACAGTAATTAATGCCAGTGGAATCAACCTGTGAGATAATGTAATTTATATACACATAGTCTAGGGCTCCCCTTGTACGCTCCACAACACAGGATATAGTGGAACCCTCATCAGCAGTCTGGAAGAAAGCAAGAAATGGAAATGTTTGTTATTGTCAAAGTAAATCAAAGCAATAAATGCAAAACATGGCATTCTGAAACGCTAGTCAAATGTTCAAGTAAAAAAAAATGCTGTGGTAGAGTGGTAGAAAGCTGAAACTGAACTTGATGGTGGTCACAACAATCTTAGTGGAATTTGCGACAGCTTCTAGTATCTCCCTGAGGACTATCAAGGGGAGCTAATAACTATACCTTGTGGTTTGTTTTGGACACAATCTCTTAATCCAAACTACATGTAAAAGACAGACTCGCTATACTTGAAATGTACGTGTCAGAAGCACCTGAAACTACTGTTGTATATTAATTTCAATTATTTTAATTTTCATTAGCAAAAATTTAAAGAAAGATTTGGATTCCCCCTTTCCCCAACTAAAAACACTATGGAAAAAAAAAATTAGATACATTAAAATTAAACTATACTATCATCATTCAGGAAAAACTTTGAAAAATTTTCTGTGCTACAGTCCTCATAACAACTCTGTCTTCACAGAGAACGTGACTTCAGTGACAACAATTTCATGTATTTGGAAGAAAGTAGGTACTGATACTGACCACATATTTTAGAAAGTTATGATAATAGAACTAAAATACAAAATAATTTTATTTGCAAATTGCCGGAAAGGCTAAAGCTATCTTCAGCATTAGATAAATTTCAGAGCTGCTGTATAGCACAGTGCAGATACTGCGTGTGCCGTCAGCTGCCCAGCAGACAGGTACGCACACAAAGCAATTAAACTACTGATAAAAACCCGCTGTGTATCCGCATCATTACTGACAGCTCTAATACTTCCCTGGTGAAATGGACATAAGATAAGTGCAAAACAATTAACATGCCATATAAATTTTTAATTTTGTTTCACGGTTGGTTGATGATCTGTGGCATTACAGTATTATCAGTGGCATTTGAAACTGAAGGAATCTATTATCGTGGCATATGGTAGGCACATCGAAAACAAACTGAACCAAATTGAGACCCAGTATCACCCAGACAAGATGGTTACTCTCAGACACATCACAAGTACTTCAGTTAGAAAGAATGTAATTAAAAGGTCACAAGAGTTCCCAAATTGGAAAGTATTCTGAAATTTGTTTTCCAAAATAATCCCAAACCAATAGAAACAGGTATGATGTCTTTCTCCCTCGTAATCGATTAAAGAAGTAAAAATGAATTATGTTTATTTCAACCCTTCCCAATAAAGTAGCAAGTTTATATACTGCTTATATGGTGGCTACCACCATAGAACAATTTAATGTTTTTAAAAAAAAAAACTCACAGCCAGTATCAACTGAATTCACACAAACGCATGCAGTTTATACCTTATAACTTATGATTGTGGAAAAATACATCACAACTTGTCATTGCATGACCTGTAGTAAAATTCTTTCAAACACATCATGTAACATAGAAAAATAAAATAAACATCTTCATAATAATCCATTCTCCAAAAAAAAGAAAATTAAATCTTATATGTTATTTGATAGCCCAACCTCAGATGTGAAAGAAATAAAGGAAATAAATGTTTCTCTAGATAAATTTAAGCCTTAGTCTTCAGTTTATGCAATTAAATTAATTTTCTTAACAAAAATAACTGGGGGATTTTTAAAAATTATATTGCAAATGCCAGTGAGACTGAGCCTGTATTAACAGAACTGACACATTTCCAAATTCTAGAAAAACTTTGCTTAACGACAGAAACTAACAATGTGAAATCAAGGCCCTGTGCAGTTCAATTGGTCTTGCCATTAATTTTCTGTCTCCAAAACTTCACCTATAATTTTCCTTATGGACACCTTACCTCAGGAATACATGCTCCAGTGAAGCCAAACAAACCATTAGCATTATCACTTTTCTGTATTCTTAATCTTGCTGTGGCATTTTCTTGTGAAATCCGACCTCCACCACGCACAGAAATGAGCTTTAGGATGAACAACTCCTCTCCTTCTTCCTCTTTGTCATCCTTTGCAGACACAATGAATGATTTATTGGTCTCTCCTTGCCGGTATTCCAAATACCCAGAGACAGGGTGGACATCACTTTTTGCAGGAGTTGCATGGAGTTCATAAATCTCTGCTCGGGTCAATTTACGCTCATAAAGCCTGACATCCTGCATTAGCCCTGTGTACCTACTGCTGCCGTTGATTCCTGCTCCAATTCTCACTGTTCCTGGACCTGAGAAGGAAATTATAATTTTCCTCATGATGTATTTCTTCAAAGTAATAAATCTGCAACTGTATATCTGTCCTTGTTAAACATAATGGTAAACTGTTTACCATCCCTGGATTAGGAATCATACCAATCCTGAAATGCAAAATTAGGAGGTTCCTCAAGTCTCATCCCCGTGTGACTGGTACCTCACCACAGGCCAAACAACCCCATCCCAGACCGTTCAGGTTTTTCACCCTACTAGTTCTACTAGCACATTGCCACTATCCCATATTTTTATGAGACTTGGAAACCCCTATCCTTGAGAGAGAGCTTTGCAGAGCACAACTGCTTCTGTTTTGCTAAACAGAGCCCTTTTTGTGTCTCTCTGCTAGGACAGTAGATCCATTCCGACAATACTCATCATCGCCGCATTAGCCCTTCTGGACACGCTTTTCCCCTAACGCACTGGAATATGGACTCCAGAAATATATACCAAATTCCAAATGCTTTTTACAACAGCATTAATACTTCTCTGTCTCGAAATAATAATTCTACTCAGCAAATCATAGGATCACAGCTGTCCTTTCCACAAATATACTAAGCTGGTAGGCCATATTCATTCGTACTGTGCTAAAACACATAGATATGTCTTCTTTCCAGCTCTTTTCTGTTTTTTTGGAAGAATCTGTGCTCTTGAATGTAGTGGCATACATATGAAACCAAGCAACCACGGCAACTGATGGCGGTCCCAGGGCATAAGGCAGAGAATGGTGAGAAAAACTGGGATCCTATACACTCACCACTGCGCAGCATCCCACATTAAAAGGAAAGAGATCGAATCCTCACCTTATACTTGTAGAATCTCCAGGCAGAGAATATGCCATGCCCACTAATACAGAAAATTTATGACTCAGGTATATTCTTCTAGCAACAAAGGCATTACTGCATTTCACACATCTTTGTTTTAGAAACTGAGGGGGAAAAAAATCCTTTCTCAACTACAGTACTGCAAGTCTGATGGAAATTATTAATTGCAGAGGCACTACTTTGTTACAGAGGGCAAATTTATTTCTCAGACTTCAACCACTGGAAATTTACAGGCAGAAATAAATTATTGTACCATACAATTAATGAAGTCTCCTCCCTGTTCTCACTCTATGTTTGTGTACCTATATGCATATAGCTGTATATGCATTTAACATCACTGTATGATTATTATTATGGAAATTATTAATTGCAAACATTTATAACTGTTTGTATAGATGATAAGCATATATATATAAATGTAATTATAGACTACTAATTTATTATCAAATTATTGCAGTCCAAGCTCTGTTACAGTTCTGAACTTTTTTGAACTTTCCCAGCTCTAATTTCCACAGCTTTTTGAAAATCCTCAGAATTTTCCATCCATTCTTTTCAATTAAATTATCAGATACAACAATTTTAGTATCTTGCATACACCTGTCAAGGAGCTAGACTCTTCTA
Organism: Ibidorhyncha struthersii; assembly: GCA_013398815.1. NCBI lineage: Eukaryota > Metazoa > Chordata > Aves > Charadriiformes > Charadriidae > Ibidorhyncha > Ibidorhyncha struthersii. The sequence continues at coordinate 230,209 of VZSZ01003420.1, forward strand.
TACATTGCAGAACCTTACATATGGAGTAAAATAATGCAGGCTTTTGGCTCACCATCAGCAATTGCTTCTCCTTTCAGGCTCTTCACTCCTCCCAGAACTGGAATTCCATCCATGTAAAATTCAATTATACTGTCATCCAGAGTAATCAGAAGGTGAAGCCAAGTATTTTCATCCAGATATTTCAGGACTGCTGCTTTAGCCATATATGTCATATTGGACCCTAAAGCTGTATAATGAAGCACTACAGAAACATGAGAATAATTTGTTTGGATTTTCACGCCGTAATATAAGGTCCCATTATCATCATCCTTTTCAACTATATAACCGTCAGTACTGACATTAGGAATTAACCATGCTGAAAATGTAAAATTGGTTACTGCAGTATTTCCACTGTATGGGTATTCCACGTCAATAATCCCAAATGCATCCTCTTTTCCACTGAAATACAAAGCATCTGTTCCACTGTGATGGCGCCTCATGTGGGGCTGAGACTGTACTGAACTTGGAAATGATCCCAGCAACAAGAAGTCTACCATTGACGGTAGTCCAGCTTGGAAGGTACCAGACAGTATTTCCCAACCTAAACGGACAACACCAAAGGTGCCTTGTTGTCTCCAGATGATGAAGTCTGTAATATAGGAAAGATCGTCTTCAGAAAGAACATCTTCCACTATCTCTCTGTCTTGGCTCTCTGGATCTATAACAAAGACTCCAAAAGGGTCATCATTGAATGGGATCATCACGGTTACAGCAAGGTTTGCTTCAGACAACTGACCACCAGGACCAGGAGACCCACCTGCATTATGGAAGTTAAAGCAAAAGTTAGTGGTTGGTTTCAAACACCACAGTCTGAAAAAAGTTACTAAGTACTTAAAATTTCTTTAATAAAATATCTTTCTGAAAAGGCTTACATCTTCTTTAAAGAGCCTCTGAACTCTTAGAAAATGCTCCGATTTAATAATAACGTAATTTAACTGCATTTTTTTTAAAACACTTTAGTGACAATTTTAATAGAAAACAAAGCAGTATGTTATTTTTAAACCGCAAAACACCCATTTGTCTTGCAGCTAAAACACGATTAGCTCCAACTTTTCTGAATTAGTCAATGATCTGTTACCTTTGATTCATTTGACAAACTTGAGGCCAAATTCAATTTTTATATTACTCCAAGATTTAGACGTATATGGAACAGCAAAATTTGGCCCATTGCCTCTGAAACAGAAGCAGTAACCACTTGTGCATTAAAATTGCTGCCAAGTCCTTCCATCAGTCAGGTATTTCTGCACAGTAAGAATTCATGGTACAAAGATCATGATGTGAACGTAGAACCTCCATGTTTAAAGTCTGCAGTGATCTACCTATTATACATAGGAAATCTTCTGTACACGCTTATGGATTACACGTATTTTACTGGGCACACAAGACTGTAAATAGTGCTGAGGTGCAATGAGTCCAGGAGATTTGGAACTCTGCTCAGTAGTAGACCTGTAGCAGTTGTAACTTAAGTCATATGAAGTATTATACCTCCTCTAGAAAAAAACAAACAAACCAACCAACCTCCATTATGGTAGACATGCATAGCCTTTAATAGATTTCTTTTGTCTTCAACTACACAAAGACCTACACCTCTGAAATCAGCAAGAGGCATCCTTTGTACAGGTCAGACCACCAAAATGTGTTTAACAGTAATACAGGTACTGAATAACTGCATTCATAGACCTAAATTAAGATTAAACGAAAAATAAAACCTAAAACCTTACCAGAAAAGTATAGGATATCAAGACATGATTCAAGGCAAAGCTCTTTCCAGGGCTGGTTTCTTTTTGATCGGTTAAAAAAAAATCTTTTCTACCAGATATGAAGGGAATGGTGATATGGAAGACAATACCTGAAGCATTCACCAACTTTAGGATGTAAAATTCATTGAATTCAGGAATTCTATCTGAAATAGCATGGAGTGTTATTGGCTTTGATCCTTCACCATCCATGAAGTACACAGTCCCGTAAGTTTCATGGAACTCTTCTCCTGGCCTCAGCGCAGAACCATTATCAAACAGCTGCCAGGTCAACGAAACATTGCCAAAGTGTCCTCTATGTCTCAAAATCCTGTTCAGTGATACAGAAAGAGTGAATGTCCTGGCAGGTATGCATCAGCACTCACTAGCGAGGGAAAATACAATTACACTGAACTTCCTTACTGGAAAAAATAATATATAACGTTCTAAATAACCATGAACAATAAATACACCCACGAACAGTAACACAATCCTCTTCGAAGGCCCGCAATTTCACAGCTTAATTCTACTCCCAGGTATACCACGGGTACCTTAGGAAAAAAGTAACCAATGCAGGTCCATGCAAACTAGTACTATTAAGCTAAACATCAGTTTGTCTTGCACTTCTGTTATCTAAATAATAAACACAAATTTATAACAGTTCAGCAAGTTAACATTAAAAATTGATATACCTGGCTGCCCTTACACAAGAAAGAATCATCTCCATTTAACCACAAACATTTCTCCCTTTAACCATCAAGCCTCCTTAAACTCTTTCTTAAATTGGTATTAAATTTGGTTTATGTTGTACATTCTTCAGAAATCTGTGGTTATTCCAGAGTTAGAAAATAGTAACTAAAAACAAGATTTTGGTTTTTTGTATAGCTATCTGGTAACATAATTTCACCAATTTCCAAAAGGCATTATAAATAAAAACTGAAGCATATAGTGCCCTTTTCAACAAAGTGTGCTTTATGTATAAAAAGTGTGCTTCTGCTTGCACAGTACAATAAAGTAAAAATAAAGTGAGATTATAGCAGGCTGAAAAATTAGTTCAGCAGAACTGGTCTAGGCACAGCTACACAATTATGTTGCTTCTGCTTCCAAAGGTTTTTCTGGTTTTGCCATTAGCCAGGGCGCTTTACTGCAGTAAATCCAATTGCTCCCTTTAATGCTCAGTGCTGCCATAGTTCTTCTCAGTGGTCAGGTTATATCCTACTCTGACCATTTTGTTATTCATGACACAATAGCCAAAGCAGCGAGGGTATGGAAGAGACAGGTCTCTAGTATACGTATTTCATCAATGAGGACTGAGCAAGGTCCTCAAATATTGGTGATCTGGTATCATGTGCTTCCATGTAGATGTATATAAACATGTTTAGTTCAAATCATCATTCTTCACATCATCAAATCAAAAAATTCTATCCTGCAAATAAGATTATATAGAGCAGCAAAGAGCAGCATAACAAAAACAAACACACAATGCATTAATATCCACTTTTCTCAACGATTTTCATTCTACAGATGTGTAACATAAGCATATAAATGTAATTCACAGTCAGAGGTACCTGCTTCAAGGTCTTAAAACAAACAAAAATATCAAATAAAAATATAAGAAAGGTAATTAAACAAATGTGAAAAGAGCCTTTTCCCTAAGTGTTCACACTATCACATTTATTGTGACCTAACTTCTCTTTATAGCCTGTCTAGAAGTTTCTTAATGAAAAATCAGTATTTTTGTCAAATTCCAATACCATCACAACTTCATGGAACGTAACAAGGTAAGATGCCACGCAAATTCATTCTGTAACCCTTCCCATACTTGAATACATCCTATCGGCTGGGATAACTTTAAGAGGTCAGACTAGGGTAGAATATTTTCAGTCTAGAAGACAGTTACATCTGGACTTTGAGTACAGACTTCCATCTGTAATTAACAGATAGAAGTAAAACTAACAGAAAGAATACAGTAATACAGGTTGCTGTTTGTAGGGGAAGGCTTCAAAGCAGTATGCAAGAAGAAACTAACAACCACATAATTGTATTTACCTGTATCTCAAAAATATTTTATTACTTCTCTGTTAGTCCAGGCTATATTCTGCTCAATCATCTAGATTTTTTTTGTAACTAAAGTCTACTGAGAATAGAACAAAACAACAATGCTGTAGTCTTTTTATTTACATTTTAACATTAATTTCTGTATACATTTCAATATGCAAAGTCTACTTGAAAATGTAACAGTTGGTGTCTTCAATACGTTTACAAATGATTTAATCCAAACTTTGGTAAAGCTGTTATTCTCTAATACGTTTTTATCAATGCAAACTTGTATGGGATTAGATCAAAGTACCATCCATAAAGTACTACATACATCAGTTAAAAAAAAAAAGTGCAAAAGTATTATTTAAAAGTTACTTACAAAAAATTGTTACTTTTGCCTTCTTCCACTGGCTTCTCGAAAGGCTCCAAGGAGAAAATTCCATTGGGATCATCATTTGCTTCAATAACAACTGTAGCAACTCCAGCCTTAAAGATAACAGTATCCCCTAAAAAAAAAGGGTGATTAAGTTTATCGAAACTGGAATCAGAAATGGAGGGAACTCCAAAACTGAAGGTGTTTCCTTCTCACACTAACTGTTTTTACAGAAACAAAGAAATGAACAATGATAAAACAATCAGTGAAAACCAATATTTGAGATATTCACTAACAGGCAAATTAGAGTAAAAATACTAAGAGTAGCAACTCATGCAGAGGGCAAGACATAAGATTTGCAGGAAAAATATCTGTGACGTGAACAGAGAAGATGTGATTCTGAGCAGAAAGGATTGTATAAGAGGTAGTATTTCATATTTGATTGATAGGTCAAGTCAAAAATAAAAGATATGTATTCAGAGATCCCAGCTCTCCTTTAGACCTAGAATAGAAATATTGCACTTAAACTAAATATAAGCTAAGAACAATGTCTAAGGTTTTATTCATACCCATGTCATAGCCCACCTGAAAGGAAAAAAATCTAAGATATGTGTGAAGTAGAGGTGAAGCTTGTAGGATTTCTATGTGTATATTAGCGCTGTAGGGACATTCTAACACCCTTCCTCTGCCTGCAGATGTACATTTCCACCCCCATCCCATTTTTCACCCTATTTAAGAGCATTAGACTACCTTTTGTTCCAAAGTAAACAATGCGTTTACTGCTTTAACTTCATATACCTCTATCTGTATTTTCTCTGAGGTACAGCAGTCCAACACAATTTTCAAAAGAGATGTAACAATCAAGGCCAATATATGCAACAGATCATGAGAAGATAATTTTCTTTTGCTTTCAGGAATGTGTAGAGAATCTTAATGGTTCTAGAGAGGCATGATGATATGGTCCTCCTTTTAGAGGCGAAGGGAGCCTGCAGCTACGCTTCCTTGTAGGACCAGTGTGCCAGGAGGAAAGCCACCATATGTTCCCAATACAGTGGTAAGAGAAAATAGTAGTAGATCCTGAGAAAGTTAGTGAAGTAGAAAGAGATCACTGAAGAGAAAAAATAAGAAGGGAGAAGAATGGCTTTGTCCAATCCTTTCTGTAAGGCTGATGTTCTGTAAGAGACCTGGGTACCAGAGTGAAGGTCAGCTGACCTCAGGAAACACATAAGCTACCTTATACTCAAATAATTGCTAAAATTTCCCTAACTCTCTGGCTGCCTGCTGCCAATGTCTAGGGCAGATGCAATTCAAGATGAATGAAGCCTCATAAGCAATTCATAGACCAGCCACAGGGTGTCCACTTTCGTGGGACCTGAAGTACTCGGAATCAGTGAATCAGATCGTTATAGACTGTAACGAGGGTTAAGACACTTACTACGCATGCTTAAATGAAGAAATCTGATTTTGTGTTTCCTCATCTTGAACTGAATCCCTGGTAGGTATTTTACTTTGTGAACCTACCACACAGGTCTAACATGAAGGTATAATCTGGTGGTTAATTGTGATAGTTCTCCTTTGCTTTATTAAATCATAGCCCACCAAGTCTCAGTCATTGTTTTGATGGCTTATTCAATTCAACTTTGGTTTGCATTGCAAAGATGTGCAGCACATTCATAGCCTGTTATTACCTCTCAGCTACAGAATAATAAAACCTGAAGGACAGTAAATCATTAAAATCTGCTAACACAACTGTAGATGAGTCTCCCACCACAACCTGAGTTTTTTTTTATTAAGCAGGTAGAGCCCAGGAAAATCTACCTATTTCTTACATTTAACTTATATTTTCTTATCAATATTGCACAGCAGTGATGGTTTATTCCAGAAGATGTCTGTTTCAAAAGTAGGAATGTGCTGAATAATTGTGTATCATTTCCTGCTAAATTATGACTTTTTTTTTTTTTTTTAAAAAGACAATGGGGTTTCTAAGATAATAAACCCATTCTTTACTGGTGCTACATTGGGTAATTTCTAACACATTTTTCTGCAGATTAAGCCTTGTAAAACTATAATGTCAGACTGAAAAAAATGTATGCATACCTTGCACTACTACAAAAATAAAACAGAGACCAATTTACATGTTTTTCCCCTAAAATAAGGCAGTTCTGTTTGTTTTTACAAAAATCAGGCAGTTGTCTAGTATACACTGGAGGATGACAAAAAATCTAAAAGAATGCCTCTTTCCCTAAGACTGCTGCAGTACTAACATTCTTTAGCCTTGTGTTTCTGTAGTCAAGTCAAAACCCTATCTAATTTGGAGAATTTACATTTGAAAAGAGACTTTCACTCCAGTTGTTTTTGCAGGAAAGGTTTCAGCTGTATCATTTGATTTTTGTTTTCAATTAAACAATGCAAGATGAAAATCCAAACACACTCTGTAGAGTAATTGCATAGAAATGTTGAACCAAACCTTATTCATAAAATACTTGGCGTTTATATATTGCTTCACAATAAGACCAAGCTGATAAAAAATTGCAGAAAAAAAAAAAAAAGAAGAGTTACTAAACATACATAAAATCATTACTTTTACCTGTAGAATTCAAAAGGAAGATATAAAACGTTTCATCAGTTTCAGGGGTATCGTCATCATTAACGTACACGGACAAGTTCTGCTCTCTTTCTCCAACATCAAACAAAATGACACTGCTCTTTGCACTGGGAACAAAGTCTCCTTCTTCAGCTGTTGCCTCTCCGTTAACAGTAATATACTGGACAGCAACAGCAGCATCAGCAGATCCATTCCGTATGACTGTAAATTTTGCAACACTTCCTTCTTTAACACTCACCGTCAGAGGTTCTGAAAATACACAAGCAACAAATCTACCTGAGTTCAAGCCTGAGCTCCTTGCGTGTAGCCTATTTTCTTAATCCTCCCCAAGATGATCCTTCTCCTTGGTGAAACAGAAGGCGTATGTGGTAAAGGCATGGAAATACTTGCGGGTACAAGAGAATATGGTTGTACTTAGCCACCTAACCAATCCCAGCATCAACAGAGAATAACGAAATAAAACAGGGGAAGGTTCTGAAGGAAACAAATAAAAATTCAACACAACAAAAATATGAACATTTCATACTAGTTCCACTGGGATTGGGATTTCTCAGTGATCTGGTCTGTCAATAAAATCTCTTTGGGGTGCTATATGTATTCTGCTTTTAAAAGCAATAAAACCTAACCTGCAAAATAAATGGGATCATCATTCCTTGTAATTTGTAAAATTGCACTGGTTATATTGCCCAGCCTGGCTCCACCAGTAGCATTGAATAAATTGATGATGAATACTTCCTTCTCTTCAGGTACCTGAAAAAGAAGGTATTAATGAAATTAATTTCTTGCATACAATACAATGAAAAAATTAAAACGAACAGCTGAGGGTGTTAAGAAACCAGAGATTTCTCAGTGTTGTTTTTTATTTATTGATCCTTAAGTGTGTCAAGAGTAATTATAAATGACAGTTCATACAGTTACACAGAAATCATCATCAGTCTAAAATCTAAAATTGTAAATAAGTTCCCTCAACTTTACTGTTGTACAGGTGACACAAAAGTTATCTTACAGTTTCCTGCTTCTGATACATGTAATTTATTTTTACAGATTTATTTTATTTATTATTAATTGTTTTAACTTTTTTTTATATTACTTCAAATATATCAGCATTAAAAATAAAAATTAGGATTCCTGCTGTCCAAACAAGGGGTTTATTCAAATGAAATTTTCTATAATTTTAGTGACATTCAACTACTCTCAGCTTCTACCTTTTTCTGTTTATAGGTATGCACAGCTTCTCAAACTCTTTTGTGGTTTGCTGAAGTAATCTCAGGTTTACCCAAGTATTTTGATTTTTCCTCCAAACACTTACTAGGCTTTTTAGAACCACACATTCCTTCTTTCTCATTAAATTGTAATGTTTTAGCACTAGCTCTTTGTCCCACATACTCACATAAAAATGCTGTGAAAGTGTTTACCTCATCTGGCAGTGAGTAAATGGTGATGTTTTTTGAAAACTCCAGATTACCAAAGAAAAGTGTCCCTTGTTCTGGGTAGATGTCGTTGGTACATGCTGGGTCAACAGCCCAAGACACACTAACATTGCCATAGTTTCCTTGGTTTCTCACAACTCTGTAAGCAGCTAAAAAATGCAAATATATACAGTCAGTGTGCACCTTCAGAACACCACACATAAAAAAAGAAAAAGGTCAGCAAAGCTGAAACAAAGAAAAGGGAAAGGAAATAATAACCAAATCCACTTCTTGCAAAATGAATAATATGTGAGAACACTAGACAAAAGGACACACAAAGATAGACCATTAAAGCAGATCACAGTTGCTCAGATTTGGGTTTTTTTTTTCCTGTAAATGTATTTGACAATGGAATAGAGATAGAAAATTGAAGTCGCCCATATGAAGATTTAGCTCTGTTCTTCTCTCACGTGGCACCCTATCCGTTACACTCCACAAGCAGAGCTACTACCTCCAGGCTGCACTTTGCACACACATCAATGCTCCATCCCTCCTCTCTGGAATTTGCTCTAGCCATTCTTTTATTACTGAATTGACCCCTCTGTTTTTCCATGCCCACCCCTCCTCCACTGTTGGCACTGTACCACCCTGGAAACTCCTGAGTGGAGACTTGAGTCAGACATTGCCCTAGAAAGGTGAAATGGGGAAAAGAAGCCTTGCAGGGGCAGGCAGCAGATAAAGCAGTAATTCTAATGAAAAAGAATTACCAGTGTAGATCATTTCTCCTTTACTTTCCTTTATCGTTACTGATAGTTCATCAGGTAGAAACTGAATGACACCATGTGGATCATCATTCTTCAGAATGGTTATATTGACTCTTGTGGCATTTCCCAACTTGCCTGGTATTTCACTGTAGCCACTGAGTACTACAGAATACCTCTCATCCAGCTAGAGAAGGGAAACTCAGTCAGAATAAAAATGCATATTCAGTGTTCGCATCCGAAAGAGATGGGCAAACATCCACAGTCCCTAGCCAGGCAGAAGGAGATACAAATTTAAACAACATGAAATCACACACACTTTGTTCACGCACAATGAGTTCGTACATTGCCATCAGAACAAAGAAATAATCAGAATTTTCTGTCCCAATAGGACCATTTTCTCCAAAAATCTAGCATTATTGTAGGCAAGGACTTACCATCACATCAGTTAATCACATCAATTCACTGCTACAAATATATTTGTAAGGTAAGTTTTATTTTCTGTATTAATGTTTCTGGCTTTATAACGGGGAAAGCAAAGATTGTAGAACTATTGGCAGAACATTAATTTAGAAAGGATGCATCAGCTTGCTCTACTAATCTAAAGGGACTTTGTATATGTCTTGAAAAAAGCTCAGAGGTAATGCTTCAAGGAACATTAAAACAAGTATTGCATCAATGTATCTGTACAGCAAATATTAGTCTAGACTGGGGAGCAGAGAGTGGAACTAGCAGAGGATTACTAGAAAAGAAACAAAAAGGAAGTGGTTCCTCACACAGAGTTCAACTAAGCAATGGCACTCTATGCTACTGAACGTCATGGATGCTAAAAACTTACATGGATAAAAACATAACTGTTTCAATTCACAGAAAAAAAATCCCCTGAGGACTATTAAACCCAAAGACACCGCCTATTATTCTATTCTATCCCTGGTTTGGAGGTTGGGAAGGCATTCTGGAGAAAAGCCATTACACACTTGTTCTGCTCCTATATCTTTGCCTATATTTTGATAAGTGACAAACTAATGTGTCTGTGAACACAATTTGAAGAGAGAAGAATATTAATTTTTACCTCTGGAATCCCATCCATCCTTGTCAGAAGAGTAATTATGATCTCCCTTTCACCAGGCTTAAACTCCAGAATTCCTGTGCTTCCATAAAACTCGTTATTGTCTCTTGGTTCCACAGTGTAACGTAGAAACTGCCTGACGAGACTTCCTCTACTGCGGACAATCTGCAATTCGACAGATTCCCCCTCCTGTAAAAAGAAAATCCAGCTTTTTTCTAGCACTCTGTTTAAACTAAGTTGTCCATAATCATTCAGAAATTACTCAGATCGCTACCTTGATACTGTAGGGACCTCTGGAAGAGGGAGAAAATTCGAAGACTCCTCCAGGATCATCATTTTCCAAAATAATAATTTCACGAGTAGTAAACCCATATTTCAGTATCTGATTTTCAACACTGACCCTGAGGAAGGAAGGCAAGAGTTTGTTTTGAGTGACAATTCTGTTTGGCAAGTACACCCACACCTGTGTGAAGGACATCAGAATACTGATGAATTTTACGAATAAGCTATGAAAAGAATTACCTGCAAATAATAAAATAAATTAAGAAAGACATATCAGTATGTTTTATCCATTCATTCAAAAAAAAACTTTGCTTCTGAAGTAACTCTGTTTTCTGATTAGATTTTATAGTTGGTGGTTCTGGATTTTTTCAGTCATGCATGCACACAACAGGCAGGAAAAGAAACAGAATCGTGCAGTAAAAAGTTAAGAGTTACATTCAGTATTATCTTGTATTTGGATCAAGACACAAAGGATAATCCAAAAATCACTTGACAAATAGAAATTACATTGAAAAAAACTCATTCTTACCCTCTTCTGCAAAATTTACTATTCCTACATATAGGAAGAGACTTGCCCCTCAATATTGCAGATTTCATCCTCACCTGTGTGTTAACCTGCCTTCTCTAAGATGTGGACACCACCCATAGGATCGCAGTCTGGCTCTGGTAACTGTTGGACCCACTCTCAGTAGCTCAGACTTGTTCCTTTTCTCCTCCCTTACTCACAAACCCACTGCCTAAAAGCATACAGCGAATGGCGTAGGTATGACCAAACAGAGCTCCTCGTGGTGGAGGACTTCTCTCCCTGGGCTACTGCTACACCATCTTGGTCTTACTCGTGGACACAGATGGGCCATAACTGGCAGGAGAAGGAAACCTTGCACTCTTCTTGCGTTCATTTCCTCAAATGTGGTTTGACCCCATTTTAATGACATTGTTTTAAGTTCATTACATTAAAAATGCCAGAAAAACTATATCTGAAGGATGCATTGAGAATGCACTTTCAGACTGATGGTTTGGATATGGCTTATTACATGGTGTTTTATTTAGATTCCTGTGCATCTTCAGTGTTTCCTGAAAGAAAATTCCAATGAACTCTTGGTTTAACATATTGTAAACATTTTCATGGTTTCACTGTACTACCACCCACACTTCATGAAAAACTGTTTCTATTATAGCCAATATTTGAAATCAGTTCCAGAACTGTTTCCACAAAGAATCCACAAATAAGCAGAATGACCCCACCCAGAAAAATTAATACCAATGTATCTTGTAACAAAGTTTACAGGGAGAATACAAGGTGCAAAACAGGAAATATGTGTTTAAAAGGGTAATGTGACATGTTTGTTGCACATTAAAAAAAATACAGCAGCAGACACAACAACTTGTGTTAACATACACTAAATGTAGGTTATTCAAAAACAAGATAACGGCTCATCTTTGACCACAGAAAAATTTTTCTCTACAATTCTACTCAGTTCAGTTATTTAGTTGGGGCAAACATATTTCTGGCAGTTTAAAACAACGAATCCATTATCGCATCAAATGCTGAAACATCAAACACCGAGCCATGCATTCATAACTTTCATCATTCAGAGACCCTAAATAAAGAAACTCCTTCAAGCCCGAACCCCATGCCATCAAATTAAACACCAAAGGGCAAGCAGGCATTGTCTGAAGAGATGCAGAAGACATAATTCCTGAGAGGAAAAGAAATGATAAAGACAGATTCTGTCCAAACCAATCACTTGTAAAACAAAGCATTGATTCACTGAAGACAAACCACAGTTCACTGCACTTACCCAAAGTACACGACAAACCTTTCTGTCTCTACCCTGTCAACACAGAAAGAAAGAAAGAAAGGGGATGGGGGAAGGAATGAAAGTGCCACTTGCTCGAATTTCAATAGCACTAATCTCAGAAAAGAATAATAATATTTAAAAAAACCCTCAACAACACAAAGCTTTATTTTTCCTTTCTAAATGCTAATAATGTTAATTTTATGGGAACCCTACTTGCCTGGCATTTTCCTGTTGACTCATGCTAGCAAGTGGGCAGATCCCACTGGGGAGAAATGACCCTATGACCAATTCAGCATGTCAAGACCCATTCATGGTATACCCCACCAATCCCTCCTCCAGGGGCTCCATTACTGCCAGCCTCCGTGCTTGCTCACAACTGCACCGGCAGCCCACATTTATAAATAGCCCTTCATTTAAAAAAAGAAAAAAATCTACATGCCTCCATGGTATATTTAATTAATCTGCCAAAGTTATGATATAAACAGTCAAGCACAGTGGGAGTTATAACACATATATATTAAGCACTATTTTGGCACAAAATCACATAAAAATTTGTTTTTGATAATTTTTCAGTTAACCAGATTACCAAAGTAAAATACCAATACCAAAATAAGAAAAGAGTATTTGTTAATCTCTAAAGTGGTTCTGTTTCGGCAAAACTACCACAAGTCCGAAGAAAGGGAAGTGTTATTCTGCAATGGCAATCATGCATTTTGACTTTCTTAATCTAAAATAAATATATATTAAACATAAAACCTGTATCTCCTATCAAAATACCATACACAGATTACCACGGCATTTACAAAGTGAAATTTTGACTTTGCTAATCTCAGAAAGAACTCAGATTCAATAGACATAAGAATTCACCCAAAAGTTTGAGAACATAAAGCAAATACACTTCAAGATACATTCTTTCAAATAGGAGATCTGAGTTAGAAATTTCTCATTGACTTCCACTGAAGCTCGATTTTTAAATACTTTAAAGACATTCTCTCTTCCTTCAGAAACATATGCAAAAGTGTTCCAAAACCATCAAAGTATTAATACAATGAAAAGATCAAGGAGAAAATTCCAGAGTTGGTAGTGCTAAAATTTAATTCTATCACTAAGCTGTCAGTAATATAATTTACAACTGAAAATACAAATGAACCATTATGTTAAGTCAGTTTTTGATATGTATGTACAAGCTTAAGTAGTTAAGACATAATAATTCATCAGAAAGTGAAAGGGCATGCCAGGAATAAAATCTCTTTCAGCTTCATGAAGTTACACTGCATGAGTCCAAACACAGCTCAGACAAAAAAGCCTGTTACGACGAATGGAGGGGTAGTGCTAGAATCTAATATTATTTTGTAATGCACAATGGCAGCACCGCAGAAATCCAGAGGTAGCAGAAATGAAACAGTCACAGGGTACCATGAGGTGTGCATCTTCAGCATCTCCAGGTGTTCTTTGAAACGAGTGAGAAGACTGGCAATACCTTACGCCTTTTAAACAGTCACAGCGTAAGTCAGATCTGAATCTAGAGAACATGCAGGTCAGAAAGCAGAAAGTCAGATTCAGCCCATCCACTGCTAAAGGAAACCACTGGAGGTTTCTCCATCCAAGTCCCATTTTCAACACTAGGGTCAGCTAATTGATCTGACTGTGTTTTCTCTGCATGACTGGCCAGATTGCTATCACTGCTCTGACATAGCATATTTTGGTTACTATTAAAAAAAAGCACAAAACAGCTTATGCAAAAATGGAACAGAAGCACCTGGGTTTAGGCTTCCAGCTCTGAGCTGCTGAACGGTGAGCAACGAACCTTGTATACAATAGGATCCCTTGTGTCCACACTCTGACGTACACACATATAAATTCTTATAAAATCCCTGGAACAGTCACCAGGTGATCTCCTGGCTCGACCTCGGATGTGTCTCCTCGCTGTGGACCTGCCTGGCAGTCACTGGGCTGTGCCTGACTGCAGTGACCATGACCTGGCCCAAACATGACCAATGTTCCTGGCTTGACCTGCCCCATCGCCATGACCTTGCCTGATGCCCTGAACCGCGGGTTGTCCCCAGTTACCTGCTCCAGCCTGCTCTCCTGCCTTGCTGGGGGTGGTGGGATGGGGCCCTGCCCAACCAGCCATGTTATCAGGCTGGACTCCTGCTTCTACGTCACCCTGCAGGCCACAGGCCACCAGCCATCAGCACTTCCTACGTGCCCTGACAACATCCAAGAACAACGTGCTGTTCATGTACAGTCCTCTCATTTGCACAGTAAAGATGTCTGAACTGCCATGGAGTGCACAGGATCAGTTCAGTCCTTTTTCACTCTTTGTGGTATGTGAAACCATCTCTTTAGGCACTCCTATAACAGCAGTGTGGAAACGGAACAAAAATGGATATTCAGAACTTCCAAAACTCACGGTTTGCCCTGGTGAGGGCATTTAGAAGTAACAATAAAAATACAGCTCCTCGTACATGGTTTCTCAGCCATACCAAGGAGCTCCAGCTAATCAAGACAACACTTGACCAGGAGTAAGGAGATCCCTCTCGCTGGGAAAGCTACTTGCCTTTTTTTCTCCTCAGCTTAGCTTTTCCTGCAAAATGGCTATCAGTGGACATGAAGCTTCATTTTATCAGAGACAATAAGCCCTGGCAACGTTTATGATGCTCGTGTAAGAAACACAACCTCAAACTGCATAACTGTGTTTTCTGTGATGAAACAGCTGTAAAAAAAAACACTTCCTATATGACGAATCTCATGCTGAATGACTTGTCATTAGGGAAATTCTTTTGTCAAAAAAACCTTAATTATTATTTAGCAAGAACTACAGATTAATCAGGATAACTGACAGAAGCTTCAAAATGTTTCTTGCAATTTTTCAAGCACATAGTAACAAAACGCAGAAAGAGTTTTGAGTTGAAAGTAACATGGGAATGTCAATGTTATTATGAACTAAATATCACTGCAAATAAAATAATAATTATTAAGAGATGCAATGTGGTCAAATTTGATAGCTTTAGACCAAGAATTGGAATTCTGCAGAAAGTGTGTGTTTTGAAAGGCACCTGAGACACTGAATTGTAACTGTGAATCTGTATTGCTGTTACTGTTGACACACCTCTCTAAAAAACTTTCTTTTCTATCAGGGTATCTCAGAAAAGGTGCATTGAGACTGCCTGTGGAATGTTACTCAATTTGCTTCCTAAGCTTGTAGTCAGTGTTCTCCCCTGCTTCAATCTTTTCAGGATTATCTACTGATGTAATTAGTGGCAGGACCTAGCTTTAAAGAACAGTATTAAAGTAGGATTTGCCACATCATAAATTCCACAGTGCTTCTCATCAGAGGGAACACCTTCTCTCCAGTTTTAATCCATAAATTATTTGATTTTGGAGGCTATTTTAATTTTTGTTAGTCATAGCAGGAGATATATGGTGTTATTATTTTGAAAAGTAATAAAAGTTAGCAGTAGGTGTCCAGTAGCACTCATTTAAACATTTTACTACTATTTTCAAATAACTTTTTCCCCATCAGAACAAAGCCTGATCAAACCCTTGAAGAAAAAGCCAGCGTTTCACACTGAGTTAATTCATATAGCATCACATGTATTACTTCATAGAAAAATTACTTAAGTAAGGAACATAACTATAGTTTTGAAACAGACACTAACCACAGGAAATCACCAAGTTAGGAGAAAATCCCAGCTCCTCTAAACAGTATGTTAGTGTTTCTGTGCATGCCAGTGCAGAGGGCAACCCACAACATATAAACACTACTTGAACCCTGAATTAAGGACCGCAGACCGTATGCACTGCTTGAAATGGGCTTTCTGTGATTTGCTAACTTTTTGTCATGAAGTAATCTCTTAAACACAAAAATGTTAAAAAACTACCAGACATTTCACAAGGAAATAGTCAAACCTATGTTTTGCATTTGCAATTTTAAAAAAATCTATTTTCTAAACTTTCTCATGACAGAATTTCAGCCTATGGAAACTTGTATTGCATCACAGAAATCACTACAACCATAAAAATCCCCATGTTACGTTGCTTCAGTTTTGCTTTATTGTATATAGTAAATGAGATTTAGGTTGTAACATATGTACATGAATATGTTCTGGCATCCGAAATGATATGAGTCATGACTCAAAAAAAATTTGAGAATAAGGACTATTTAAACAGTCATCGGTTCCTAAGTTATCATTTTCACAAATTAAAGTCAATTTGCCAGTATATTGCTGTTCGCAGACCCCAAAGTCCGCAAGTTCTCACTCTCAGCATCAGTTCATTGGAGAGTGCAAACACAACCCACGTGCTCTGGAGGTCCTGGCCCCCTGCTCGTGCCAACTGCCAAATTGCAGTAGCTGTGTATCTGCACCATACTGATGGGACGACAACCACCAGCAGGAGAATTCGTCGTGCAGAAGGAAAAAACAACAATCAGATTTTTAATAAAACTGATTTCTATTTGTGCTTACCAGGTAAAACGAACAGCCCTAGTATGTATATATGCTCGCACAAAGCACACACATCATTTCCGTGGCCTGTTCCACCTACATTCATCAAGAAGACCCAGGCCTTTTCTTTCTGTTACAGATTTCACTACAGACATCTGGCTTTATTTATGTTTGGTCTCAATTCAGGCCTATTCAGATATGGGCAGGCATTCAACCTGAAGCTGCTCCTAAAGAAAGAAAACATGAAGAAGCTTCAGCAGGTACAGGATTGTCTTGCTTCTGTATTACTTATTTGTCTTCTTTGAAAGCATATTCTTCATGATATATACTGGCCTCCATTTTGTGGACAGAATTCAGAGTTTTTTTTAATACCTATGGCCTATGGGCAAAGGCCATAGAGCAAGGAAGGAAAATACTATTTTTAATGGCTCACAAAGTTTCTTTTATAGTTACGGATGCAATCAAAGCTCATTTAAATCGTAAACTGCCTTAACACCACCACTGAGTTGTAAATAATACATCCTTGTTAGAACTAATTGTTTTTATTATTTTACCCACGCTATTACTAATTGCAATAAATAGAATGCTTATAAACGTATTTCTGTGTCTATAGTTTCATTAAAGTTCTTGCATGCTCTATTTTCCTACTGACTTATGCTACAATTTATAGAACAGTACAAGCACATCCACAGCACAGTGCATCTTTGTTTTTGTGCTAATTCACTACTGCTGTGAGGTGCTGGCTGCCAGCCTTGGAAAACGAAATCTTCTGTTCATCCAGAAGATACAAACTATGCAGAAGGCAATAGCACAAGCTTACACACATAACCCTGCCAGTATCCTTCAACCCTGGTTTGAAGAGTCATCTCCAGTACTGAAAGGACGATCTTCGCAGTTATTTCGTTCTTGGCTTCTGCTAATGTTGCAGTTGCCAAATTTCACTCATAGCCTTGAGGGACACTATCCAGGTCTGGAGAAAAGTTCAGATGATTTTACCTCCTTGTTTTCTTCTTTTTCCAGGCCAAACCACTTGTTCCTTACTTCACTCTCTAACCTCACCAAGTGTGGGGAAGACGCTTACTGCTGGCGTGCATTTTGTCAGCCACTTCATGGTCAGCAGAACCTGCTACTCCCACCATACACACTGAAGGCAGAACAGTGGTTATGTGTGTTCAGTTGGTAGCTCAATGCTCATTGCAGTCATTGTTTTCAAGGAAAAACCCTCAGCTGAGGGTTACTATGCAGAGTAAGTGGCAGAAAGCTGTAGTTACACACAACTGCAGAGCAATCAGAACTTAAAAAGTTAACCTTTTACACTGTCCACTTCCTTAACCTATTTATTTGTTTCCTACCGTTCTACTTTGATTTTTCGGCTACCTTAGACAACTTTTTCACAACTTTGATTATCATTTCTAATCTAAGTTTCTCACTTTGTGCCAGAGACTCTAATGAATTCCTTGAGAGGAACCAGTTTCATCCACAGGGAGGAAAGCAGAGAACCACGTGCAATAGTCTCCATTTGTTCTTGTCTTGAACAGGACTGTCAGTGCAGTGAGTAGCCACAGTAGAACGAAATAACTCATTCTGCACTAGACGCATCCACCAGCCAGCTTCTACAGGAGCAGGCCAATCCTGCAATGGAATAACATCTTTCCTGTATGATGGAATGATGTTCAACAAACAGGCTTTCCAAAACAGGATCAGCAACAGCTTGAGGAGCTGCTTGCTGGCTTGATAGTATGCAATCACCATGCATATCTGGTGTTGAAGCTCTCAAGAGCTAGTTTGCGCTTCTTATATAGGACAAGAATAAAGTAAGGACTGTGTAAGTAGTAAATGTTCAATGTGGACGTTGCTGCTGGCAGACCCCTATTAGCATGTCTCCAGAAAAAGTGCAAAAATGTACCTTAGACTAATAGGACGTAGTAGAAGTGGTGGTATTTGTAAACTATATATACAACTGATTTGTTGGAAGCGGGACAGAAGACATAGCCAAGATCCTCCTGCTAGTAAATCCAAGCGGGAATACACAGTTAATACACGGTCCTGGATATGGACTAATTTAAGTATTCTGAGTATTGTTCACATACAGATAGTAGTATCTCCTGAGGTCCCTTACAGCCTTGATTATCCTAGAAGCCAGATCTCCTGCAGAAGGGAGACTACAACACTGTGCTGCAGAATCACCACCGCTCTCTTTGTAGCCAAAGAGTGTGGTAATGGTCACACTGGGCTACTTTGGAAGCCAGGAGTTGTGATGGAAGTATCTAATTATCAAGAGCAAGCAATACTGAACATGCAGATCAAACAAATAAAAAGCTGATCAAATTCTGCAATGGCACCATTGCTATAAACCTTTTTTCTGACCGAAACACAGTTAAGTATTTATTTCTACTCTTCACTATAGTTTTCCCAATTACCTCACTAAATATTGCTTTTCTGAAAAGATATGCATTATAACCAAGAGCTATAACTAAAGATGAAAGCTGAAAGAACTTTCTAAATAGCACACATTATTTTCATCAAATTATAAACAAAAATAATTCATTAAATAATAAATACAACGCAGTGTCTTATATTGATCTCCAGTCAAAGAAGAATCCATACACAGTCTGAATCAAGGGCCTAATATTCCTTCAGGCCCTTCATTCCTTATCAACACAATACAGACAATTAATACTGTGCTAATTTGTTATCTATATATAAATTGATTGTTGCAGCTGATACATATGAAGAGAGATTAGGGTACAATACCTGTCCAAAGTTAATAGCACAGTTTCATTCATTTCAGGTATATCATCAGCTTTAATAGTAATGTTGATTGTAGTATCACTTTGCCCAGATAAGAAAACAACGGAGCCATTAAAAGGACTTATATCATCGTGTGTTACTGCCTTTTGATTGAGACCAGAGGGTTTCAAACTCCAAAACACAGTTGCTTGACCATCAGTCCCATCTCGATGCAATGCAATGGAAACCTATGAAACACACGAGTCCCTCGTGACTTGTAAAACTAGGTGCAAAAACAATTACCTCCTTTCAAATTACTATTTGAATATGAGCCTCAAAATGTTGAGCTTGTTTTTTTTAATCATACCTATGTATAAAATATGAGATCAAAGATGGTATATCCACAAAAGTATCTTATGCTTTCAACCATTTATCATTATATACTTAAACAGTGGAGATGACAGATAATGAGTGTCACAAATCACTAACAAACCATAAACACAAAAGGCCTTGTATGACTGATTTAATTGGGGCCCGCCTCATCAAGACACAACCTAGGTTTTAAATGTAACTACCCTAATTTTTATGTGGTTGTTGTAGTCCAGTGCCAACCTCTCTTCTGCTTAAGTTTTAAGCAGTTTTAATCTGAGAATGAGAAAGGAGTTATCTGATTCAGGACTTGTGGGAAGATTCCAGTGAAGACAACTGGGGAAAAAGGGAACATGTAGGAAAAAAAAAAAAAAATTTAAAAAAGGTTGCTCCAGCTGGGACTAAAGTACTCGGATGGCAATGCTTTTGAAAATGCTTCTTTGTGTTCCCAGAAACCTAAAATGCATAATTGTTTGTAAACGTACCCAGGGAGCCAAATTGTACGGTCACATGTAAGTCAGTCAACTACAAGATACACAGACATTGCAATGACATGGAGGAGCGATACCAGTCCTACTCTGCAGTTGGTGAGGGAGATTAAAACTATCTGCAGCATCTTTTGTTCCACATGAACATCAAGACCTAACCAGTTTTAGATGCTTACAGAGGAAGCAAAGATCAATCTCACTTTTCTGATAATGACTAACACATAATTTCAGACCTTAGTTTTACAAGCACTTTTTTGCCCTATTTTTTCCCCCCTTTTTAAAGCAGAGGAATATTTGGGATCAGGCAGAACTCAGAGGATGGATTTTCCTCACATTAACTTTCAAATGCTACACTGAATATCGCATACTTCACTTTCTCCAAATAAATTTTCCATACTAAGGGGCAATATAAAAAGGTTTACTTACCACTGTAGCAGGGGAATCCTCTGGCTCAGAAAGAATAATTGGAAGATTGCTAATAAAGCCTATTTCTCCATTTGCAATGTCTGGAGTAATCCTCAGAGAAATATTTCGAATCTCACCTAATCTGGGACTCACAGGTGGGACTAGAGGAATTCTATTCACCAGCTCAACTTTTTCCAGCTGTAGGAAAAAGTAAGAAAAAATTAAAAAGCCTTAGTACCAAATTGGAACAATTCTGACATTTCAGAGTATGTTTCATATGGGGGGAGCAAAACATCTCTAGAACAAATTTCTCTTACTGGCAATATCGCTCTTACAAAAATTTGTAAGTAGATGTGTCAAAGAAATGAAGTGGATACTGTAGAGCTTCGAATGGCATACCTCCCAGACAAATCATGTTCATGTACACAGCTAGATGTACGTAGAGGCAGAATGAACCTTCTAGACTGGCTAATTCATTATTAGACCTGTGAATAACATTATTGATTTGACAAGTGGCCCAAGATATTGCCCTAACTTCATTTTTTGTGCCACGCATTTATAAAAATCTGCTGAAGTCACTGGAAGCATAATAATTTACAGCCTCTGATGAAGCCAAAGAATGAGCCAGTCTTCTTTCTTCTCTCCTACAACTTTAAGGACTTCTCTATTTATAACAACTAATACATTAGAATTGCATACAGAATTGAAAACCTGTACAGTACGAAATACTGTAGTCTCTTCTAGTGTTCTCATATTTCTGACGGATTCTCGATACTAAGAAGAAATAGAAAAATGTTTACCCTTTCTTTGACTGGGACGTATCACTCACTAAATCCAGCAGCAGTACTGACAGTATGGAAAGCAGCACTTGCCTGTTAAATATTTATTTTAAATATAATTTATGCCATGCAATTCTGTCTACATCCATCATTATAATAAATGTTTACATCGCTGATTTGCACATACTTCTGCAAGCACTTCACTGCAGCATGAACCCTCAATGACAACCACCTTTAACTCCCACAAAGATGTTTTCTGCTTGGGGTTATCAGATGTTATAAAACAGTAAGGTTTTATTGGAATGAAGGGGAAAGTAGCCTTATTTAAATCCATACAGTGATCACAAATCACCATTTCAAATGATGATTTTTAAAGTCCTTCAATTCTTAAAACCAATTTATACAAAATACTTGGGCTGTATCATACTTTTTTTGCACCATTCTTTGAGTAACACACAAAAAGTATTCATGCATATTTTATGTGATGATAGATTGAACTGTTTTACAAACACTGTATTCAGTAACTGGTTCTCAGCCACACCAGTT
The DNA here is from genome assembly GCA_013398815.1 of Ibidorhyncha struthersii. NCBI lineage: Eukaryota > Metazoa > Chordata > Aves > Charadriiformes > Charadriidae > Ibidorhyncha > Ibidorhyncha struthersii. The sequence continues at coordinate 252,090 of VZSZ01003420.1, forward strand.
ATTTGTTGGGAATCTGAGCAACAGATGCTGGGACTGTTTGTTTTGCTTGTTTTTCTAAACTATCTTTACAAGTTGGCCCTGATCCTGCAATTAACAGTATGCAGGTGGACCACTGTGCAGTTGTTAGCTCAGTAAAGTTTCTGAGATATTACACAGCTGAAACAATTCACTTTGTTAAGTGCTTCTGATCCTGGATAGTAACTTTGAGATAAAACCAGCAATTAAGGAAGAAGAAAGGTTGGGTTTTTTTTTCATCCAGCGTTTCCTCATAAAACAAATCAGTTCATGAGGAGAAAAGAATGCATTGTGAATTGAATAATGATGAGTAGTTTATCAAATTAGTTAATCTTCCTGTCCATACCAAAAACCTCAGACTACAGTAGGTTATTTAATTGGAGATGTCACTGAAGAATGTTAATCTCACTTTTCCAGTTCCTCTGTCCATTCTCTAGTTGTGTTTAAGCTTAATTTCCTCCTCCACTCCTCCTCCCCTGATTCCTGAGTTGGTCCTTTATTGTGCCTAGTACAAACTCTGTAATCTTCTCATTCTAAACATGTTCACTGAGATTATCGTTTATTCACAAGGTAGAAGGATTGTCATAGTGATAAATAGGGGCATTTTTCTTCCTTCTCTACGAGTTTCTAAATGAATTTTCTGTGCTGGAAAGCCCCTCTGATTTTGTTTATTCAAACAAAACGATTTTTATGGTTCATGGANGCATTCTGAAATACTTATCATATGTGTGTCTTGTCCACAGTCCACTTTGCAATGTTATTTATAATGTATCATTTAAAAAGGGCTTGGAATTAAATATTTCAATTCTTCGATAGTTCTTTCGGATCCTGTGCAGATGTAAAACATACCAACCTATTCTAGTACCCCAGAACGCAATTCCCTATCTAACTGTGAATGCATACTAGTAAAACAATAACACAATTCTGGCAAGGATTTTTTTGTCTTTTTTTTTTTAAGAGAATGTGGGGAGAGGGAGGTGGAGGGAAGAAAACTTTTCAAGGTCCCAGAAGAAATTAATACATCTTTATTGGACTGTAAGTTAAAGACAAACCCCAGCAAATTCTAAATCTACGGATTTAATATCAACATCTTAATTTGAAAACTCTGAAGTCACCTGACTTAAAATTTAGAAATTAAAAGGAACTAATAAATGCCTCTAAAGGAACTAATAAATGGCTCTCTGATTTGTGATTTGGATGTGCCAAGTCATCCCTTTGTGTACCAGGATCTCTAACTTCTTAGGTAACTAACTTCTGCAACATTCATCTCAATTTGTTACATTCCATGATTAATACCTGAATCCTCTTACAACAGTACATTTTTTTTAGAGATGTAATTAGTAAATAATAATTAGCAATAGAGTTCTTCGTGGCATATTTATGCAAGCTGTCTCTAAATAAGAAAATTTTCTTAGCTACAGAGCTAATAAATTTTTTCTTTTTTTCTTTTTTTTTTTTTTTTAACAAGTAGGGTCATTTTAGTTAAATTAAATGGGAAGTAGTCACTATTAAATTATATCCTTTATATTACATGAGCTAAAAAAAAACATCCCAAAACACAACTGAGATACCTGTATGAGGAAATGAGCACCATTTTGAAGAAATGCATCATTTCTTATTGGTATATTTAAAGTGTCTTGTGTTTTTCCTTCTGGAAACACGAGAATGCTTCTTCTAGACATATTCAGAATGCCATCTTTCGCTCTCTCAGGATCGAGAGCTCCAGCTGGAATATACAGTGCAGTAAAAACCAACTGCACATCTCCAACTGTTCCTCTCTCCCTTGCAAAACTCAAGGATAAAAAGCGTCCCATTGGATTACTTTCAATCTTCTGATTCTCCAAAGGATAAAATTTTATCAGGCCATAAACATCATCACTGTCCTGAATGTAAAACAGAAGCTGCAAAACAGAAAACAGCATCACTCACTCCGTGCTACAGTTACTCTGTGCCATAGTTCTCATGCTTTCACGAAAGCACGTCCTGACTGTCACCGTACATTTTTCTCCATAGTGAACTGGCACTCAAGAAAGAAATCAGATTGACAGCCTCAGAGTATTCTTTGTACACAAGCAGCACAACACCGACTGTGGCAACTTTCCCACTACGCATCATCCATGTGCCTGAATGAGCTCTGAACAACGGATTTTTTGGTTCAGCAGCCAAAGTGAATAATTTTAAAATGTTTCAGATTGTGAAAAATTTTATTTTATTCACAAGTTCGTTCCAACCATTTTTTGAGAAAGATAAAGTAGGGACTTGAGCCACAGAACTGTCAGCAATGCTAACCAGCCTTTATTTAACAGTTCAGAGGTCGCAGTCTTAATCACCAACCCCTCCTCCTGACGCTGTTACTCTGTGTAAGACATTCCAATAATCATTAAGACAGCAAGTGAGCAAGTGAAAATAACCTTCCTGCCTTCTTGTAGCAAGCAGCCACTCAAGACAGCGTTTATGCAATCCTATGTATGTGAGGAATAATCTAAGCTGGATGCTACCACAATTAAAAGGTCTGGCTTTGTATACTATACTAACCACCCCAAAGCTTCGGATATGGCTCTATATACTCAGATTATATTCAAGATTAATTTGTTTGATTAATATTCAAGATCACACCCTTCAGCCGGTTTGGCCAACCAATCAATGTTAACAAAACTGGTAAAGTCCCTAATTATTACCTACTATTACCTTCTCCAAAAGAATTTTAGAAGCAAACTTACCTCAGATGGTTCACTGACTTCTGCACCTCCCTGTATGGTATGAGCTAAGAGTTTCAGAAGATAGGGCTCTGCCTCTTCTGGTATATCATCATTAATAATGTTCAGAGGAAGCGTTTCCAGCATCTGTCCTTGATCAAAACGTATCTCTCCGCTCTCTGGGATGAGGTCTGCAGTCACAGGGGAGGGATCGCTGCTATTTCGGATTATAACCCAGGTAACGGAAACATTTCCATGTGTTCCACCATTTCTTACAATTGTGATCCCTTCAAACCTACGGTTTTGAATGAAAATAAAAACCCACAATATAAAATTATATTTGATATTGGCTTGCTTATTATCGATTCCCTGAAAGATTTACACTGACTTCAGTGGAATAACTGTTAACAGCTGCAACTGCCATTTCAGTCAGGGCTTAAAGGCTGTGAAATCTTAACACACACGCAAGGCTTTTCTTAGAGTGCTTATTCATGAGCTCTCTGTAATGTCTCTAAAGATATTTGTTTGAACTCATTTTGTTTACAGTGAGGAAGATGCTGAGAAGTGAAGATTTGGCATGTCATATTTGTCTTGACAAATATATGTCAAATTTCAGAAAACTTTTTCCCCATTAACTTTCTACACCATTTCATAAACTATATCAAAATACAGTGGTCGGGCAAGAATATTTAAATAATGGTTTTAAATGAACTATTTGCCTCTGTACTGAAATATTAAGTTATCAATATTTATGATACTGGAAATGTCATGCTTCCTGCACCTGACAAGCACATGACTACAACAAAAACTCTGGGAATCATTACTTATAAAAATTTAGAAAGCAAGATTTATTTCTTTGCATAAGAAGGAAAGATGAATACTGAAGTGCTGGGCTCTACATACTGTAAAATATTCTTTCTAAACTGTTAATAGCGTAATAGCTTGATGCATTACCTGTTTCTCTGGGGATGAACTACCATCAGTAGCTAACAGTGGACATTTTTTATTGAGACTGCCAATACTGTGTATCAGTCCTGCCTGTAAAATTTGTACAGACCTTTGATTTTAATCTCTCTGTAAAATTACAAGTATCTAACTTATTTTTAAGTTTTAGGGAAAGATTTCATGGGAGATGTTCAACAGCTTTTCTTTTTTTTTTTTTTAACCAGAGACTGATTTTATATATAGTACATGCAAAGATGTACCAGGGAAGGAATCCAGAAATCTGTTTCCCGCTTGTATGAACTAGTGTGTGGGAGCATCGTGACTTCATTGATACTGCCTTTAGATTAAGGTTTTTTCAGTATTCTGATAATGTAAATGAATATTTACAGTTTTTACATTCAGTTCATAAATATTAAAATACTTCCTGTATAATTAGACATTCCCACTTCCTTGAAATCTTTGTAGATACAGTTGATAATAGCAACACCACACTGAGTTCTACATTGTATTTTCAGTAGTGATTTTATAACTACTTTCAATGAAATCCTAAAGATGCTTAACAATGCCAAACAAATCTCATAAACTGACTAGAGACTAGATTTGAAGATCTGTAGTACCTTGAAATGTGGTCTTCATCAATGATAACAGTCTGAGCAAACAGGATACTGTTGATTGATAGCACTCCATAGGGTTTATCGTTTGGTTGGATGGTGACGTGAACAACAGATGGATTAACCAAAACAGCATCTCCCTGCAAAGTGTCTTTAAGAAGCATAATCTGAAAGGTCTCAGCAATTTCTGGTATGGCATCATCAAGGATCTTAAATTTCATATACCTTTCATGAACTAGAGGTGGGAAAACAATAGTTGTATTTGGCTGTAGATCTAGGAAGTCTACATTAAGCTGTGCATGTGCTGTTGAATTCCCAGTTACAATGGCGTAACTGACAGAGACTTCATCTTCATCAGGTCCAATTAATTGTCCACTAACGTCCTTACCACGAACCACTTGAATTGTTACCACATCCACTTCCTCAGGCACCATATAAGTACTCTGAACAAAACGCACAGGACTGTCATTTTTCTTAATATTAATCTGAACAGAATTTTTTGTGTTGTTGATTTCAGCCCCTCCCTCCACGCTCCTCAGATGAACAACAAACAACTCATCATTTTCAGGTATCTGGAAAAATAATATTAGCAACTGGGTGTAAGTCACATTTCAAATACATGCAGAACACTCTTACTGAGAAATATGTTTTATATATTTTGCAGAAAAGGGAAATAATACAAAATTGACAGTGCATTCCATACTAAAACAAACAGGAGAGAAGTCTTGCTTTTAACTTTGGCTGAAAATCCCTTCTCAAAATCATACGTTTCCACTCTCTAAAACATCTGTGCTCTGGCAATATGAAAAAGTGTGGAAAGCCAAATAGAATCATAGAATCATAGAATCATAGAATTGTTGAGGTTGGAAGGGACCTTTAAGATCATCGAGTCCAGCCATTAACCCAACCTGACAAAACCACTTCTAAACCATATCTCCAAGTACCACATCTGCCCTTTTTCTAAACACCTCCAGGGATGGAGAATCCACCACCTCCCTGGGCAGACTATTCCAGCGTTGGATAACCCTTTCAGTGAAAAAACTTTTCCTAATACCAAACGTAAACCTCCCCTGGCTTAACTTGAACCATTTCCTCTCGTCCTATCACTTGTCAGTAGGGAGAAGAGGTCAGTCCCCATCTCTCTACACCCTCCTTTCAGGTAGTTGTAGAGAGTGATAAGGTCTCCCCTCAGCCTCCTCTTCTCCAGGCTACACAGCCCCAGTTCCCTCAGCTGCTCCTCAAAAATAAAAGCAAAACAAAAAGTAGCCAAGAATCAGAAAACATGGATCTTTCCAACTTGAGACTACGAGGAGATCCAATATCTACTTTTGAAAGCCACCTCTATTTGGAGACAGATGTTCCTCCCAGTTATTTAGATTTGCATCTTGATTTTCTGATGTTGATACCGATTAACCTCTATGCATGCCTGAGATAATACAGGAACAACTTACAGACACAACTCACCTTGGCCCATCCATTCCTATACACCTGGAACAGAAACACTTCCTACGTTCAGAGACACCCGCATCCCCAGGGAAAATTTCTTTCACAGATCTGAGAAAGTGTCTTCTGGTGCTTAGCAATTATTTAGGCTTTGGCATTACTACAGGATGGCTGTTCAAAACTACACTTTACTTTTAGCTATCTCTTCTCCAATAACTGATGCAGCAGACAATAAAGAACGGCTTATAAACAGCAAATTACAGAACTTAAGGATAAGAGTTTTGCTTTCTGTTGCTACATTTTATTCCCAAATCTTGATCTGCTAAACCTATTCAACGGAAAAAAAGAAGAGTTTTTCTTAACACATACAGGTAAAAAGTAAATCTTTAAAAGTTATTTATGATCTTTGCATCTCATCCTCGCTGTGGACTCCTGGAAGCTAGTAGTATTTGTTTCTGAGAGGAATTCCAGGACAAAATTACTTATTTCTGGCTAATGGCAATTCTCTGTTATAAAGTTGACAAATCCTTTTCGTGCACTTGTGTTTACCGAGCTAAGAAAGTTCTGAAAAGCCTGCTGCCCAGTATTTCTTCTCTTTCACACTCCTTTATTAATTGGCCACCCTCAGAACCTTTTCTCAGGCTAAGACATTGGCTATGCAACTGCCTTTATAGTTGATGCCAATTCTGCCCCTTGTTTTGCTCGTAGCACTTAAACTTGCGTAATGTTGCTGACTGATGGAGGGTTTTTTGTCAACGTGAGATCTAGAAGTTCTCAGTCACCTCCCTCCTATACTGAGATACAACACAGTTATTTTGCCTTATTAGAATAGATGCTACCTTACATTTTATTCAGTTCACTAATTAGTATACCATCTTGCAACATAAAAATAAACATTTAAGAGACAGTCTAAATGTCTTGTTGTAGTTTACATCTTAGTATCTCATATAAATGGGACATTCTGAAGTTCTTAATGGCATCATGACTGACCAATAAAAAATACAGTTGAACTTCAAAGACAACAGTATAAAGGATCTCCAGTGCTGCCTCACCTCTTTCATTTTAACAAAGTTTCCATTATTCCTCACTAAAAAAGGAAGTTTAGACAATAAAAGTACTATAAATGTAATGGTGTGGAGGTCAGATCTGCAGTTCCCTAATTTCTTTAGGAAAAGTGCCACCCAATTAAAAAAAAATAACTTGTTTCATTGTTTTTCCTAACTTCAGATCCTAAAAGCTCTAAGTTGTGAGACAAACGTTGGATCCTTGTGAATTCCATCATCATCATCATCATCATCATCATCATCATCATCATCATCACCATTAATAAAGTTTTTTTACGCAAAATTAATCTTTCAGGTATGCCTGTGAAAGTCATTTATTGAGTGGACCAGCCACACCTGTACAGATCAACCTTTGAGAAACAGAACTTTCACAGCATTTCTCAGAGGGATAAAAACCCACCACATCCTCCCAAAAAGCCTAAAGATTTCTTTCTGTGTATAAGTCACAGAAATATTACATCTAATCTGAAGGAGATGTTTCTATACACCAGTCGGACACAGTCCCTTAACATTGAAAATATCAGTACAGATGTGGAAGCCCATCTTCTATAACTAACAGAAATATGCAAAAAATTGCTTTAAAGTTGCTCACTTCTGAGACAAGCATTGTTCTGCTATTTTCTTGTGAATTTCCTCATTAAGTTTTTCTGTATCATGTTTACTTATTTTGGTAACGTAAACATATATAACATAACATATAAACATATAATCATAGATTTCAATCTGTCTTTCATCTGTGAATATTTAATGTGTTATATTCTTTCTTTAGAGGCAAACAACATGTCTGCTCTTCTCATGAACGAGAGCCAATCAAGTAAACAAAGAATAAACTGGATTCTTAAGCATTGTTAACTGAAGACAGAGGAGCTGCTCAGGCACCACTGAGGATGTACTGCACAATGCATCATGTAAGCAATGTTACGATTGGGTTTCCTTTGCCGAAACAATCAATAAAGACAAAAAGGAGAGCCTGAGTTCATTATGTAAACATAACCTGAATTTGCACGGCAGACAATTAGGGAAAAGCAGAGCACATTTCAAAAGAAATATAGGAAAGTTAAATATAGAAAGGACAGTCTAATAGATAAACCTAGATCTAGTTCAAGAACGCCATCCTTGGCCATGCAACAATGACCTCAGTATTCTATCTGAAAAAAGTGTATAATATTTTCCTGATTATTTATATATGTAACACAGTAGCACCTAACAGGTCTAGGCAGAGCAGCCAGAATATGTTCAGAAACTAAAAATATTCACTGACGAGAATTACAAAGGTTGCATTAGAAGGAGTAAAAATGAGAGCTCATAGATCCAAAACTTAACATCACTTTATTAAGTAGAAGCACTTTTAATCTTATTTAAACCAAGCATTTTTGTGACTTACTACTCTAACTCTCTCCAGAACAGCAGTTAACCTTCTACATATCCAAACTAAAAATGAAGTCAGGTTGTTCATACCTGATCGTCAAGCACTGTTAAATTATAAATCAGCATTGATCTCCCAGGGGTAAACGTAATATTTCCCCTCGCTGGACTTAAATCTTCTTCAGCTGGGTTTGGTCCATCTTCTATCTGCAAAGAATTGATTTTTATGATAAGAAATATATAAAACAGGAATACTAACCTAGTACAAGTATAATAATTAAGATACAGTGTGTGACATGCATAACAAATGACAGCCTATTCAGTCACGTCCTGCACACAGGCACACACATTCAGTTGTGAAAATTTCCTTTTAGGCAGATGGAGTAAGTCAGAGTAACCCTTCTGAAGAAATTACATGTTGCCAGAAAAAAAGAAAACTACTTCCTATAAGCCCATAAGGATTCTCTGGTATCTACTGATGCATAACTGACTCACATAACAGAAGCGATATTCATTCTAATTGAATTTAAAACACTAATATTTCATAGTAAGTTCCAAAACAAAATAATAGCTGTCACTGGTTTTGTGTCCTCTCTGTCCTGACTTGTGAGATTAAGGAACTTACATTTAATAGTGAAACCTAAAAGACTAGGAAGCCACTTAGAAGCAATAGGGGGATATTTTTTTTTTAGAAAATCTTGTACATTTTTTTCCAACATATGTATATAAGCTGCGCTGTGAGATGGACCTAATTAACTCTGTGGATAGTAAAATTTATGGCACCTTATAGTTCTGCAATAAATTACACAGAGAATCTCATTCTGTACTTTAACTATACACACTACATTTAGTATGCAATAAAATCCAGTACAAATCTTTCCAAATTTTGACATGTCTAGATTATACCCTTGATACTGTATGAGACCAGACAAATGATAAAGAAATACCCATATGAAAGCATTTCTGTATAAAGTATGTAATAGAATCTGAGCTAGATAAGAAAAAAAAAAAAAATAGAGGCAATAACTGTATCACATGCAAATCAAGTACATAAATAACGGTCTAAATATTCAACATGAGTGGTTTAGTTTCTGGGGATTCAAACTTCCATCTTACAGATACAGGGTTTTACTAAATAATGAGCTCTCATTCGTACACGTTCAAAGTTGGCACAAGCATTAAAGACTCATTCAGATATTTATTTGTAAAATACAGATAAATTTGAAGAAATATTAAATAAGACATTTCTTACACACAATACACATTGTTTTCTAGTAATACCAACTAATGCTGCCTCAAATATTATTATGCCTCAAATATCTTCCTAAATGAGAAAGAATACTGTTTTCTCTAATATCTCTTAATTTTTCCTCAAATGAAACAGTCAGATAATTACAATATTTTCCACTTGGCAGGTAGTATCTTTCCAATTTATGAAACAGGTTTAACAAACGTAGACATAGCTATTTTTCCCCTCTTTCACTTTTATAAACACTTTCATGAGTTATAGCCTCACAGTGTCATCCAACAGGCTAAGGTATGAAGTCTTTTCGATAAACTCACCTCAAAAGTTACGATGACCGTCCCGTAGGTCCCCCTCTCCCTAATTAGAGTGAGAGGCACAAATTCATTTCTGCCCCTGGGCTCATTCACCGTGATTAAGGCAGACTAATGAGGAAGAAAAGGGACAGGCAATCAGGCAGAGATCAAATATCACAGCAGAAGGAAGAAACTGTTACCATAGAAATACCAAACTCCCACAGACAAGTTAATCCAATCTGCAAACCGGTCCACTGATGGCATACATTTCCTAGCAACCAATTAGTTCAGCTAATAAAAAGCTTGAAAGATTTCAGATAAAAAAAATTATCATAAGTTATGCAAGTAGGGTGGGGGTTGTTTTGTAAATTAACATAGTCAATATACACAAAGCAATGGCATAATAGCACTGGTATTTGTAGGATCTCCTAACCCCGTTAATTATAGGTTTTCTCCATTAAAAAGTCATTTATTAGATGGCTAGCTGTAAACAGACTGTCTGTCAAACTGTTGTAGGTGAAAGATTTCAGAGAATTACGCTAATACAGGGACCAACATGGTTTAGTACTGTGGTGCTAAAAACTTCTCATGTTCTTCTGCTTTTTTTCAGGGAAGTCCTCTACAAAAATTATATTGCCATAATGCTGGCAATAAGGTATAGCTTCTGTTTCTACTAACACAACCTCTGTATTACTGCAAATATCTTCCACATCACTAGAATCACACCAGTGTCTTATCACGGAAGGTGTTATTCAACACATATACCATGGTAGTGTTCTCTCAGCTTGAGTGTCAAAATTGCTCACTAAAGATAATGTGAATATTCTCAAGATTTCCAAACCACATATTTAATTCCTCACTTCTTCCATACTAGAACAATATCTTGACTTACAGATGAGGGGCAGTGAGACTGAACAATTTTTTAGAAGTTTTATATTTAAGATGAGCACCATAGATATTCATCCAAGTGTGAGGGTCTCAGGCTATGTCTCAACACCTAAAAGCATACAGAAGTATTAAAACTGTATATATGTATGAATTACATACATATGTATGAATTACCTCTAGAGATGTTTTCAAAGATGTAACTCAGCATTAGTTTTCAAGGGATTCAGTTGAACAACTAACCAGCATCTTTGAAAATTTCACCTTTATGCTTTCTAAAATTTTCACATATACCGTATAAAAAGCCGTACCATGTTAAAAGAAATTATTCCAAAGGCATTGTCATTTGATAAGATTGTTACAGTGACAGATTTGGGTGAGCCAAGCTTTATCCTTGCAGATGGTTTCTAAAATTAACAAAACAAAATAAGATATTAAATATGGTGATGGGCAAAAAATACACATTTTGATTTTACAGTCTTTTAAGAGTAGATATTAGCCAATGACAAATTGTATCTCTCTTTACTATATATTACAATGGAGATTATTTAAAGCAATAGACTGCACCAAAATAATTCTTAATTACTGAGGAAATACACTCTATACAGCCAACAACAAAGTGCTTGAAACAAACTTTGTAAATGATTAATCACAGTTTTGCAATCTATTAATGACACCACAGCAAGAGGGAACCAGGTATGAAGCATGTAGCACTGCCAGGAACTCCAAAGTTGCTCTTTTTTTCCTAACATTTGTATAAAACTGAAACTTTGAAGCTATTATACTGAGATACCAGCTAAAGGAAACAAATCTTTACAGCGTTGTAAAAATGAGCTACTACATTTACAACTCAAAGGAAGAAGGAAGGGAAAATATGCATTTTTATATTGACTGCAAACGTCCCCTGGGATGTGTAATAATTGGCAATAAAACATAAAATTTATCTCTACTGAGCTGACATCAAACTTAGTCATGAACTGTTACCTAAAAAAAAAAAAGTGAATGTGAACTCCTCTCCTGTAGCATGACTCCTGCGAGACAGAACATTATGAAGAGACTTACTGATAAGTATTTAAAATTTTTTTCCTTGCTTTTAGGTAAGTCTCATTTGCACTCTGTTTCCAGAGGACTGGAAGTCATCCTTTTTCTTTTGCTACTTTCACCCTCACTTCCAGGCACAGTCTATGCAGGAAAAGAGGAAAGGGGGACAGCCTCTTTGCAGTCTAACTCTTCTGGGCTCTAGCACACCTTCAAATGTCCACAGCTGAATGCAGTGCCCACTGAAGGTCCAGACTGTGTCAATACTGCACAGCAACATCACACGGAGACACCCGCAGGAACGGCACAACCTCCCAAAAAGCAGTAAGCACCATCCTGGCTACTCTCCAAATTCTAGTTCTTACCTATTAGGATTCAGATTCACAAGCAGTACGACTACATTGAAATCTACGGAATACCATTAATTTATGTCAGATTACCCACTGTTTTCTGCAGAACAGATAAATTGAACAACTGAGACTTACTGGTAGCGTCAAGTGAAATGTGAATGTCTCATCAGCCTCTGGAAGATCATCATCACACACAGATATATACACTGTTCGGTTTGTTTCTGTATCAGGTATAAATGCAGCTGCATATGTGTCAAAAAAGTCTCCTGTGTTTTCTCCATCAATCTGCAATAAATATACAATTGAATGCCACCTCCTTCTTCCTCCACTGTCTTCTATAATATTATTCTGGACTGGTTTAACAGACTTCATACACTCTTCTTTGCACATAATTCTTCCTGCAATTTCCCCTGCTGTCATACAGTTAATTTCTAGACAGAAGATATAGATAATATCCCCTTGTATCCATGCTGCGTAACCAGGAAACAAAAAA
>VZSZ01003420.1:273297-290785 GCA_013398815.1 Ibidorhyncha struthersii
TGGGTAGTGGTTATTACCCCAGTCTGCCCGGTTGGTTGCTGTTTCTTTTTTTGGTTTGAGCTTTTTCTTTTAGGTATGGGATAAGTAAGTCTCTCACTCTAATAAAGACGGGAAAAGAGAGCATCTCAAAGGTATTATTTCAAAATAATATCTTCCTATATCCCTTTTTTTGCCTGCAGCGTGCTTCAGGGTGGATAAAGCATGAGAATTACAGTAAGTCACAACAAAGTACGTCTTTGTCTGCACCCCTGCACTGCACTAACAGTTGCAGCGTTTGGGGCAAGAGTCCACCTCACCCGTTCGCATGCACATATTGGATGCCTGTGCTCCCAGCAGTTCTCTAGGGTTTCTTGTCTCCCTCTTTGCCACAAAGACATTCCAGGTACCTGCCCATCATCCCCTTTCTTATGACTAACATCAGAAAGTGCTAGCCAAAGCACAAATGCAGGTTACTAGGTGCTGAAAATCCCTTGATCAGCTTTCAGTGTCCTGAAGTTTTCGGGCTCAGCGGCTTACTTACCTACTCGCTACTGCTGCTGTGACAGTGCAACCTGAGGTGCTAAGGAGATTCACCTGCATTTGAGATTAATGACGCTGACATCAGTCAATGATTCTCTTGACCATTTGCTTTCTAACTGTTGCCATATTTTTAGAAAATCTTATTATCTGTGACCGTATGTATCACTGGGGATAGCCGATCTAATGTAACCTGAACATCTCCGCGTGAAAATTCTTGCTTGTTCAACTACGTTCCTGTGAGAGAGACCCTTCAACAGAGACATCTTATCCTAAAGAAGAATAGATGCACAGGCTGCCTGACATTGCGTTTATATTTACTAGTCAGAAAGGTAAATCTGTCATCACAGCCAGGAACCAATACTGGAAGAGGTAAATCTTCAAGCTGAGGCCAAGACAGAGGCCTGATGAGAAATCCAAATCGTCTCCTCCTGTTATTAGAGGTCACTAAGAGGTAAAATATGTCATAAGCCCAGAGTATCCCTTCAAGTTTCCTGGCAGCTTCTTTTCACTTCCTCAGAAGAATGTGTGTGGTTCTAAACCATATCCTTAAGTTCTAAAGCATGTAGTCATCACCGGAGAACCAAGTTTTCTCCCTTAAGCCAGGTAACGCTAACGGCTTTCTGAGGCAGCTGCCTGCTCCGCCTGTTCTCATTCTGAGCAGGGAATAAAGGGCAAAACTCCCAAGCAGTGCTGAACCCACCACTTCTGTTTGCTAGCAGTGAGCAGAGACGACACAAGCCTCTCCTGCAAACATCTGCAGTTATATTATAATTTGCTGGTCAAACAGAGAACCAGGCAATAATTTTGACTAGCTGTAAAACCCAGATTATTTTTACCCAGAGTGCCTCCAGTGAAACGACTTGGAGTTATTAAGGTTACTTTATATTTAGAACAGAGATCAGAGTCTAATGTAAACAAACTTTGGCTGAAATCGGCGAATTAACAATGTTAAGAAACACACCTGCAGGAATCTGAATTTGCTGTAATTCGTAACAACGAAACAACACTGTTTTCAGCTGCAGAACTTCTAATTTATCTCACGCAACTGATGAGAATCCATCCATATATTCTATTCTGTATTTCTAGAACTATTCTATAGTTCTAACTGTATGCTGGAAAAACCCAACATATTATTTTTGAATAGTTCCACTTAGCATACTGTATATGTTTAAGCAAAAGGTAAATCCAGTTTTCTGGATTTCTCCACACTGGAAATCCTTTTCCGCCTACATAGTTCTAATGAAAACAGCAGGCATCTTTCACTAACAGAAATTATTTTACAGGGTTTTCCAGAAAGAGGGTCTAGCTTTTTACCTAGGCATTTAGCTCCAAGTAGGGCTTGAGACACTGTAAGCACTCATACTCTCTCTTTCTTGCCCAAAAAAGCAAGCCAATTATATATATATAAAAAAAAAACAAAACAAACCAAACAAACAAAAGGAAAAAAAACACCAAATCCCAACAACCCAGCCATGAAGATGCTTAGCACTCCCAGGTCATGCTTATTGTAGAAGTAACTGCACACCGCAGGATCAGGCTTTTACACATATGGAACCAGAAGTCCAGCTGAGGAAGGTCTGCAGGCTTCAGCGAGGAACACCCATTTATTCCACTTCAGTAGAGAGATGAAGTTTCACAACAATTTCCATTTGTATCTTTTTTTGAGGTTTCTCACATGTCCTCAACACTTTTACTTCACATATTTTTAGAACATGTGAGTTGAGGACAAAACTACGATAGCTTCAAATACCAAGTACTTGTCCTGAATGAAGTACTATGGCCTGAATGAATTGCATATATTAGAAAAAGTAATTATGGCCTTCTGCAATAAAGTGGTTATTTCTCTCGTACTTAAAACCAAAAATATAACAACCTGTTTTGCAATAGTTCTTCATGCAAAATAATCTTGCAAGAAAAGAAATCTGTAAGGTATAGAACAGTAAATTACAGCCTCCTGGTGGGTATTAGATGGCATTATTTCAGGTATACCAACGGAAGCATTATTGGTAACCGCAGCAGATTCTTACAAGTTAACATGCATGTATGAGCCAAACGGAATTTTAACGTGTTGCCTAATTATTAGAATAATTGTGTCAGTGAGTTATTCTTCAGTTCATAAAAATGCTTTTTTAAACATGAAAATTTGTATCAACTATATGTACTAAATTTAAGACATATATCAAAGCAAGCTTCATTTCTACAGTTAAAACGTATTCATTTTTTATTAGATCGTGGCAAAGAATGTTGGGTTTATTACAGATCTGTATTTTACAAAGTCGCCCCAAAGACTTCTTTCTGTAGAAGTAAAAATATATTTGTATCATTTTCAGGCAGGTCATTAGCATAGGGCCCTCACTCTAATCTACACTGCGAATTAATCTCTTTAATCTGGGCAATCCGTTTTTAAATAAAACACATGATAATGCATTTATGTGGCGAAGAAAACTCCCCAAGCAAATTTGTTTGCGTTCAAAGACTTCTCACACTACCTTTATCATGTATTGTGCTTTCCTTGGCTTTCTAAACCTTTTAACCTATGTCACAATTTAATAATCACTATTTAATAATTATAATCATTCCCTTATTAACAGGGTATTTCTTTTCGTTCTTCTAAGGCACCCTGTAGTTCAAGACAAGGAAATCTCTTTGTTGATTAGTTATTTAAGACCAGCAACAATAACTATGCTGGAAAGAAAGGTGCTTTGAGAGGATTACACAGAGCCAGTTCTCAACAGCACCAAGCCGAGAGCAGCAAATTACAAACCCAAGTACTTCATTGCATGTAACCAAATTGGCTGGTTGAAATGCTAATTGCCTTTCAGCCAGGCTAAAGGCAGACAGGGGACCCTGTGCTCCAGAGAATGACATGCATTTTTTACCCCACTTCTGCACCATTGTCTTGCTGAGAATTATTCAAAATCTATTCATAAAGGTAGCTATTTTCCTAACCTTTAAAAATGTGGGAAATTTCTAAAGCTCTGACCAGTACCTCAGATCTGTTGGTCTGCCAAACCCATAACAGATGGCTGAATTAAGGCCATGTTAAATCCTTAACGAAGCAAAGCTAGAAACAATTCAGAGCAGCAACATATTGGACCAGTCCAGGAGAAGTGACTGAGAAGAAGGAAGTTTCTTTTGCCATCTGAAAATGAGAATCATGACCATACTATAGCTAATAAATCTATCCTAAATACAAAAAAGAGATAACCAAACAAAAATGTCTTGGTATATAGAAAGATATTGCTATAACATTCTAGAAGAAATTCTGTCTTCGACCTGCTAAAAAATCCACAAACACAAAATCTGCAATGGACATGGAAAGCATCTCCTCCGTTGTTTAATTCTGCCAGAGAAATTTAGCCTGTCAAATAAGCCTGTCTAAATAAGTACAACTTTATCTAAATAGCAACCTTGGTTTGGACTTACAAATTATTTCAGTAAAAGGAATTTAAACAATTTTAACTAGTTTTATAGGAAATATTCATAAGCCAATCTATGAAACAATGTTTTTCATATTTTAAGCGTATTTCAGAACTCGCCATTTCCAAATTCTTTCTACAAACAGCCACAGGTTCTCATGTATGGAGTATACTCAATCTTGAAAATATTTATTGACACAAAGTATTTTCCAGTGAGATTATTCACTCAAAAAGGGACTTAGCCTGTGAGGCTTTGCAGAAATAGTATCATTCGTGATTCAGTAACTTTTTTTAGAGTAAAAAATGTTCCAGTGGGTCCACCTGGAATAAGATAAATAGCTTGAACATTGAGTCCTCCTGTCAGTCTTTTTTTTTCCCTAGGAAACAGTAATATAGCTCCTATTAGATAGACATAGTTCTTGAATTTCTGTAACTACGACAAATGCCTACGATTGACATAAATGGTTCTGTAAGCTTTGATTTGATGACGGAGATGTTATATAGCATCTGAATCTTAATACACACTGAAAGACGTACACAGGCATTATGTATGCTTATTTCTAGTGAGGAAAAGTGTTATATTCACTGTTACGTACAACAGTGACTATACCTAAATCAGCCAGTCTTGTAGGGCTGAAGTCCAATTTCTACAAATGAGTAAAACCAATCAATAGGATTACACATGTAAAAATAGTTATGTATGCGCTTATATCTTTAGGAGGTCAAGGCCTAATACCCTCTGAGCAAAGAATTTTAGCATATTCTTTGTATTTTCTCTCATCTACCTACATTTTTGTATGTCTTAGTGAACAACTAAATTTACCCAGTTCCAAGAATGCACTGGAAGAGGCTGGCCAGGAAAGAAAAAAATCAGATAACAGGGTTATTCAGCAATAAAATTAAGCTAAATTGCATCAGATACCCTATCTCAAATAATAGCAAGAGTTAGACATACAGTTTGCTGTTTTGATGCTTCCAAAACCACCTTACGCTAAAAATCTTCAGATGCATTTGAGACAAATTTTAATTCTCCCTTTCTTTGAAGTGTGCTGCAAGGACATACTTTTCCATCAAGTTTTCAATGAAACATTCTTAAAGTTTTGTTAAGCTTATAGACCATTGCCATGTACTTTTAAAAATACAATAATTATAATCACCTCATCATTACCATGTTGTAATTCTGAACTATGGTAGCTGTGTACCAATATCAAAGGTGATTTGTGAGTAATCAGTATTTTTTCTCCAAATTGCTATAAATCAGTTGCACCCAATGACTGAGATCCTTACAGACCTCTTACTGGTATTCTCCTTTAGTGCTATACATTGAAGGCATATGCTTTCATAGCTTTTCCAGTAGTTCAGTTTCAGTCATCATATTCACGTGTTAAGTAAAATATGCACATAAGCATATGCAGACTTAAGCACTCTTATTTTTTTTAATGGAATTCCAAAAGCAAATCAAAAATCCCTGGAAGACAAAAATTTTAAATCATAAAATTCCATGTATATTAGAGGTTTTAATAACAGGTTATCATTTAGACACGATTCTGAAAATTTCATTCAAATAAAGCTCACAATTTCCAAGGAAAGTATTGCACTGTAGGTTTAAATGTATAAGGATCAATCTCATTCACTAGTATAAACTCTTTAAAACTCATCCAGTATTATTTTTCAGCCTTAAAAATGCTGACAGCACAAATAAACTGCCCAGCATTAGTTCTCACAAAGGCAAATATCATTTTTCCCATTGATTTCCTTGTGACCAGGATACAGACCACAATTACAAGCTAATACGCATGTGGTCCCATTATCAATGTTAATTAGTTCACTCAGATGCAAATTTTGTAAATACCATTGATTTCTTCATGTAAAGCTATTAAAACACAAGTGTATTAGAAACCCAGTAAAGCACAAAACTCTATGTTAGAAATCAATAACAATGCAAATATTAGTAATAACAACAAGTTAGAAATTAAGAATTGTACACCTTTGAAATACATTAGCTTTTACAATATCAAATATTTGGTCATTTCAATTTTAATCCTAATATGCCACAAACTGTTCTATTTCCTCAGGAATCTGGTTCTCCTTTTCATATGGAAACACTGCATATATTTAGTAGGAGAAAGCTTTTTTTAGGCTTAAGGGACAGATAGACTGAATATATCCCATTCTATCTTCATTTATTAAACTGTCCTCATGGTAGATTCTCAAAATGCTTAATATTTAACTCATTGTATAAGATGTATGCAAAGTATTATCAGAAAAAAAAAACCCTTTTGGTTTCTGTATAACTAAGATTTTTTAAAATGACATGCTATTTCACATCTGCACTATAAAGCAATTATAGACTCATTAAAAAACAATGACTGATGTTTGGCAAGCAGTTCTGTATACATTTGATCTTAACTTTATCTGGGCTAGCCAGGGTGAATTATGCAATGTCTCACACAGAATCTGCATATCAAAAGCAAGAAGCACGAGGAATATTTCCAATTGTAACCACTTACATGTTATATTTTAATGATTAACTTGTCTAAAACTCATTCCTTATCAGATGATGACTTGAAAAAATCATTCTTGCTTTTAACTCACTCTCCTTTGCAACACACAATGCACAGGCATCCCTTCCACTTCTTTTTTTTTCCCCCTAATTTAAACTGTGGAATTAATGTTTTGCGCATTGTTGGGAGTTAAAAGTTGCCAGCTAAGACACTTCAGGCTGAGTTTCATCCTGATATGATTCCCTGAGAATAGGATTTTCCACTGGAAAGACCATTGTCTCCACCTGCCCTGCTCTGCAGAGCAGAAAGAGGAGCTTCTGGAACAAGAGAAACCTTAGCAGACTCTTACTATCCAGCAGCGGCCGGCGGGCGAGCGACACGCTTGCTGTCTGCTGCTGGTTAAACGCTGTCCCCGCCGCAACAGGTGCCGCTGGTGGAACCCTCCAGCTGGACAGTGGACATCTCCGCAGCTGATACAGGATGCTCCCGAAGCANCTCAAACAGAGACAACAAACCTACCTAGACCCGGGGACATGGACATCCACGTCTTCTGGACTCAGCCAGCCGCCTGCACGCTCTCTGTCACTCACGCATTATGCATTCCCTTCTCCTACTCCTCCCTCTGTGCCGCGCAGCAGCGTCCAGCACTCTCCTCCCTCTCCTGACTCCGGCTGCCTTCCTGCTGCTGTGGCAGATAAAAGGGGGTGGGATGCAAGAGGACAAAATTTTTTCAAACCCCAGCGACTGCCCCTGTGCCGCTGTTGTNTACCTAGACCCGGGGACATGGACATCCACGTCTTCTGGACTCAGCCAGCCGCCTGCACGCTCTCTGTCACTCACGCATTATGCATTCCCTTCTCCTACTCCTCCCTCTGTGCCGCGCAGCAGCGTCCAGCACTCTCCTCCCTCTCCTGACTCCGGCTGCCTTCCTGCTGCTGTGGCAGNCTATTCAGTGCTCGGCAGGGAGAAACAACTTCCAATCCCAGATCAAGCGTTCTGGACTCTAATAAATTTCTCTAACTAATAACTAATTCACATTTCATGGTCACCACCATTCCAAGCAAATCGTGAACCACAGCAGAGATACAAAGACACAAAGGCAGTGCTCGGGTCTTGCCAGTGTTGGCCCCCAAACTCCCCAGTTCTCCCATTTAATAGTAAACATCTTCTATTTAATTCTCCTATATAATTCTACTACTTCTTCTATATAATTCTACTTATCCCATAAAAGTTGAAGCATCTAAGCCCCAAACATAGAAAACAGTAACTTTTGATGGAATCACAGTACGTACCATTTACACACTGTGTTTCTAGAACCTGTGAGATAGCTACTGCATCTTAAAACGTGGAAATGCAATCGCAAACAAATGCAGCAGTGGCATTTCACGTTGCTGAACCCAGCTAGATGCATTAACACTCCCACATCCCCTGCATCTCTCGTACAAATTGAAACCATTCTATCAGATTTTTAAAAAGCATCAATTCCAACTCCACGGAAATCCAACTGCCAATACATTTCTAGTCTACAACAGTACACAACCACACACCAGGTACTTTGAGCTTGCTGGATCCTGTAATTTTATTTTTTTTTGTCCCAAATCCTCAGGCTGTTCTGTCAAAACAGCTCCTAAGCAGCTCGAAAAATCATGCCTGACACAACTCGGTGCAAAAGTAATGTAACAACCAACATGCACCTAATGTGAAACATGACAGATGCATTTTTAAAAATCCCATATTGTTTATTAGTACTGAACACACAGAATCTATTGTAAGCGCCTGTTGTAATGCATATTAGCATATGTGTGCTTAGAAATAAATCCAAATGTAACTCTAGCCTAATTTTAGATATTAATGCCCACAGCTTTATTTAACAAACAGAGCATTTACAGGAAGGGAGGAGGGAAATGTTAAGCACAAAAATAGGATTCTGCCCTGAGCAAAAGCAGAATGATTTTCACAAGCTTTGCTGTAGTTTACCGAAAAGTCGTGCATTTCAAGTGAACTCCCTTTGCTTTGTTTTTAATTTATTTGGAGCATATGGAAAAAGCTATCACATTGATAGAAATCACAGAGAGAGGAAGCACTGACTCTGCAAAGGCTAATATAACCTTTGCATACAGACAGAAGGAATACAGCACAGACGTGTTAGGGGTAAAAAAAACTGAGAGGATCTAGAAGACTCTGTGCGTTCTACTGGCATTAGCCCAGTCACTACATCAATACTGGGTTGAGTTATGGCATTCACAATTCAGGAATCGTGTAAACAAACAGGAAAAGGTGAAGAAGATGCTACAGAATGACAAAAGGTTTGAAAAACCGCTTCGTAAGACACTCAAAGACCTCAAGAAGTATTTTGCTTCTAAAAATAAAAGTGATGCTTCATAGTAGAAAGCATTCCGCCTAACATCTGCCATCCAGTCTACCCTCATCCCAGTAGGATGGGATGAACCACCTCTAAAAGGTGCTTCTCTCTCTCCTCTGACTAAACGGGGAGTCCGAATGACTATCTTAGACTACAGCCAAACTTCTGGATAATGACATTAAGTTTGTGTTAGGTGAGTTGAATCTCTGAATTTACTATGTATACAGCTACAGAGAAAATGAACATTGATAAATAAAAATCTGCAGTATAACAGAAAAAGGCATAGATGATCTAAAAGGCAGAGGCAAAAGTAGACATTAATAATCAAAATAAACCCCAGTTCTAACTCCAGAATAAACCTCCAGAGTGAAGGAAACAATCCAGTGGAATGACTCACCAAACATTACAATAAAATATTTCTTTTTAAAAAAAAAAAAACAACACACGAGTGTACATTTTTCTCCTAAAAAGCTATGCTGTGCAAAAACCAGGAGTTCAGGTAGACATGTACGATAATCTGTGTTATATGTCTGAGCACTTCTTGTAGCAGCCCACCTGGGTTTATTTATTATTTTTTGATCAATACTTTATTGTGCATTATTCTCCTGCACCAGCTCCAGTTTTTCTGTGCTGAAAAACGAGCAAGAAGCAGTCCTTCAAAGGCCCATACGATCAGCTGCCGAATTTTGCATTAGACAGAACTTAATGTATGAGCGCGAGAGATAAGCAGTATGTTTTTCAATACCATACCACCATTATTTTCCTATCTCAGCCTCACAATCTAGATCCCACATTGTTTTTCCTCTCTAGATCCAGAGGTGGAAAGGATACTTGAGGCACAAGATTCTTTATTTCATCTTATATAAATTACTTCACTTTGTCTTCTTGTTGTCCAGTTTCTGTGGGAAGCTGGTCTCCCACCAACATCTATCAAGCTGGTTGGTATGAGAGGGGCTGCCTTAACAGTCATCAGTTCTCAATTACCGCAGACCTGAGCATGTTAAATGTTGCTAATTACAAAGCAAGAGTGAGAACTCGGACTTGGGCTCACTAATTTACATGCCTACTTTCACGGAGCCTTTCAACAAAGCGGCATCCAGATCCAAAATGACTGTAGCTTTTGCCACTCTCTCCCACTCAACACTCGGTACTCCATGTTTTCTCTTGATCTTGGAGGATTTCCCCAATTACTTTTTTCTCATTTTCATCACAACACTCCAGAGACCTGTGCTTCCCTTTTGATGCCCGGGAGGATGAGACAGAGCTTCCCACGGGATTTTGTCACCAGTGGTCCTCAACAGGATGAAGGGTTGTTGGTGATTGACACAGGGTGCTCCATATGCACTTTTAACAACTCAGCACGCTGCCCACACAGCACTCTCAATGTCAGGGGTACACAATCAGGCCTGGAATTGGACCTACAATAGATCTGGCATTACACAGAACTATGCCTCCAGGTCAGCCGTAACTTCTCCTTTCAAATAAAAGCAGTAAATAAGGTGTACTAAGTACACCCTCAATTCTTTCTTTGTTTGGATTTCCTTTGTTTTGAATTCATTAAAAATCTGCAAGTTAAAAATGGCTCTGCTGCGAGTAAACCAATATTGAAAGCAGCGGCAATAGAATCAATGGACTCCAGTTTGTTTGTTTGTTTTGAAATCTTGCCTTTTCCCTTTATTGGCATCATCTGAAAGGAAAGACCAGAGAAGAGGGAGTTAGACGAAGAAACAAATCCCTGAGATGGAAAGCAGGACTTAAAGGAGCAAGAAGAAAAAAATCCAAACAAAAGGTTTCAGAAGGGAGTATTTCCTCGTCTTGTTTACATTTTTTTTTCCTATTAAGGAAGAATTTTGTGTTGTATGAAGGCCATTCCGTTTTCAATCACAGGTATTGCAATCTTAATCTACTAATATTAGAAAGCAAAAATAAATGCGATAATAAATTTTTCTGAATATCCATAAATACCACTAAAATTGAGATTTGTTTTCACCTGTGGCATCCAAGCTTCAAAATTCTGGGCTAAGCACTTATTTGGATGCAAGTAGCAAACAAAGAGAATTTCGAAACGTTGGTCCTGCACAGATTTCCACATTGCTCTATCTATCACCTTTTCTGATACTTGAGCTGAATCAGATTGAACCACTCAGAATGAGGAACATTAAGCGTGAGCATAGCTCTTTTGTAGATTAATCCTTAATTAAAATACACCAGACACAACATAACTTTCCTCCTTTCCTGTTTGTTAATGGATCCCTTGCAGTACGACACAACACTTCAGAAATACATAACATCCATCAGACACTGTTCTGAACAGTTCTAGTGTATAGGCAGAATACTGAGGCTGATTTTGCTCCCCTCTTCACAGGGTAATCAACACGATACAGATGATTTTCTTGCAAGAAATTCACCTGGTTTTGGTGGAGGGTGGGTTTTCCTTTTTGAAAAGTGGATTTTCTTTGAATGATGGTCCAGAGGGGTGAGCATTTCTGCAAGACGGACTGTTTTTAAGAACATTACAGACCACCACAAGCACTTACATTCTTCCTTGTGGGGCTGGAATTTGATATATGATTCCGTATAGGTAATTGTTTGCTTGGCTAATGTCTAGGATGCATCCCACATGTTTTTCCTCATTACTTCTTCTCAATGTGATTCAGACTGGGGAGCAGATCTAACTGGCAGTGTTGAAAGAAACAGCAGCTGGAACTACAGAATGTGACTTTGCCAGCACAGTCTTCAGGGAACTGCGTAAAAGTCATGCTTTGAAAGAGGGTAGAACTGACCAAGACTCACACCAAAGAGGTGTCATCACCTCAGAGCCTGAGTAGTCTGTATTGCCAGGCTTTTGACCACTGTCCCATAAGAGCTGATGATCAAGCTTGTGTTGTCTGTTCTTCAAAGAGATGAAATGAGGTTTCTAATCACTTGCCTGTCGCCATCTGGCCTCACTCTCTGAAGACTCCTACCCAGCTACCCGACTCTGAAGAAATGCACAACCACTGTCAGCTGTCACCTGACACCTTTTCAGCAGTACCAGGCACTTGCACTGGTCTCTTTCCTGAACTGCTCCACAACCTTCTTGATGGACTGGGAATGCTTTAATATTAAAATCTTGATTTTATGGCATAGTTTCCTGATGAATAGACAAACACATGCAAAAAAGAGCATAAAGTAGACAAATACAAGCAGTATTGATAACCTGAGAAGACTGAATGACAAAATTGGGGTATTGTGCTTCTAACCCAGCGGTTCATGCTGGACAGGTTGATGTGCAGATGGATGTAGATAAATTCAAGTTTTAATCCACTGTTTTTCAGAGATGTCCAGGATTTAAGAAACTGAAAAATAAGAACCTCCAAGCAGACTGTGCTCTTTTGCGATGGACAAACATTAATCTGTTTATGCTTCTTGTGACCAGCTTGGCAAAGGTTAACCTTTTTGTGGTACAGGTCCTTACTTGTACACTGATAAAGCATACTGATGTTAATATTTAAAAAGAGGTTTTAACTGAAAAAAAATGAAGTATTCCTATTATCAGGAAAAAAGTAAATGTTCCCTGGCATCTGCTCATGGGAGGTTGTTATATTTTAACACACATTACAGCAGAAATGCTATTCATGTAATCATAACATTTTATTACTGAACTTAGTTACACATTTGACAAGGCTTTCACAAAACATGAGATGACTTTTAGAAAATGTTAATTTAAATATGTTCGAGTGTAAAAAAAGTGAACAAATTAATGAGAAAATAACTTCTTTGTTTCTACTTAACGCATCTCAGATTTGGTTGATCAAGGTCCAGCATGCAATTTTGACACAATTTCTGCATTTTTGTGTCATTATAATGACAAAAAAAGAATGCCATCCCTGAAGAGGTGGTTTGGTCTTACAGTGTTCAGTGGCTCCTTTTAAACGACAGTGGATGCTTACTGGCTTGCAGGTCACACGGAGAAACAGCAAGATGAGAACTTGGCAAGAATCGTCTGCCTGCTCCTCTTGGGCAGTAATTGTTGCTAAATAAAGCTGAAGTCTTGTTTCTTCCAATCAGGTGTGTCCAGCTCTTCATTTACAACATGTCACTGACAATGTAGATAGCTTCTGATTTGCTGTGTACTTTCTCATAAAACATCCACCAAAACAAACAACTTCAGACCACGTCAAGCACTAGACTGTAAATTCAAAAAGTACACCCACCAAAAGTGCATTTTCCTGAAGGTAAAACATAATGAAAATATAAAAACTCTCCATCATCTCTTGCATCTAGATTGCTCTTCATTTCAAAGTCTTCAAAAAGTATTTTAGACTAGAAAAGATCAAAGCAAAAAGGTTCCAGCTGCTACATACAACCTCACTCACTTTCTGAACTCACAGATAGGCATTTTGTTTGCTTCCTTTTGAATGAGGAAAAAAACTACCTGGAAACACAAATAACATGTTTTTCAACTTAAGAGTTGTCTCTTCTCTTTTCAGACATTCTTTAGGTGAAACCTTGAAGTGTTTACTCATTTGTTGCTTACTTTCCCCCCTTGAAATCAGAGATATCACTTGAGTTAATGTGAAATTATGTACTCACAATAAACATCAGGTTCCAGTGGAAAGTTGTTAAGGCCAGAATTTCTGTCTCAGAAGTAACTATTCTCCATAACTATGAATTTATTTCTTGGTGGTGGTAAACCTGGCACCCATTCTCACTGTAAAATTGTGTCTATAAAGGGGCACAGGAACATCTTAGCATTCTGATGCTGAGATAGTGACCCTGGGAACCGTGAAGGATGTAGAGGGAAAAAACCTAACAGCTGCTAATACAGAGGATAACACGCGCTCTTTTCAGAGTTCGTCTGCAAGGGAAAAACATGCAACTACTCTCGATACATCTGTTTTCAGTTTCATTTACACTTTTTCCTGAACAAAATCTAAGGCCTCCAGGATTTCCTTCTCTTAATGTAATGTTTGATCTGCAATATTTTTAAAGCTAATGAAGTAACTGTATGCCATTACTTTTTACTATTTTTTTTTAAGTGCGACATCTATGAAGTTACATGCTTATTATCTTCCCCTCCCCTGTGACACCTGAAATTTGAGTACATAAGATGCAAGGAGATGGAAAATCAGACAGACCACTTCATTATGTTATACTGCAAAGCACCCTAAAACAATTGCATATGAAAGTTCTGTGCGTGATTTGTTATTCATGACCTAGGTATTGCAGAAGCCCACACTGATGCAGTAACAGAACTTCATATAAAAATATTCCTAGAAAAACATAACCCATGTAACACTACTGTGAAACACACTTTCACATAGCCTTTTAATTCCTGGCATTGCAAATCAAAAGCAAGCAGTGGTTCAGACAAGAAGTAAAAATGTTCCATGAGAATGTGACAGACGACGGAGAAAAGTACTGAAATTCATGTTTAGGGTATGCAGTATAAATCAGTAAAACACATATAGTTTAAAATCTGGATAAGATCAGCTAACTTGATTGTTTAAAGTTGTTTCCAGTTTATGCCCACCATGTGTGGTGCTTCCCTGTGGTTTGTTATTTTACTTCAATGGCAGAGGGAGGAAACCAACAAAGCTCAGTAACCATACTGCATAGCACAATGTAACCATGGAAGCATTTGTCCTCTTGTCACAGCCTCTCCAGAACGATTCAGCCATTCATTTCATTGAATCAATATTGAAGCTTTTAAGATTTATTACTTGAGGGTGGAGGAAAACTAATAAAACAAAATCCTTGCTGCTTCCCATTAAATACATCTTGTCACAGTAGGCATATTAATACCTTGTAAACACTTTACTGATGTCGTGTGGGCTATGTTACTGTCTCTCCTTATGGAGGGATTACTTGTAATGTATTTGCATTAACATGCCTGATACTCATTGAAAGAACTTAAAGGTTTCTGACACATTCTGCTGTCCTGTATAGAAGCTGAATCGAATAGAAAGACAAAAGTTGTAAGAAAACAGGGGTGGAGGGAATCTGTTTTAAAATTCATGAAAATGCTCCCGTCAAAGAGTTTCTGTGTCTACTAGATCACTCTCTTATTTATGTCATAAACTGGACATTTGTAATAATACTTTAAATTATTAAAAAAGTTGAATGGGATGATTTATTTTACAAGTACTTCAATATTTGTTAAAATACGCTATAGTTATCTACAAATGACAAAGATAAAGGCAAAATTCAAACCAGCATTTTTTGTATGGAAAAGAACCATTTCTGAAGCTCTATACTGATAAATATTCAAGATTACAGGTAGCTATAGTACATGATAAATTTTTCAATTTTTGTAGTCGACTTTATACTGGGAAATTGAAAGAAAGCATAGCAAGATGTTTACAATTATGGTACCATTACTAATATCAGCAGCAGAGAGTATTAATTAAGCAGCTTAGTTTACACTTGCATGCCATTATAGGTGAAAACTGAAGGCACCTTAAATACACAGTTCAAATACTTATCAATATAGCAGGCTGTGAATGCCATACCTGCTCAGACATTAAAGCTTTTCAAGACAGAATCACATCCTTTACCATGAGATACTCTCCCTGCTCCCTCTACTATTCCCTCTCCCTTTTGTAAAAGCTGTTCAGGATACTTCACCATTCCAGCCGCAAGGAGCTTAAAACAAAGGATGAAAGTAACACTAGGATACTCCAGACAACTCCCTTGCTTGCCTATAGCCCTCTTTTCACGTGGGAAGAACAGTAGACGGGTGGAAGAGGCTGCACAGCTGATGGGATTGCACAGGTGTATTGGGGTCTGCGTACTGGCACTTTCCCACTCAGTGCAAACGACCTCAAAGAACTGTTGGCCAGTGAAAGCTTTTCTCAGTTGTAGCTGTATCAATACACAACACACCCACAGTAAAAACTTGTGTGCTGGTGTGCTTGTAACCGAGCAAAGGTCTGTATCAATGAAGATGCAACCATACCTACAGAGCAGTGGCACCAGTAAGGGTGAATGTCAGTACCAAGGAGGCCAAAGAAAGCTTCTGCCACAGCTGAAATCCCAATGCTTAAAAAATACCAACTCCTTCCTGTGGGAAGAGAACTATCAAAATCCTTATGCTTTTTATTTCCAAAATTAAGAAGAAGAGTTTACTAGAGTGACACAAAACCAGTATTCTACAATCAAGAAAAAAATTTGGATAAATGTGCAACTTAGTGCAATAGTATAGTAAAATTTCAATCAGAAACAAAAAATAAATAAGTATACAGGTTATGGAAAAGGGAACTAGAGAGCAGAGATTTTAACTTGCAATGTATAAATCACAGAACATCAAAGACATGAGGGAAAACCACTGGGTTGACAAGACAATGACAAATTTAATAAACATATTTTAAATCTCCTAACAATCAATTCCAAAGATACAAAAGGAAGTTTAGACTATAAACGCAGCCTGACAGCAAACCTAGCCAAAATAACATAAAGGCTGATACGGGATTTCACTTACAAGGAGCTAAAAGAAATGAGTGGAATAAATATGTGATCTTATACAAATAGTGCATTTTGGTTTAATTCTGCAAAATTATAAATTTGAATAACAGCAATTGTGCTGGTATAACAGAGCAGAATGGTTGGAGGACTTACTGTTTAATCACATTACCATATGGTAAAGACATAGAGCAATTCTAGCAAGCAGTGCAATGCTGTGAAATGGATTAAAAGCTAGCTGGTAGATGTCTTATTAGCGTTCTCCAATAAGAGATTATGAACAAAATATAAATTTCATTATAAACAAATGAAAATACTTCTATTATGCAGCTCAACAAGGGTTACAAATAGATTTGCTGCTCCTCAACACTCTCTTCCTGTAAATAGAAAAATCACAACTTTTTATTCCTGTAAATACAAAAATCACAACATATTGCTTGTGACGTCAATATTAGCAGAAAGGAAATGACAGTACTACAGTGATACAGCTCAGCTGGTACGCTGGTTCCCTTAAAACAAGTCCTGTTAACACTGCCAAATACCTTCAAAGCTAAAGTATAGGTTATACCTTACCAATGATCTTCTGGATCATTTTCATCTGAAGAAACTCTACCAGTGAAGCAGCTCACCATAAGTGTCCAATGCGATGCTGCGACTGGGAAAAAAATGGAGTTAGTGTGATCTTCAGATACATCAACAGTAGATTAGTGACAAGTAGCTGGGGTAGGGGAATCATTTACCTTTGTACGTAGCGCTAATGGGGTGGGTATTTGAAACTGCATAAAGTTTGGGTGTCCACATTTTAAAAAACAATGCTGAAACCCACAGTGGATGCAAACAAATCAAATTCCCCAAACCTGAGAGCCATAGAAAGCAGAGAGCAAAAGTTAACAAGCTCTGAATGTTTACTTCATTTAAAAAAAAAAAAAAGACAGACTTGACTACAGTTCAAAAATTCCCACAGAGAAAAAAAATAACGAGCACTGAAAGTGTTCGTTAATTTACTCAGGGAAAACATATAAAAAAAGTAACTGTTATTCCTGGACTTAAGTACAGATTCATCCAGCTAAAATTGGAAGGAATCTATGACAATCTGTAAAAA
Organism: Ibidorhyncha struthersii; assembly: GCA_013398815.1. Taxonomy (NCBI): domain Eukaryota; kingdom Metazoa; phylum Chordata; class Aves; order Charadriiformes; family Charadriidae; genus Ibidorhyncha; species Ibidorhyncha struthersii. The sequence continues at coordinate 290,647 of VZSZ01003420.1, forward strand.
AGAGAACTTCAATTATCACACCACAGAAACTCATTCATCAATACAGGTACACAAGTAGGAATTCAAACTCTTACAACAAAATGTCTCTGCAAAAAAATTGAAATTAATTTTCAAGAGACTATGCTCCATTTTTGCATAC
>VZSZ01003420.1:297001-319815 GCA_013398815.1 Ibidorhyncha struthersii
CTGCCTTTGTTTCATTAGGGAAGAATTGTATTTCCCAGGGGTGCAGTACTCTTATTCAAGAGTTTCAGTTCAATGGAGCTTTGATATTTAAACTGTTGTTTTTATTTTTAGGTTGCAGATATCAAGAGAGTTAACAATCTTATCAACGATCAAGACTTTTTTGCCCTGAGGTCTATCAAAATTCCAGTGAAAAAGTTCAGTGTATTGACCGAAACACATGTCTCTCCAAAAGGAAGACCAGTCCTTCGGCCTGCTCTGTGTTCCCCAGAAGTGCAGGAAACGTCACCGTCTGATAAATTCTCTGCTAATGAGACTGCTGGCAACTTCTTAAAAGAAGTGGATCGAGATATAGAAGAAATAGTGAAGTGTAATGACACAAAGAGAGAGAATCTTAATGAAGTTGTTTCTGCCTTAGCAGCCCAACAGATCTGTTTTGAAACTGATGGTAAAACCAAGAAATGCAAGGATCCTTACTATGGAGCGGATTGGGGTATCGGATGGTGGACAGCTGTAGTGATTATGTTGATCATTGGCATAGTAACTCCAGTTTTCTATCTCCTGTATTACGAAGTTCTAGTGAAAGCGGATGTCAGTCACCATTCTACAATGGAATCTTCCCATTTGTTTGTCACAACAGCATCACATAAGAAATAAATATAAAATGGAATAAATCCAGTGAATATTATAAATGTTGATAATCAAGGAGACCTTCAGCCTTAATAACAGAAAACGTCAGGCAGCGGTTAGTCATAGACACGTAACATAGCATTAGATAAAGGGGAAACCACAGAACGCAAAACGCATCTGGAACACAGAGAAAATGCGTGCTGATGTCTGACTTGCCTTTATGGGCAGTGTTCCAGTACAAGGATATTTCTGTGGATCACATAATCTCTGAATATGCCCAAGACGGGCAATTTTAATGCAAGATTGGGATATAAAGGTATAAAATTGTCTCTGAAGCTTTGCACTTTTTTTCTATTTTGATAGGAATATGTTTTTTAATGAGATGAGGTGAAAAAGTGTAGTTTGAACTAACACATGAGGAGTCTCATTGTATGTTTTACAGCCCTAAAATGGGCATTTGGGGATATATAACTTTTAAACATCTTAAAGTATTTATAGAATGCATAGTACACTTGACATTTTAATATCAGGTTTACAGTTGTCAGTTAAAACTGTGTTCTCATAATTTTATCTTTCTTATAGAGTAAGATTTTTGTTTTTTAAAACCCAATCATTCCACAATTAATTGCCACTATGAAGTTCTTTTAAAAAAGTGACTTTTGTAGAGGCAGTAGCTAATACTTAAGCTGGAATCTTCAAATCTTGTGCCTGTGGTCAACCCATTCTTTAGTACTTTATAGGCAGTAGGATAATCAGTTTGCTGTGTATGCAGTACTGTGCCTCAACGCAGTCGAGAGTTTTGTCAAAACTTCACATCCTTCCATGATATCCTACTGAAAACTGACTGGGCTGGACTGCGCTGCTTCTCTGGTCAGCTCTGTATAGAGCCAAAGAAATGCAGATGAGGGGCACCTGGCTGTGACTGCTTCAGTAGTCTTTATTTTATGCTATTGGATTTCCTCCCCCTCCCCCCGTCCCCTCCAGTTACCCGCTGATCAGGTCCAACTGATTCTTCAGACAGCAGTCGTGGGTACTGAGTATGCTACTGGTCATGAGCCCACGAACCTCAAACACTAACTTTTCCCTGAAATCTCCTAGAATACTTCAGATGAGATCTAATGGCTGCTAGCAAGATACTTAAATTGCAGCAGAATAGGCCATCTGCAGCCGCGACTTGTTCTTTACGTAGTAGTGTATTCATCGACCACTCTGTTCCTGAATGTTTCAGTTGGGGTTTCATGAACAACCTTGGTTTTCCCCTCTTTTCTTCTCTACCTGAAAATGCTACAAGGTAAACAAAAAAACCCTGGACTCTTCCTACAGAAAGAAGGAGGTACTTGTGTACTCAGAATATTTTTAAATAAAAACTGAGATGCTGCCTATATATTTTTTTTTTTTATTATTATTATATTTGCCTTGTGGAGTAAGGTTTCCATTGCCCCGTTCAAAGTACCATGTTACCAAAGCCCAATATGACTGCCTTGAATAGGACTTACAAAGACAGAAATGGAAAAATACCACTGTTCTTTAAACTATTAATACAAGCTTTCCTTTGGGTGTCTTGACCAAATATATACAGTATAAAAATCTGATAAAGTGAATGTTTCCTGACTATTGGAGGTATTCCAAAGTGCTTTATCAACTTGAAGTTTGAAAGTAAAGACTCATGCCCCATCTATTCTTGGGGCACCTATTGCCCCAGGAAGTGGGGCAAATACTCTTTACTGGCATGCTGAGCGTATGAACACGAAATGGGTAATTTTTAATGTATTACATTGAAATTGAAGCAGGGCCAGAGCTTGAAGGGAAATGCTGTACAGTTGGATCTGTGAACTACGATCCGTGGCTCCTGAACCCTTTGATCAAAGTGGTATCTGTGCAGATAGTGTGACTACTCAGTTTCCACACTAGAAGAGGAATTGCAAACAGGCACAAACTTCATGTTTCACAGAACATTCGTTTTCAAAGGTGCTTCAAAATAATAGTTCTTTCCACAAAAAGAATATGCTAATAACAAACACAAGCATGAATACTGAAGAACCAGTTCTGGGTAAGGCTGTATGAAAAACTGTATTGCAAAATAATTTCTGGTGGGTAACATGATACAGCTTCTAAGGCTAAAACTTTAAAAGGTGACTTGACCTATTCCAGACAACAGAGCTTTGGCACATTAAGACAGAATTTTTCTATGTAGGACTGAAACTTCGTACACAACGTGTCAGTTTTCTGCTGCAAGCTTATTTGCTGGTTTGCTTCTTCCTTCCCCTTCATTCCGTTTCTGAAACCTCAAGGCTTTTAATACTTTATCGAAGAGTATTGTCAAAGAACATGAAATTAGCTATTGTGACGATGCAACATAACGGTAATTTACTGCATGAACCTGAACTGATGGCTATTGAACTGCCATTGGTACAGAAGTGAACTCGCCATCAGTTGTGGTTTGACTGATACAGGAAGTTGGTGTATGAGTAGTGACATCAGTGGGTAACTGTTCCTTTTTGTCCTGTGGTGGTGCACCTCAACAGTTCTCTCACGTATCTCAGGCTTTGGGCTTTTACAGCGTTGGAAGATGTGTGGCTTTCTGTGACCCAGTGAAGTGTGGTGGGCCGTTATTTACTTTAGGATAAGCAGTTGTTAGAAAAACACAAAGGGATCGCTGTTTTACTGAGCCGTACTGTACTCTAACCAAGCGCCTAACATGGTTCTACTCTTATTATGTAGCGTATTTCATATAGCGCGTTTTTATTTTAGAGAGTTAACTTTATGAGAAGATACAGATCTCTTTGTAAGATGGTAGGACTCCCGGTGCTGGTGATCTGCAGGCATGAGCTGGCGTGGCTTTCTGCAGGATGCAGGGTCTTTGCTGTTTTTTGCGAAGTACAACACAACTGGCAATGCAGCATCACATGTCAGCCCTGAACAAACAGGGTAACTGCTCCGTATGGAACTTAAATCTGATTTAAGTTAAAATCTCTCGTTAGTCTTCTAGAAAACTGACTTGTTTAAAAAAAACAAAAAAACAAAAAAACCCAATTGAGTGGTATGTGGTATCGTGTTTTAGGTTAATTACAACATATTGATGATCAGGAAGTTGTTTTTAAATTTTAAGTGCATATTGCACTGTTGGATCATGTAAAATGTACATTCTTTAAATCTGATATTTTGGAATATGTTGTTGTTACCATAAGTCAGCAGAAACAAAACTTTCTAAGACTCAATTTGAAGTTTAGAAAGCAGGCACTTCTTTATTGCAGTGCTGGACGCACAAGGGATCACTCCACCTAGTGTGCGTGCCGAGTTGCTCCCCTACAAAAATTATATACAATCAAAATACACATATTCATCATATTTCCAAAAAACAATTAACATATTCATACGATTTCCGAGAACTCATTAATATATGTAAATGTCTGTGACACGTCCGCCTTCAGGTACATTGGTGGTCGTCCAAGACCCTCTGGCGGTCGTTGACAGTCTTCCCCATTGTGTCTGCTAGCTGAACCCCATCTTTGCGCATGCTCAGATTGGTCACAAAATTCCATTCCCCCTTTAATCTTGGAACCTCCAGAAGGTTTTCTCAGTTTAAGAACCAGGCCTACAGCTTATCACTTTCTTGACAGGTATACCAAAGCTACATTGTGTAAGAGTTAATTTGTAATGAAATCATAATCATACCTAGTTACCATTACACAAATGATTTATTACAAAATACATATCATGGATTTAATTTTCATTAATTGGTCTCTTGATTATACATTCTATCAATATCCATACCCAAAATAATCAGTGGTTGTTTCTATTAATATCTATTGATTGGTTCTTGATATTTAAATCAAGATGGGAAGGGTAAGGGGGTTTCCAAGCAGCATCACTGGTGCAATAACAAATTTCTACAGTTACAGGACTCAAACAAAACTTCTCTACTCAATTCTTCACTGTTTCGTCCTGTTCCTATTAGTTTCTTGATACAAAACAGTACCTACCCGGTGTGGGTCCTATGGCTATGAGTTTCAAAACACAAAACATTCTAACATTCCGTTTCTACTATAATCAAATTTGGTGATTTTACAACATTGTTACAAATCGTCTTTGCGTAACTATTTTATAAAGGCTGAAAATACAACTTTGTAAAATAATCCTGAATGAGGACACAAGTCTTATTTTAAATAATCCTGCTCCTCTGCTTTTAGAACATAAGTAATATACATAAAATAAAGACTTTATTTTAGACTGCAGTGGAAGTGGTGCATGTAATGTATTCTTAGCTGTATACACTTCGCAAGTTTTATTACAGGAGGCCACTACTTGTATTTGTTTTGGCCAGTTTTTGTGTATGATCTAAAATAAAGATCCTTGGCCAACAAGTATTTGTTGGCAGTGGCTGCAAAAGCACTCTTATCTAGCATACTGTAACTGCAGCCTTACTGGTTTATCCTGTGCATGCCCTGTATGCAGAAAAGTTCCAGGTTCTAAAGTTCTGAGAACTTGTTAGTTCTGTGAAATGAGGATTAAGAAAACAGGCATGAAAAATTAACGTAGTAATCAGTGAAGTTCTGACGTGGTGATCTCCCTACATGCTAAAAGCAGTGCCTTCTTGTATGAAGTAGCAATGTTCTGCTGCTGTGCTACTGAGATAGGATTTGCATATATGCCTGTCCAAACCTGAAGCCTGCTGACACCCAAAGAACGGACCTCTGGAACAGCACAATCTCATTTCATTTCAGAACTGCCTTGGCACAGAGCTGTATCATTGCAGAACTCCTCGTGTTCTGAGAGTTGGACTTACTTGCCATTGTTAAACTAATCCTAGAGAGTCCATCCTGAGACTCAGCAGTTCCCTCTGAAGGACAGAGGTGACCATAGTTCACCTTTTATAGGTCTCAAAAAGACCTGATTTCTGCCAGAGTAATATTTCTCAACAGTACAGCAGGGAGGGGATTGTCTCTCCCATTAGCAGTATGGTGAATGAAGAAAGTAATTGGTCCCCAAGAATTAATGTCTGCTACAAAATAAGGCATCGTACCTGTTCAGGCAAGCCACGGCTTGTGCCAAATTGTATTTTGGGTAGTAATGCTTTTCCAGTGTTAATTCTGTAGTTCTGTCTTCGGCAAAAGCCATCTATTTGCATTCCTTGTGTGAGAGGCAAGGAGTCTCACTTACCTTGCATACAGGGAAGTAGCGGGTAGAAGAGAATACTAGTTGTACTTGAGGCAAGCAAATTTAATTTTCAACATGCTTGCCTTGTTCACAACATCCGTCTTTCTCTTTTATATCACATGCAAGAAACAGGCACACCTGTTCAGGAAACAACTGCCGGCACATGTGTTGTTAAAAGAAAACGATCAGGCACAATACATTTCCTATGCGATGCACCAGAATGTTTATTAAACATCATTAACATAGCTATGAACACTTCAAAAAAAACCTGGTACACCTCTGAGGCGTGACATGCACAGCATCTTGGTTTCATTTCTTTGACATCTGATATGAGTTCTGTCAGAACACTTGAATGTTACCCCTTAAGGAACAAATTATTATTACATACAGAAGTTCATAGAATAATGCTGTACTGTTTTCCAGTCAGCAGTGAGGTGAAGTACTGCTTGACAAAATGCCAGACTTAGAAGGAAAACTTCAGTACTTTGTTTTGCTGATAAAACAATTGGGTTTGTGTTAAAATGGTTCTTTCATTAGACCTGCTAACAGCGCTAGTTATCAGGAACAGAATTTTTTTTTAAAGTAAAAAAAACCCACCAGCCCTGATCATTGTAATATAATAACACATAAAAACCCTCTGATCAATAATATTTTGTATTGTCAAAGGACAATGGGATATAGAGAATGCTCTGTCATTTCCTCAAGTTTCTAATCTCAGGCATAAGTTTTCTACACTTCAGCCGTCGGTTCTTAAACAAAATTAGTGTTTCCAAACATTCTGGTTTTGCTATTCTCAGCATTCTTGTCTTGTTCATGCATCAAAATACTTCATCACATTATTTTCCTGTGTTTCTAGTTTTTTTGTACTGATTTGGCTGTCTGTAAGTTTCTGTCTTGTTTGATCTGTAGGAAAGTTAATAAATGCATTAACATTTACACGGATAGCTATCACCTGCCATCTCACTTCGCAGCTCTGTGAGGTAGGGAAGTTAGTATCGCCGTAAGAGGCGGAGAAACTGAGGTGAAGGTCTGAAATTCTCATCACTAATCTGCGTGCCACTGGTGAAAACCAGGATTCCCTAATTTCACCATCTTAAATTCTGCTATATATTCTTTCTAAATGAAATTACCCTTATTACTTATACTGATTCATAAAGGTATTATAACACATTGTTAAATATTATGGTTTCTTCTTCCCCAAATACTAAAATTAATAAGTTCTTTTAAGTAGAGTAATAGCTTATCAAAAGTAATAGCTTGTCCATATTAAAGTGCTTAGTGGTCACTTATTTTCAGCATAGAACTGACTAGTGCAAATGCTTAGGCACAATTTTGATTAAAATGCATACATTCTTCTGTGCAGAGGCAATACAACGGCATATAGCTTACTCCATCATTAGGCATTCCAGAGAACCTTAAAAAGGTGCATGGCTGCAAAACATTTGGCAAAAGAACAAAACGAAGGATCCCATCTGCTCTTTTACAGCACAGTACACTTAAAAAAGAATTGTCCAACGTCTTTTTGGAGACTACACTTAAAACCAGCAGAGCTAAAGCATTAGTTCTGTTGATACTCAGCCTACCTCCACAATTATACTTCAAGTAGTGTAAGGCTTGAGGAGTTTACCACCTGGCAACAACAGCTAATACGTTGCTTCATCCATGTTGTCATCACTACCAGCACCGAAGTCATCTCCATCTTCAAAATATGAAAAAATGTAGTCATTTTCCTAAACAAAAGGAAAAAAGCATCTGTCACTGTATGTGTGGAGGAGACAATTTATGAAAGAGGCGTTAAACTGCACTTAGGCACCCACGTTTTAAAACAGTAATAGGAGTTTTTTCTTTCCTTATTACTTGGTAAAGAAAAAAGAGAATATTCTAATGAAGTTCTCATATCTATGAAAGAAGAGGCAGATTTTTAATGTAAATGTTGTGTCCTGTTTTAGTGATGAAAACGAATAATTGCATGTATTGATTGTGGCAGGATACATTCCTGCTTGCAAGATCTTTTTTTCAGAACTCCTTGGGAGTAACAAATCTAAAACACCCACTCAAATTAACTACAACGGATGTAGTGCAACAAGGAAAATTGATGTAATAATGCCTCTCACTACAACTCTCCCTCAGCATCAGAGAAGCCAGGGACATTTCTTTGGCTGACAGCCAACACACTACTCCACGAGCGGGATCTGACTTTGTGTAAATAGGAAAGCTAACATCATACCTCTTCATGCTCCTCTTCATCATATTCCTCTGGTTCCTCTGCTTCTTCACCATCTTCACCTTCTTTGTCTTTTGTTTTGTCTTTCTCATCTTCAGATTTTTCTTCTTCTTCATCCTTTTCCAACTCCTGTCACAAGGCAATCTCCTTTACAAGGTAACCCCATGCTACAGCAACAGCATATTCTCCACACTACCAAAATGTTACGCTGCAGTTAACGGCAAGACAACTAGCATAACAATGCTGCGCAAATGGTTTTTGTCAGTATTTAAAATAACATTATGTGAAGCATGAGAACTTCAAGGACTTGATCAAACATTAGTCATCGGACTTGAAGTCTAAAAAAGGATGTTGTGTGTAATAAATAGAGATGATGATTTCCCTTTACCATCCACTGTTAGGATAACTGACAGTAGAAGGCCATGTCATACTTGATAAAGCGATACCACATACTATATATAATAATGTATCTGCACCAAGCAACTGATGGATCACCAAAAGAAAAAAATAGAGGCTGTTTCACATTTAAACTTCCCATTCCCACATGGTGGGTAGTTGCCTCCAAAACCGAGGTCACTTTCCTCCTAAGTTTCTCTTTCTGTATGCTTCTTCCCTCTCAACTTATTAAATGGTTTCATTTCCAATATCAGTAGATCGGTGAAACAGCAATAAATTTAAAAGCTCTGGCACCCATTCCTCTTTTAATAAGATCAAACAGTAGCTCTGCTGTTCACAATTAGACTACATCATTACCCAGTGAAGAACAACAGGTTGTTGTGTTCAGAGTCAAACAGGAGCAAAGAAAACAGTTTCTCCACAGTCAGGCTCTGTCGTTACCCTCTCCCTTGTGCTACCATGTTGCAGAACAGTTGTGTGTCAGAGTAGAAAGACAAGGCCAGAAAAAGGCTGCTCTGGTTATTCCATTTGTACCAAAAAAACATACTGAAGGTTTCATTTTCCTTCAGCAATTTCTCTTGTACAATTTAGAAACAGTATGCACATCTTACCTCAATTTTTTTCAACACATCCACATTACTTTTAGGCTCAGAGCTTTTTGCCTTTTTTGGTTTTGCACCTGCTGAAATAAAATATATCACTATTATTTTTTTTAATATGGAAGAACACAAACGCTTTTGTTTTATTTGCTCTTGAGAGCTTACATCTTGAGTATGCCATGGAAATCTCATACTGTCTGTACTAAAATTACCTTAGGCTTTGAGCTACATCATTCGTGGAGGTGTAAGTGCCTGATTTATGTAAGTGATGCCTATAGGACCAGTCTGAAATTCACTCTGAACAGATAGCTGGCCAAAAATTTGGCCAAAGTGTGACATTCAGCTTCATAAAATACTTTTCACCTACATATTCAAAATACGTTAAAAAACTAGAACAAAATCTCAATTGTTATTTTTCACCATCTTGGAAAGGTAAGAATTCATTAATGTTACTAGCTTATGCAACACATTAGTGACAGCTGGGTGCTTCAGATGGATAGATAAAAAAGGCAGACAGCAGTTTATTAGCTCCCACGCAGCAGGCATGGTTACTGCAGCTACATGGCTTTTGGACCACAGTTGGCTCTCAACTAATGAGTCCACAGTGTGTACTTCCACCTAGTCCCTTCATTCATGAACATCATCTTTATCAAGTAACTCTCTGCAATCCAACCTTATTATGCTACCCAACTATACGGTGGAGCAAAGGTCAAAAATATCATTCGATACACCCAGGTAAGAGCTACCTGAATTGCAGCACCCTAAACTAAGGTTGCCCCAATTCCAGGAGCGCAGTTTGACCAGCAGATGAGGAGAAACAAAGAGCTCTGGAGCAAGAGATGTTAAAACATTTAGAGAGCTCTGAGACGTCCTGTTTCCACAATTTAACTGTCTTTCGTCTCTCCTGCTATATTCAGGACAATCCCATAAAACTTACAACATAGGGCTATACCTAACACAGATCAGCTCTTCTCAGCAGGGTAAAACTGCCTGTGTGAACTGCCGTATTGGTGTAGCTACACGGCTTCTGATAGACAAGATACCTTCAGACAAGCTAGCTTGGGTAACTTGCACCTTTTTTAGGCTAGGCTGCACTAAGAGAAAGAAAAAAAAGAAAAACTGTGCATTGATGGAGGGGGATATCCTTTTTGGAGCAGACAGTAACCCAGTGCAGTTATGTATTTTATCCAGCCTAATAAGGAAGCAGAACGCTAAAAGCTGCTAAGAAGACAACTATATTTTGTCAAAAGCATTTGTCATAAATAACCTTCAGTTCACTTCAGTGTTTTGCCTAGGAAGGGATTTTGTGACAAAAAGCACGGCACAGAGCTGAATGGAGTCAAGCTGCTCTGTAATAACATACGAACAGCGTCAAAACAAACACATCCAGAATGAAGTAGGCTTTTTAAGTAAAACAAGTGGAAAGTGTGATTCAAAATTAACATCTCTGCACAAATCCCCGCAGGCTTCTAGAGATAATGCCTATAGAACAAACAGCCTGGAAATGAAATCAGACATGCAAGATCTTTCCCTAAATGCTGGGCATCTCTGGAGCTTACCATAAAATTAGAGACACTGACCTCTCATTACTAGAACTTCAAGCAAAATCGCTCCTTACATCTATGTAGCTTAGAGGTACAATACAATACAATCTAACCTTTCCAAATACCTCTTTATTGGTCTCAAATGCATGCATCTGATTGTTATATACATATGCATACAGCTGGCCTACATGAGTTGAACAAAATCAACACTTTGTTTTTGGTTTGGGTTTTTTTTTTTTTTCTGGCAGGCGCTGCTGCTATCTGGGATACTGTGCTCCACAGCCAGGGATAAGTGTGGGAGAGATGTGGAATTCTACCCAGAGTTTTGTCACTGTGAAGGCAGGTGGTCAGGCCTTAGGTTAGAACATTCAGGGAAACCAGAAAGGAGGACAGGGAGGCGTGTAAAAATGAAGCTTTCCCTGTACATGTAACCATGTAGTGATCCCAGAACCACTCCTGCAATCTATGAAGGTAGAATGATAGGAAGACTGTCTGAATCTCGGTGCAGATTCTCTCTGCTCCCTCACCTTTGTTCCACTAGATTATAAAGTGTCACCTAAGATGACTCTCCTCAAAATGCTACAAGGATAGGTACCAGAAGGGCTAATGTGTCACTGATCAGCTATTTACAAACCTCCTGACTCATATGACTTTTGTACAGCCTCCGCATCATCAGGATTCCCCCAAAAAACTAAAACCACATGATTTTTCCTTTTAGAGGAACCTGGCTTTTTTTATCCAATCAAATTCTGACGGTCAGCTGATCTTTGCCATTACAATTATGTAAGAAAATATACTTTTAAGAGCCAATAGAGAAACTGGTACAAAAGAAAGAGAGGGAAATTCCCCACAGTGAGCAGTGATTTTCTCTTTGTTTATTATAATCACATTACTGTAACAAGAAATAATAAATCAGCATTTATGATTTTGTTGGCTCTTGGGGAGCTAATTATTGCATCGAGGCTTATAAAACCTAATGCAGTTTCTTCTTTTGAAAAAAAAACCAACGTAGGTATGTACTGGTTTAATCTTTAAAGATTTTGTAAATGGGTATTTAATTTTCAGTTGAATTTTGCAGTCTACCTTTAGTACTACGTTTCTCAATGACGCTCTTAAAAGGAACAAAGCTTCCAGCTGAGCCAGTCTCCATGACTACTGCACATTCCCCTTTCTGTTTCTATTTTATCCTTGAACTGAAAAATGACACATGAAGGACGTGGACAAAGAGAACAAGAAAGTAAACAACTATATATAACAGAGAGCTAGATACAGGAGGCCAAGTGTTATTTCACATCAACAACGGAACAGACTTCTGCAGAGAACTTAAAATAACACTCATGCAAACCAGAAAAAGAAATGACAACTTTGAAAAACAAATACACGTACGATGCTGTGTAATAAAAAAGTTTTTTCCTGTAAGAACAACCAATACCAGCTCCAACTGCTGTTGAAGGATCTGGTTCACAATTCTGCAGAAGAAAGCTGAAAATAAACAAAAAAGTAAAATCTGGGAAAATAGAAAATAACCTACATTAAATCACATATAAAAGGCTTAAGAAAAATGGAAAAGTCAACTAAATCATAAACAAGATAATTGAGTAACCCAAAATATAAAGGCAATCTGAACAGCCAGCTACTCATTGAATAGAAGAAGGGTGAGTGTTGACTAAAGGTACAAACTTTCAAACCAAAAAAGTTTTGTGTTTTTTTTAATATTTCAGTGTTACATATTTTATACATTAATATGGTACATCAATATGAACGGCAGGAAAGAAAGATAAATATGTTCCACAATGTTAAAACATCCTACAGAAGCAAAGCAAAACCCATAAAAGACAGGCAGACACGTTAATTATTTAGAAAAAATCTGCCAAAAGCCCTTATTATTCAGACTAATTAACATTTCTACCATTTCTTTTTTCCCTAACCAGCTCCAGTATGTCTTCTATCACTCAACTAGTGCGTACTAAATGCTTCTTAAAAATATGTACTATACCTTTTTTGGCCTTTTTCTTTGGCTTCATCTCTCTTGGGAGTCTTCTCCAATCTGTACAGAAAATAGCTTTAATATATATGCATGATGACTTATAGCAGTAATCCTCCCCCTGCCACCCACCAAGGAAAGGCAGGGGCCCCTGTTATGCATGATCCTATTTACATGCATGCCTTTTAGCATACAACAGTTTTACGGAATTCAGGCTGTACTTTAAATTGAGGAACTGGAGTGAGGACGGGCATTTCACCCACTTAATGGCAACTGGCATCTGCCCCAAAGAGACAAAGTTCAGCTCTTCCAGTGGCCCACATGCTCTTCAATTTATATGCTGTAATTAAGTTTGCAGTAGTGAGCTATACAGATACGGTTGTGGAAGTTTAATGTTATAAAACCTAGCTACGCCTGACTGAGACATCAGGTTGGGTTATTTTTAGTAACATAAATGTTTGCTCCCAGTTCAAAACTGGTATCTGCATGGTGAGTAAAGGAAAAAGGAAAGCTAGAGTGAGAGCTAAAGCTCGAATTTTTGCTGCAAATCAGTTGTTTCAACTGCGTAAGTAAATAAAATCAAATTTTTTTACCCTTTTTCCTTCATCAAAATGATACTTCGTCTGCATCTGAAAACATGCAAAGGGTGGCGTAGCTCTCAAAAAGGAATACATGACTTGGTAAGGATTTGCATACTTTCTTTGATAATCTCAGGTATTACCTGGGGTCCATGTTGGATGCTCCTTTTCACGGTACTTGTTACTGTACCTCTCTATGGAGAAGGATAGAAAGAGTTATTGAATTAAATTAATTTAAAAGACAATCCAGACACTGTTCTTGATATTTTACTGTAACTAAACATATAGTGTATTTTTTTAATCCCACATCACACACTTTCTTGTGCTGTTGTCAAATATTTTAATGTTTAATGTCACTACTTCGAGCAGTTCTCATAATTCCCACGGCTAATCATTTGCTAAGTACTTGCAAGACCTGGATTTTATATCTCCTTTCAAGGTGTCTCCTTTCAATCAAAACACTTCCCTCCCACCTCAAAAAACAAACAAACAAACAAACAAAAACCTCCAAAATTATTATAATTTATACTTCTATCCTGGGAAAGCACGAAAACATAAAATGCAGATATAATCAGGGCAACTATGTTGAAACATCAAATGAACGCTAACTCTTCTACTCTTCAACATTTTCACAATCAAACCTTTGCTACAAAACCAGTCAGTGACATTTATCACCACTGTACTAATGGCGAAGAGTATTCAGAATACCCAGGTCTCAGAAGGGCACATCTCGGACCGATTACGATATATTCCCAAGACTTTAAGTATTTCTGCAATGTCAAAGCTTTGCAGCATAACAGTGATATGTCCTGAACAGCAGCAACACATTTTAGTCCATTTAACCTCTTTCCAGACACAAGAACTAAACTGAGAAATGCACTGTAAATAATACAGTAGCGATAGTTTAATTAAATCCACTTATACTGAAAAAAGTGGATCTAATGACAAAAGCAGTATCAAAACATAAGCATTTTTAATTCAGTCCCATTTTTTCTTACCATATTACCATGCCCAACTGCAAAATCCATTTAATGCAAAATTACTGATTCTGATTGCACTAATAACTCATTACCCAAACAGGGATAATTTTTGTGGGTATTGTACAAAAAAATGGTAACAAGGACAGGTTGCAACCTTTATAGTCAAAGACTTCTAACATTCTCACCAGAGAAAAGGAAGGAAGACATCAGAAATGAAGCTCGATTTTAAACTTAGTTATGATGAGGGCAAGCGGAAGACCTACTGAAAACTGTGCAACAAAGAACTTGCATTTAAAATGACGGTGTCTCAAGAGGCATTTAATGTAGGCCGCCTTCAGAGATGCTATAGGAAACTGTCAGCACAGAGAGGGAAAGGAAGTAGTAGCTTTGATTTCGGCTGGAGGTTCTTTAGCGAAGAACTGACTGCTGATGCCATGAGTAACAAAATACATCCAACTGACTCTCACTACTGACAGCTAATGAACCCACTGCCAAGGTGACAGTCACCCAGTCATAGCAGATATACCTACAGGAAAAATATGAATGATTCATAGCTTATGAAATGAGGAAAATAGAGAACTTCCTATAGAATATGCCTGCTACTCACTCAAAGTGAATGTTGAAATGAATCACGAAAATCTATTCTATGTGGCACACTTAACACATCAAAATTGCCAGGAAGTATTAGACGTGGCTTTCATTTACTACCTGAACAATGATAAAATAGCTATGACAGGTAAGCTAAAACAGCTAAGATAGATAGCTATGTCCTAACTAATTAAAATGTTTCCCTTCTCACACTTCAAAGGACCATTTGGCTCACAGATGTTGTGCCAATGGTTTAAAATGATCCATTTGCTCTTGAATCAAAGCCAATTCAAAAAGTTCCTGCCTATTAGTCCTACTAGACGTTTTGATGAAATACAGGGGAGCAAAGGGCTGTAAACCAGATAACAGAAAAGATGAGTTAAAAATAAGCTACCCTGGGGCAAGAAAGTGATTTTCTTAAAGCTAGGCCACTTCTGCCACATAATGCAGTCCCAGAGACAACTGCATAGTGCGACTGAGATGAAAGCAAGCTTTTTCAGCTGCATCCCACCACTGATGTAATTATGCCCCACCACTCAGATGAGGCATTTTTGTCCAACTAAATGTTCAGTAAAAAGTTACCTCAGCTTACCAACTTACCCTTGGGGAGATGATGAGAACATTTGAAGCATTATTTGAGTCTATCAAGTGGCTGTCTACCTGCTTTCCCTGCAACTGCCAGTTTTTGTAGAAAAACAGTCTTCAAAGCTGGCAGTACTACTAAGGAGCACACTCAGCAACAAGACAGAGAGATCACTCCATCTCAGAAAGGAGGCTACAGGAACAAAGACAACTTTGAGATGAACAGTAAGAATGATCACATGAGGCCAAGTCGGAAAAGAGAAATAATATGTTCTCTTACAGTGACTGATTCCTTGGAAATAACTCTGACAGGTTCTCAGGCACAGCAGTTTCCTTTTCTTGTGCCTCAAACGGAAATAGCAAACTTCAAGCCTGACAAAGATCAAGAGCACGGCAAGCCTCTAGTGAGATGAGAATCCAAAGAGATTGACACTTGTTTACTGAGAAGATGAAAGAGGAGATGCGATAAAAGAGTAATTTGGAATTCTTCTACCATCATAAAGGGATCTAGAAATGAAGATCAGATCTGTTCTCCTTGCCTCATAACCAAGGTTTTACCTGGCTGCACCGTCAGGGTCCACCCAGGGCCGTGCTTGTGCTGCACTACACCTGCCTGCTGCGTCCTGGTGACTGCTGGGCTCCAGCTGCAGGTCAGAGGAAATATTCTGCCTTTTGTGAGCCACAACATCTGGTTGGCAGTGTGTTCACTGCTCACACTGCAGAGTGCTGCTCCATTTTAAACTGTTTTAGTACAAGAACAAATGGACAATCAATAAAGTGTGTTAATTAGTGTTACGTTCAAAGCTTAATAGAAAAAGAAATGCACTCAGTCTCAATGACCTCTAGAATTCACCACTACACCATGAACAAAAATTACCAAAAATTCAGAGGGGATTGGACTATGTACCAGTATCATATCGACATCATGAATATTCAGTCAGAAAATATTCTGATGATTTTGGGGTGGAAATTAAACTTCACGTTCTAGAGTTCAAATCAGCTCTCATTATTCAAAATCAGCACAAGATAAAAAGGAAAAGATTACCCAGTGTTATGGTTTGAGAAGCCCACAACAATTTATTGTCGTTTATACAATTATTCTATCACCTGATGACCCCCTCCCACCCGGGAATGGCAATCAGGAAAAAAGCAAGGAAACCCAGGGGTTGAAATATAAACAAATTTAATGAAGTAAGACTAGACAATTAACACTAATAACACTAAAGTACCGATATTGATCCTGATACCAATATGAAATATGCAAGGATTATACACAGCCAATTCTATCAGTAGGAAGCTGGGCACCCCCATCAGTAGACAGCAAATGTCAGACACTGTGAGCACTGCGGCTTCAGAAGGGAAGGAAGGCCTCAGGGGTCTGGCACCAGGGAAAAGAAGTTCTCAGGATCACAGCCATTAAGGTAGAGAGAGCACTTTGAGCAAACTTTCTAATTTATATTGAATGTGCTGTTCACGGTATGAAACAATCCTGATGGCCAGCTTGGGTCAAGTCCTTGGCTCTCACTCCTAATCCCTGCATGTGGCGAGCTCAAAAAACACCAAGACCTTGAAACCCACACACTATAGCTGGCTATAAAGCAAGTATTTTCACAAATTCGGGCACTAGAGTCTTCTAAAAGTGCCATTTTCACAAGCATTAGACGAGAATCACAGGATCACAGAATGGTGAGGGCTGGAAGAGACCTCTGGAGCTCATCCAGTCCAACCCCCTGCCAGAGCAGGGTCACCTACAGCAGGTGGCACAGGACGGCGTCCATGTGGGTTTGGAATGGCTCCAGAGTGGGAGACTGCCCCACCTCTCTGGGCAGCCTGTGCCAGTGCTCTGCCACCCTCACAGGAAAGAAGTCCCTCCTCAGGTTAAGATGGAACTTCCTATGTTCAAGTTTGTGCCCATTACCTCTTGTTCTGTCACTGGGCACCACTGAAAAAAGACTGTTCCATCCACCTGGCACCCTCCCTTTAAGTATTTATAAGTATTGATAAGATCCCCCCTNAGATGCGGCCTCACCAGGGCAGAGGAGAGGGGGAGGATGACCTCCCTCGACCTGCTGGCCACACTCTTCTTGATGCACCCCAGGATGCCATTGGCCCTCTTGGCCACCAGGGCACATTGCTGGCTCATGGGCATCCTGTTGTCCACCAGGACTCCCAGGTCCCTTTCCACAGAGCTGCTCTCCAGGAGGTCGGCCCCCAACCTGTACTGATGCATGGCGTTATCCCTCCCCAGGTGCAGGACCCTACACTTGCCCTTATTGAATTTCATAAGGTTTCTCTCTGCCCAACTCTCCAGACTGTCCAGGTCACACTGTATGGTGGCACAAATTAGTCCTGCGTCGCTTAAATCAGGATATCCAGTGTTTGGCCACTTTGGTTTTCTTAAACATTTTTGTAAAGCTTTTTAGTGACTGCCTGTTGCACTGACTGGGCCTACAGTCTGACGCATGCAGCATTTCCTAAGATGTTGTATTTCCTATTTTCCTGTAACAGCACTTGCCATTTATACCATTCAGAACAAGCATGCAGGAGGATGATAGAACCAGGCAAAAATCACAAACGAACAGAAGCAGTCCTTACAGTAATAAACTCCTGTCCTGCTAGATTTACAATACCCCCACAACAAGGCAAACAGACGTTAAAGTCTTCCTACCCTGCTGCCCTTTCCTTCTTTCGCACTAAAACAGTTTTCTGACCAGAAAACTTGGATTTTAACAGTATAATGATGTATGGCTGGATGTCAAGTATAATAGAGCATTTGCTGTTATCAAACAATAAAAAAACAGTTAATTTTTCATTACGTGGAAGCAAAAGACGTTCTTAGCTCAAGTAGAATAAGATCAAGCTTTGGCTTCTAATCCAGCTCTGCTTCTGATGCAAACCTCAGTAAATCACTTATCCTCATCTCAATCTTCGTATTTCACGTGACTTGTCAGTAATACTTACCGATCTTTCCTGAATGGTCTTAGGGGGAAAAAAAAAAAAGTATCTTTTAGAATGTCCAGCTATTAAATGTAACATCGATTATTTTAAACACAATTAAAATGGACGCGGAATTTCAATGCTAGTATTTACTACAAATTTCTTTGCTCCATTGCAAAACTTTTACAGTATTTTAACATGTAGAAATGTCGATTTTGCTTGTATTGTTTAGCATATAATTGAAAAAATGCATATAGTTGGTCTAAATGCTTCTTACTGTGTATCAAATGGAATAGATCTTTGATACCTCTCTTTTTCACACAGCAGTTGCTTTCCAGTTACAGCACTTGTAGGCATGACCCACTTCAGTAAGTGTAAAAACAGAAAAATTCCCTATTATCTTAAGCTGTCAATTTTTATTCCTCATTATCAGTATAAAATGTGTCTTCAACACATGCATTTCACTACATCATCCTTCCCAGAACAGTAACTACTGAAGATACAAATAAAAATAAAAAGCACACAAACAAACCTTCACGATCTTCTTCTACTGACAAAAAATATGGCATTTTTTTCATAGTTCCTCTAAGATCTTGTTTTAAGGCCAACATGTAATCTTCATCTTCTCCTGTTTTCAGAGGCACTGGTTTATTGTCTGTACTCTGTACAAATTATGTTTATTATTTATAAGGTCTTAATATCCATCAAATACACAGGAACACTAACAAAAGCTAGAATAAATACAATAAATACAGAAGAGTGCAACTATGCATTATGCTACTTCACATGTATACTGCATTCTGACATGCATAACTACGTTTACAATTAATTTTATACCTTTTATGACTTCACTGTATCTCTCTATAAAAATGTATCAAGAAATCAAGGAAAAAAAAATACTAACACTGTGAAACAGTCATTCATAGACATGCTGAGGTCTTAATTGCCAAAAGCAGTTTTTCACATCAGCCTGACTTGCTCAGAAACCATTGCTTCTCTCCTCAGTCAGAGCTGCACTGGCCTTAACCTCTTCTAAAACAGTGTTTTAACCACATAAAGTATGATTACTCTGAATCACAAAGACACCCTTTGCATGACTATTGTCACAGAAACAGGTTGTGTTGTCATACAACCAGGTAGCACACAATTCAGTTTCTGTCAGTTGAATTTAAATGAATTGTTAAGGTTTGGATTTTGGTGGGTTTTTTTTTGAACTATGAATCTTGAAATTGGGAAACTTGGAATAAATAAGCGAGAAGTGTTTTAAAAATATACAAAACACCAGAGACAGAGACAGAGTTACAGAATGGACGTTGCTTCTCTCACATGACAGATGGTGCACAATCAGTACCTGAGTGGCAGGTTGCAAAGCACAAAGTGCTATTACAATCCCAGAGCTGGATCATGAAAGGAGTTTACTGCTTCCAGATGTATCTTCTAGTGGGCCAACATTTTCAATTACTAATGTTGCTGATGGTAAGATGATGCTCCTTAATTGGGTTTCTAATTGCATTTACAGGAAATTTGTAGGAACTTGGAACATGTCTATTGGAAATATGCAATAGCAACAATTCACTGTTTAAAATTTCACTGTAAGTCATTCAACAGCTGCAATATACTTTTGGTCACTGCCTAATAATCAAATCTAACTCTTGAAATTTTTATTGATCCTAGTTATGCCACTGGCTAAACTTTGACTTTTTTGAATGGCACTAGATTTCCTCTGACAAGTTTACCTTAGTTCTGAAACTCTGTTCACAGCAGGAAGAAAGCATCTTTTACTTCTCCATGGTATACAGATATACTGGGGCTAGTAGTTCTCCTACAAGACTGATCCATTGTTGACTATAACTGCAAAAGGTGTAGTTCACACAGAATTCAGTTTCCTTGGGCTATCAAGCAGACTGCAACATTCACATTAGGAACAGTTACATATGGCTTTGCATCAATGAAATCACACAACTTAACTGTAAAGGTGGACTAAGAGGATATACAACATTTGGTTCAGTAAGTCAAAACCTGGGGTGAAATAACTATTCAGAGAAATCTCAGCATAGTACCAATTATATATCAAACTTGCAAGTTCTGTATCATAATGTATGAGTCTGAGAAAAATTTCATGCACCTTGATCAAACCCTGGGAAGTTCTGTTATATAACTGTGACACTGTAAGACTACCTTTCCACCTCAAAATTATCCAATCTTCCCTGCATATCCTGCAACACGCAGTCAGAAAATGCTCTTTCTTCCCCTTTAATTTTCAAATACAGACCAAATGCCAAACCTCACTGAAGGTTCCTTAATTACACAAAATATCTTTCAGTTACTTTCAAGTTATTTTCAAATGCTGGCTACTGCAGTACAAGACAACCATCCCAAATCTTTGCATCAACAGTAAATCTCTAAAATCAGCAAATCCATTCACAGCTTCAAAGACTAGTATAAGTTCATTTCAAAAAAATTCATGTATCCAGTGTTTCCATTACTGTAATCTCCAGAAAACCAAATCACAATGAGGACTTTAACAAACAAATATCTTGCAAGCAATCTAGTTAAATACGGGATACAACAGTTCGCAAAGGGACAGAAAGTAATAATAAGAAAACCAATAATTTACCTGAAGTACTTCAAAACTGACCTGAAGTGCTTAGGGTTGTTCACGTATTTCATTACATTATCTAAACATGAGCATGAACATGCTTCACCTGAACGCAGAGTGTGGTCTAAGAAACTCTCTGTACTTACAGGAAATGGTGGTGGAGGCTGACACACGACATCAGGTAGAGCTGCACCTTTACCAAAGCCAACAGCCTCAATATTGAAGGTAAACGCAGCACGTCCTCTTCCTCTACCTGACCCAGCCATTTGGAGTTACTGAAAATATTACAGGTTTTTAAAGATTTATTTTTGTTACATGTATCGAAAGCATGTATATATTACCTATAAAATCAATGTCTAACAAAGATTACAGTAATTTTAAAGCCACTCTCAAAGATCATTTTAAATAGCAAGCCATTTTTAATGGCCATCTTAGGTTCTTCCACATACTATAAATCTGGCACATGCCTAAAATCAACTCCATTCCCTCATTTCTGCTAGCCACCTCTGCATGCCTGAAATTACCTCCTAACCCAGGAATTTTAAACTTTCTTCTTCTAAACCTTAGATGCACTGACTTGAGTTCAATCAGGACAGAAGAACCAGAAACACCATTAAAAAAAAAAAAAGAAAAAAAAAAGTTCAAGGGCCCTGAACATTCTGTGAATACCTTTTGCAGTTTCTGAACTCTTCTCCAAAAAAGTTTGTGTTTGTCACTCACAGCTTCTTCATCCTTCTGATTATTTTTTCCCTTTATCTTTGTAACTAGTTTTGGGTACTGATAAAGAGTCAAAAGCAAAGAGGTTCAAGGTAAAAGCATCAAAGGACTCCAGCATGTCTGCAAGCTAAATGCTGATAAAAGGAGGTTGTTTCTAACTAAAATATTTCACCAAGGATAAAAAAGAAAAATAGTCTGAAAGCTACATTTACAGTCTCATTTCAACACCTTCACTCACCACCAATCCTTATCTCAGGATTGTACGACCCATGGGTTGGCAAGTAAAGCAAAATACAAGAAACACATTTTTTGCGGGGAAGATGTCAAGAAATGAGACCCAAGAGAAGCCTGGCTGAAGCAATGAGCTAGTGCTCTCCCCAAAACCATGTAAAGATCAGTTCAAGGCCCCAGACCAGAAATTCCATGTGCTGTTTACCATTAATTGCAAGGTTACCATATTGCACCCTGCTTGGTAAGAACGTGCCTGTTCTGGACTTACTACTGTACCTATACCATCACATCTGTTCCCACCATTAGCGCGCGGGTGAGATAGCAAGTTCATACAGGAAATAAAAACAGTGCAATACCTACGGCTTCTCATACCCTTGTCTAAAATAACAAGAAATCCAGGAGAGAATTATGATTAGGAGCAAAGACATACATACTTGAAATTAAGATCTTTTAAGATTCCCTGAAATAGAAGCAATGGTCTTTTTGTTAAATGCCAGTGAGAAACAGATTGATGCGAGAATTTTCCTACGTACTATTTCCAACAGGAATAAGCTCTACATGGATAAAACCAAACCACATTATTTATTTCCACATCACTCAGCAGCACAGAAAACTGTCTACAAATAAGCAGAAAGACCTAAATAAATCATTTTAAGAAAGACAACAAAGCAAAAGCTAAGCCTGAGCATTTAATTAACGGGAAATGAAAAAAAAAAAAAGGAAAAAAGATAAAAGAAATAGCAAAACTCATTTGAAAGCAGGATGAAAAGCACGATGTGAGCCTAGCAGAATGGAGAAAGAGGAAAAGATATAGTAAAGCCCCAAACATGAGCAATTATATTATCTAGGTGTAGAAAAAAGGAACCAACGACAGAAGAAAACAAACAAACAAGAAGCTACAGGGGATGTCCAGCTAGCAAGGAGAGGCACACTGTTTGCATTAGATATAGTGAATATAAAGATCCATTTTAAAAATGCTCCTGTAAAATTAACTCGCCTAAGATTCTCTTGAAATAGCGCATTAGTCTGATGAGAAGTAATGAGCTTTAAAACTAGTGATATTTCAACTCT
>VZSZ01003421.1:0-36232 GCA_013398815.1 Ibidorhyncha struthersii
GCACCAGGCCAGCTTGCCGGATTCATCCCGCTTTTATCTCCCAAATCCCCTCGCTCTCCCGATCCTGCTGTCCACCCCTTTTGGGGCAATTTCTACCAAGTTCCTTCGGGACTGGTCCAGCCGGGGTGCCCCTGCAGGACCCGAAGCCTTTTTGCTGATGGGCACGTTGCTGGGGCAGCGTCGGAGGGCAAAGGCGCTGCAGCTTCCCTTCCCGGGAGCTGGAGGGGAAGGAAATGCGGCCACCCAGGGCTGGCAGTGGCCCGCGCCGCTGCCAGGAGCCGTTCGATGTGCCGGCAGCCACTTCCTCTGCTCCAAATTGCAAAGCCGCTTCCTCAGGGCGCCACGGGCAGCTGGCAGGGAGGGACAGGCCACCGCGCACAGGCAGGCGGCGGATGCTCCATCCCAGCCTGAAACGCCGGTCAGTGGCCACCGACCATCCACGCCAGGACGTGTGGATGCCAGATGCAAGCGCAGTCCCGTGGGGTCAGCCCGCAGCCCTCAATGCAATGTGCTGGGAGACATCCAGACCTGCTCACGAGCTGGTGCTGGCACAATTAGCTTTCAGGCCCTCAGCCTGGTCTACAGCCCAGGATTTTGGTCTAAGCATGAAGCACGTCAACATGAAGCAAGTGGCAACCCTGAGGAGCAGGGCAGGAAGGAGGAACCGTGTGAAATCCTGCTGTTCCCTGGAGCTCGGGCATCTCTCGGCCCTGAACTGAGGTTGCTCTTGGGCTGGAGCCTCTCTACTGGGAAGACAGGCTGAGAGAGTTAGGGGTGTTCAGCCTGGAGAAGAGAAGGCTCCGGGGAGACCTTAGAGCCCCTTCCAGTCCCTAAAGGGGCTCCAGGAGAGCTGGGGAGGGACTCTGGATCAGCGAGGGGAGTCATGGGATGAGGGGGAACAGTTTTACACTGAAAAAGGGGAGATTTAGATGAGATATGAGGAAGAAATTCTTGCCTGTGAGGGTGGTGAGTCCCTGGTGCAGTTTGCACCGAGAAGCTGTGGCTGCCCCATCCCTGGAGGTGTTCAAGGCCGGGTTGGACGGGGCTTGGAGCAACCTGGGCTGGTGGGAGGTGTCCCTGCCCAGGGCAGGGGGGTTGGAATGAGATGGTCTTTAAGGTCCCTTCCAACCCAAACCATTCTATGATTCTATGAAAAGAGCACAGGAGGCTGTTTGGTGCTGCCCATCCTTGACACAGGGACACAGCCAAGTGCCCAGATCCATGAGGATGGCTCCCCCTCAGCACCGTGCCGCGCCGGGAGGAGGATGGGAAGAGCAAGGCAGCTTCTCCTTTTTGATTCTAGATGGGAGAGCACCGGGAAGCAGAGCAGCTTGTGCACCTGGGCAAGGGGAAATCCGAGTTCCTCCTCCTTCTTTGCAAAGCGGTCTGTGCATTTATGTCCCTGAGTAAAATGTCTAGCCCGAAAGCCCAAGGGCACAGAGCCACCACACTCCCGACATACCAGGGAAGCCGCTCTACCACTGCCTGCCACAAGGCTAGACCTGCTCTGGCCCACCAATAGAGCAGGCTGCGACCCCACGGTCCCACGCAGCCCAGCAATTTCCATATTCCCCTCCTTCTTCCCCAGGTGAGTCTCCGAGAAGGAACTTCCCACCAAGAACAGACTTGCCTCACTCCCAGAGAAGGGGAATCTGCACCCTTGCTTTGCTTAAGAATTTGCTCTTACTCAGAAGGCATCAAGGCTTCTTTGTAACCTCCTGCCTACCAGAGGGGCAGCTGTTGTGGCTGGCCTCCCTTTTCCTCCCGGCCCACGCACATGGGTTTAGTTCCTCGCAAAGAGCTGCCTGTTCATGCGTTTCCTTAGCAAAGGTATGTTCCTTGGCTGCGGGAACAGCAGCGAAAGAGCAGGTGGGCCCCCAAGAACGAAGAATTTTTTTCCTTCCTTCCTCAGCTTAAGTAGGTCAGCGCAGCCCTCACCACGTCCTGGAAGCAGGAGGCTGGACCCAGGGGAACATTATCACCCTCCTTCGCCTGCCGTCTTCTTCAGAAAATACTAGCAGAGAAGGCTCAAAAACCAGTCCCCCGAGTGCAGCGCAGCTCCCAACGTGCCTCATGGGAGTGTCCTCCGACAAATTCTCCGTAAGTCAGGTTTTTCAGCAGAAAATTGTCACTAAAACCACCTGAAGACGACCCAAAGCTAAATGATTCCCATACGTTTTCACTCCATCTTTGCTCTGCTGTCATATGCCAAACGTTCTTCTTGCCCACCTCTCCTCAGCCTCGCATCCACCCCGATGAGTCTGCCCAAGGCAGGCTGTGCTCACACGGGGCTGGGCAGCGCAGGGTTGTTCATACACACCTCCCGGGAATGCTGTATACACTGTAGGATTTATGGGGATCAACTCTAATCTCCGGGATCACCAAACCCAAAGAAAGTGACTCTTTGTTTCTCAAAAGGCTGAAGAAACACTGAAGTCGGCAAAATTCTCGTCCTTGTTGCACCAGTAAGTGATGGTTAAACCTTATTTTAGATCAAAGGAAGCCAGGAATGGCTGGATGAGACCTAAAGGCCATCCAGCCAGTCTCTGCCTCTGGCAGTAACTCACACCAGATGTTCCAGAGGAAGGTGCAAAGCCTGCAAAGCACAGATGCAAAATAATCTGCCCCTGCATGACTTCTCACCATCCCATACAAGGGCACAGTAGCAAGTCCACTGCCTTTGCCAGTCAAGACCAGCGTGATGTGGATGGGTATTCACAGCAGCTCATTCAAAGAACGACAGTGGGGAAAGGTAACGGAGAAAGAGAGATGAAAGACTTCCTTTGGAGTGATTCAGAAGAAGAGTCCATCTCCGCTCTGAATCATCCTGGGGAAGAACTGATCTCTCTTCATTGACCAAATACGGAGTTTAGGGCCGTTGGCCTTCAGCTAGACCCTTCAAACACCTCAAATTAGGGTGAATACACCATCTGAAAGGGTTTCAGCTTCAGAGAAACATCGCTTTATAGGAACTTCTCCTAGGTGCCTCCCTCAAATATAAAACATCACCAGAACACACAAGTAAGGTACAGACTACAGGCAACAGTGAGATGGCATCCAGCAAAGAGCTGAATCTAGCAAGAAGTTCATTTTCCAAAGGCCCTCTTGTAATATACCTGATTAACAAAGGAAATTCTTAACAGGAGTCTACGCGATATCAGAAGTTCCAGATAAGCATCTGATGACAGCACCTTAAAGAACTGAGATCTCTGCCACATCACTCCTGGTAGAGTTGTGTGACCTCAGAAGAGTCACATCCAGTTTGAATTTAAGCTTTTCCCTCTTTGTAGCAGTAGAATCATAGAATTGTTAAGGTTGGAAGGGACCTTTAAGATCATCGAGTCCAACCATTAACCTAACCTGACAAAACCACTTCTAAACCATGTCCCCAGGTACCACGTCTGCCCTTTTTTTAAACACCTCCAGGGATGGCGAATCCACCACCTCCCTGGGCAGCCTATTCCAATGCTGGATAACCCTTTCAGTAAAAAATTTTTTCCTAATACCCAATCTAAACCTCGCCTGGCTTAACTTGAACGCATTTCCTCTTGTCCTATCACTTGCCACTAGGGAAAAGAGGTCAGTCCCCATCTCTCTACACCCTCCTTTCAGGTAGTTGTAGAGAGTGATAAGGTCTCCCCTCAGTCTCCTCTTCTCCAGGCTAAACAGCCCCAGTTCCCTCAGTCATTCTTCATAAGACTTGTAATAAAGATGTGCAAGACAGTAATAAAGATGTGCAAGGTCCTACATCTGGGTTGAGGCAATCCCAAGCACGAATACAGGGTGGGTGGAGAATGGCTGGAGGGCAGCCCTGAGGAGAAGGACCTGGGGGGATTGACTGACGAGAAGCTCAACATGAGCTGGCAATGTGCAATCGCAGCCCAGAAGGCCAACCATATCCTGGGCTGCATCAGAAGAACTGTGGCCAGCAGGGCGAGGGAGGGGATTCTGCCCCTCTGCTCTGCTCTGGGGAGACCCCACCTGGAGTACTGCGTCCAGCTCTGAAGCCCCCAACCCAGGAAAGACACGGACTTGTTGGAGCGGGGCCAGAAGAGGGCACAAAGATGATCAGAGGGCTGAAGCCCCTCTGCTGGGAGGACAGGCTGAGAGAGTTGGGGGTGTTCAGCCTGGAGAAGGCTCTGGGGAGACCTTATTGCGGCCTTCCAGTATCTGAAGGGGGCCTACAGGANGGCTCGGAGCAACCTGGGCTGGGGGGAGGTGTCCCTGTCTATGGCAGGGGGGGTGGAACGAGATGGTCTTTAAGGTCTGTTCCAACCCAAACCATTCTATGATTCTATGATTCTATGACTCTATGATTCTATGTTCAACCTCTTTTGCAAAGAACCTTGCGATCTGCGGATGAAATCAGCACTGATGGATTAATGGAATTACTGTTAGAAGGCGGAGGAAATACCAATTGCAAGACACTGAAAAATCCAAGTTTGCCCACAAGCAGCATTTCCTGCCACGGCGATGCACGCGAGGCTGACTACGACACAAGCAAAACCCTCGTGACGTAATGAGAAGGAACCAGATCCGGCACGCTACCATGAGATCACAGCAAGTCTGAACAACAGCCACAACGCTTTGGCCCAACATGGTTTCCTCGGCTCGAGAAACCCCAGCGTCAAGGCACTGGTGGAGTGACTTCAAAGGCAGCCTGACATCAGCAAACCCACCCTTCGCCATTTCCACCAGCATGGCCCGCTGCCTCGCAGGTTTGTGGAGTTTCACACACTGTGCTCCAGGAGCAATTATCAAAGCACTTGAGTCATGAGAAGCCTCATTGACCGTTACTGAGTACTTCCTTTGTCCAACGTGGAAGGATGCCCAGGCAGAAATATCTGACTTTCACATCTCACTCTCTTTCCTAACAGAGCTTCTTACACAGCAAGCTCTGTTGCTGGGCTATAGGGAATTTTTGTCCCGGGCTTCTTGACGTGATCCTTTTCAGACAGAAAATCCTGACTCATGAAGCCATGACGTTGAATATACTGCTGTGTAAGGCCTGATACAATTAGATACTTGGCACCGGCTAACTCCTAATCCAGCCAGGGAGAATCTATGCATTTTTGAGATCTGAATTATTTTTATTTTCTACTTTTAAGCAAAGGGCAGAGGAGGGAAGCCTTAGCAATGCCTTATTACTAAGGGTCACCCAAATACAGTCAGTGTCTCCCACTGGATAGTTAACTAAGTGAAATGGAAAAATAATGGTTTTCCCTTTTCCTTTGCAATCAGTGGCCAAATATGCTGATTCTCTTCCGGAATGAGCAGCTGCCAATTTCAGAGAAGAAAATCTCTCATAGCCAAGTAGCTCAGCTCTTACATGCTCTCAAACAGCCTGGGAAAAGGAAAGCCGGCCAGCCAATCGGCTAAATAATTTCTGAAAATAAGTAGGTAATGGCCCTCCGGAACACCACCAACATGGCCAATTTACTTGCAAACTGACGTCTCTTTTAAAGCAGAAAATTGACACATCCGTGTCAAATCCTTGCTCGCACTTGGACCTCCTTCGCAGAAACATTGTGGATCTGATTTCCAAGTCACCCAAAGCTTTTAAGCACGCAAAGCTTCCCCAAAGTTTACGCAAGCAGAAAGCACCTTTGGATGGGCCCATCTAGCCTTATCCAAAATGTATAGAGATGCTGAGAGTGTCTGGGGTTTTTTTGGTTATTCTTGCCCCCAGGCCTCAGGTTAAGCTCTCTTTGCAGTACTTTGAAACCAGAAAGTAAATGCTGTCAGGCGACCAGCCCTTCTTTTTTTACTTCAGTGTAATTCCACTGCATCAACTACGCTTTGTCTAGATGGGGTGCTTACCAATATCTTCCACCCGTCTGAAGTCTGCACTGATTCAGTTTACCATGGAATAACACCAAGATTGTTTCAGGGGAGTTTTGCCTTCTGCTGCGCTACGGTCTCCTGCTCCTCTTCAAGTTGGCCTACATGAAGGTTGGTGCCAAAACCAGAGGTCCTTGTCCCCAGCCCCACAGTCCCTGAGCTTGTTTTCACCCTTCCCCTTGCACCATCATTAGCCCATTGGCCACAGGGTGAGCCAGATCAGGCAAGCGTTCTGGCTGAAAAGTAACCCAACAAAAAAGGTAGTTGACCTAAGCTTTTAGGAGAACAGACAGGGGGTGCAGCAGTCGTAAGCTGCCTGTGCTGTCCCTTCCCAGCTCTCTGCTTAGGGTACACAGCTAGGAACCGCCAAAGCCCTGCTGATGCCCAACATTATGGACTAGGAACTACTAGGACTATGGACTAGTAGGAATGATCAATGGCAAGTAATTGCCTCCAACGAACAAGATCCAGTCTTCAATAAATGGGGGGAAAGATGCTGGGACTGGAGAGCTGTAGCAGAGGACACCTGGCCACGTGTGATGTGTCTCACATGCCAGGGTGGAACAGCAAAGAGAAAAAAATAATCTTTTTTGTATGTAAAACAAGTTCCTTCACTCTGGAAATACTGGTCATTAATAAAACTGCAACCCATTATGCTGTTTTATTAATGCTGTGGAAGCATCCAGAAACATCTGACAAGATCAAACCCATCTCCTGCAAGGTCTCACGAGATGTGGTTCCTGCCTCCAAAGGCCAATGGTCTCCACAGTGGGGAAGAGTGGAAGGGAGGGAGTCCTTAAACAAACCACTGAACGCCCCCACTAGGGCACGCAGAGAGGTCTCCACATCCCAGTGCTGTGCCTCCCCTGCAGGGACACGCAGTTTCAGTTTGCTGGTTAGACTGAACTTTTAAGAAAAAGTATTCAGGGACAAAAAGCAACTGTCCCCCTGGCTCTCCTGACAAGTCCCTGACCCGCGGCTGCATCTCTACCACCTGCTCGGGCTGACATTCACGGTTCTGAGTCTGGCAAAGGCTTGGGCCAACTCAAAATGCCACTTTGTTTTCTAGAGACACCATTTTCCTGTGTTTTAGACAGTCTTACCCTCTGTTACTGAAAAAAGGTCTGTGTGTGATTCAAGGTCAATTTACTGCACAAAGGACTTGGTTTCCTGTTATCAAGCCTAGACTTTCATCAGAATAAACATCCCCTCGCTGCACGTCCTGTAAAGAAATACAAGTAATATGAACAGAATATATCATGACATGCTTGTAAAAGAAACAGTACCTTGTATTTGCCTGCCACACCCCCCTTCTCCCACCGGTAAGTGCTTTCTCAAAGTTCTCCAGGGCAGGTCTTGGGTGCTTTCCTGTAAACAGCAGCAACAGGCCTGGAACCTTCCTGAACCGTGCTTGAGAATATGTCTTCTCCACAATAAAGATGCTCTCCTTAAAAAGGTGTTAAATGCAGAGCTAAACCATCAGCTATTCAGACAAGAAAACATCAAGAGGCTTGCACAGGGAATCATTTGCCCTTCCACAACAAACCATGCAAAGTAAATGGGGACAGTTGTATTATTTGTTACAACCTGACTATACCATCATGGTGTTGAATCCACAGATATTTTACAGCTGGAGTATCTTAATTCTTATTTTTTGTACCATATAAATGACAAACTCCACAGCAAGGTGTTTAGAAGACGTCACAAGACGGCCACTGGATTCTGGATTAGAACAGTGGGTCATTGATGCTCCGGGAAATGCCATACAGGCATGTCTGGCACACAGATACCAGGAGTTTTCCTACGGAAAACTTCTGTGAGGCTTCGGAATCTCAGGCTCCGCTTCAAGGAAAGATCTGCGTGCCAACCTGACTTAAATTAGCCTTGGAAACTGCTTATGGAAAATGTGCCAGCTCAGATGCAAATCCTTCTTACTTACCTCGTGATGACAACAAAAGCCTGATGAAATTTTACTCATCCATTAACAAAAAAGACTTTGCCCAGCGACACACGTGGGTGGGATTCCAGCAGGGTGACATTATGCCTTTGGCACGAGGACCTTGGCCCCCAAGAACGGCAACCCTGTGGCATGACAAATGCAGGCACTCCACTACAGCAGGCCACAACCACATACTTTACCTGCTGACTCAAGAGGAAGAATGCAAAAATTAAAGTTCCAGCCAAAATCCCGAGATGGTAATCTCACGGAACAGTCCTTCAGGTAAAGATTTATGATTAGAATTATACTTATGAAAATACTAGCTGATTTCTAATCGCATTTATAGCGAGGGATATCCAAGGTATTTCACTGGTATCACTTCAGAAATCCACTGCAGGAAAAAAATGCTTAGCTCATTTGGACAGTGTTACAGTATGATTTTTTGTATTACCCCCATGGATAGAGGTCCCTCCACGCTCCATTGAAATCAACGGCCAAACTTTGAACTCTCCTGTTTTAAGTGCGAAAGAATCTTCATTTCTCCTACTCCTGCGTCATGTTTCATTTCTTCTCTCTGCCCTTCTTCCAAAACTGAAAGCAGCAGCAATCAGATCAGATGATTTCCTAGATCGCAGGCGGCAGTGGAAATCCCAAAAGAATCCTCAGCTTTCAGGTGAAAAACGAATGTTGACACCTGTCCATAAGATTACTGTGCAGTACCAGGGGCTGGGGTTATTTTCTTGTTGAGGACAGTGTATTTAAGGATGTGGTTGAGACAAAGTATTTTCCGTTTGACTTCAGTTTGACTTTCAGTTTGAAACAGAGATACTACCCTTCTTGTTAAACACTATCCCAGAAACAAGGAACGATTTTTAGAAGCGCCACCAACCTGTTTGCGGCTCGGCAGGTTAAGGATATCCACATTACATCTATTAAAAAGCCTGTGGTCACAATAAATGAGAAAGGGTTCCCCTTCTTCACTGATTTTCTGAAAAACCCTGCAAAGCATTCACTTTCCCCTTACAGAATGTTCCCAATATTCGGGTTTTTAGAGCGGCTTGTAATCTTAATTGCTGTTCGTATCTTTGGGAGATCAAAGGGAGGATGTCTGTGATTCTTTGTATTACTCACTGTTACATTAGCACAAAGATCACATATTCATTTATTTTGGTTTAAGAGGTAACAGTCTCCTTTCACTGCACGCACATAATTACTGTAAGCATTCAGGGGACTTGCCAAATGATGCATGGGGGGAGGAGGAGAATCTTTGAAGAAAATTGTTCAAACGTAATTTAGTTCACTAATTGGCAAGGGACCGTTACTAACGAATTGCTTCTGTTTTATGTCAGTCGTGAATCAGGTTGATGATGTGTAACATACATTAAGTCAGTTAATGAGTATTAACTAGAAATGCGACTGAAACACAAGAAAAAGGTTTTTTTACCTTTAGCCAGCCAAGCAGAATTGCTAATAAATAAAAGGATATGTGTAAGTGGCTTATATGATTCCAATCTGCAGTGGAAAGACTTTTCTTAGAATCTGATGGTAACCACAAGTTTGTGGGAACGAAAAATCAGACGCTTACTGTGGCAGTTCATCACAAGGTACTTTATTTCTAACCAAGCCTGAAATGAAAATGACTAAAAGTCATTACCGTAAAATAGCTGATTAGAAGCCAACGTGAACTGAGACAGTGAGTCTCTGGCCATGGCTACAAGACCATCGTGCAGTCAACTAAGCTGTGGATTTAGTTGGTGGTGTCTGTGTGCACACTCTTACTGTGTGGTAACGCAAGATAGCTTACTTCACTTTCATTGTGGGACAAGGCACTTTGCATCTTCCAGAGTGCATCAAGCAAGCTGGCATGCCCCCAGGCCTTGTGGTATCATGTGTACAGGAGAAAGACCAAGCTGTTTGAGTAGCCATCATCACAGACACATTTGACTTTCTGCTATACGCACAACACAACAACATAGAATGATAGAATCATAGAACGGTGTAGGTTGGAAGGGACCTTGAAGATCATATTGTTCCAACCCCCCTGCCATGGGCAGGGAGACCTCCCACCAGCCCAGGTTGCTCCAAGCCCTGTCCAACCTGGCCTTGAACACCTCAGATGGGCTGACCCTACATAGCCCCTGGCTGGGGAGGGGACAAATCAAGGGGATGATCTCACCCAAGGAAAGGGAGGGCACTTGGGGAAGAGGCAGAGGGCTGGCAAGGGTGAAGAGTTGGGAACCAAGCCCCGAGCAGGCTCCCAGAGGAGCAGGCATCACTGGAGAGACACACCAGCATGGTGGGTATGGTGGGGAAGGACCAGCCCTGGGAGTGAGCTGCGACAGCTCCCTGGGGACCCCAGAGCCAGGGTGGCACGGCATGGCCAAGCGGGCACTTCCACTGGAGTTGCCCATACCCCTCCTGCTGCCACAGCTTGTGGTCACTGGCCCCAGAGAGCAAAGGGGGTTGTGCTATCTTTGGCTGCACATCAGCACGGCTCTGTGGGAATCAGACTCAGAACGGTTTAGGTTGGAAGCGACCTTAAAGACCATCTTGTTCCAACCCCCCTGCCTTGGGCAAGGAGACCTCCCACCAGCCCAGGTTGCTCCAAGCCCCGTCCAACCTGGCCTTGAACACCTCCAGGGATGTGGCAGCCACAGCTTCTTGGGGGAACATGCGCCAGGGGCTCACCACCCTCACAGTCAAGAATTTCTTCCTCATATCTAATTCTCCCCTCTTTCAGTTTGAAGCCATTCCCCCTCATCCTTATAAAACATCCTTCCCCAGCTCTCCTGTAGGCCCCCTTCAGATACTGGAAGGCCGCAATAAATTCTCCCCGGAGCCTTCTCTTCTCCAGGCTGAATACCCCCAACTCTCTCAGCCTGTCCTCATAGGAGAGTCACTCCAGCCCTCTGACCATCTTTGTGGCCCTCCTCTGGACTCGCTCCAACAGGTCCATGTCCTTCCTATGTTGGGGGCTCCAGAGCTGAACACGACAAGGCTTTGGGTCCAGGCAGGAATCAGTGGGCTGGAGGAATATGGGAGCCACACAGTCTAGCAGTGCCAGGGCAGAGCTTTCAGGTCAAGGCAGGTCCTGAGCTGTAGCTGTCCTGTGAAGAAAGCAGGCTTCCCGTGGATGTGCAGGCGTGAGAGCAAATATCATTACAAAATCTGGGCAGAAGGGAGATTTCTGGTTTGCTCTGGCATGTGAACAAACTGGCTTATTAGGCCACAGGTGCAAAAATGAGAACACAGGACTGAAAGTGAGGATAAAATGGAGAACTCTTGTGTTCTACAAGTTTTGTGAAATAGGCATCAAGCCATGAAACCTGCCAGACACTGCTGCAGGCTCAGGGACAGTCAGTGGTCTGTCTGCCTTGGGCCGAGTAAGGACAGCTGTGGTATCAGCATTAGGCTTGCAACGCATTACTCAGCTACCTGCAGAAGGAGGTCGACTGAACATCCAGGGGTGTTCAGCTGCAGCATTATGTCTACCCACTCAGCCAGTCCTAGTCTGGCTTTCAACACTTTCAGGTGGCCAACCAGAGTAAAAGCAAAGGAGAGAGGCATCAATCCCCACCTTTCATCCAGTCAAGGAAAGACCACTGTTTCAGCAGTGAGGAAGATTCCTGATGTCTGGAGCCAATTTCAAGCACTGCCACAGCAGAAGACATCACCATATTAATGGAGATGGGGAACATGGTGTGTCAAGCCATGGCACTTGTGGCCAAGGTCCTTCAAACAGATGCCCTAGACACCGCGGGTCAGATATTTGTCAAGTGACCCTCACTGCTTTCTACAGAGCTGTCTGACACACACCACAAAAGAAACACCTTACATCCAAACCCACTGCTGCTCGTCAAGTCCTGTCCTGAAATATCTTTGCTGCATATCTGAAATGTCAGGGATGCTGCCACACTACTGGGTGCATTACTCTGTTGTAGTCTAGTGCTTTTATTTCCTCATCACTGTAAGATTTGAACACTTCAGACATTGGGAAGAGCGTGCACTACATTGCCTTCTTCACTGTTTCATATTTCAGTATCTCTTTTGCGATGTGCATGAAGTAATGCAAAGGCTGTTCCTTAGACATCTTTTTAAAAATGTCTAAGACCAATTAAGACCATTTTGTTCCTCCTACTCCAGTAACAGCCATTAGGTCTTGACCGAATGCTTGCCAGGCAATCTGCATGACGCAAAGCACAGCACCTTTGCTCCAAGGAACACAGAGATTTTTTTTCTTTTGTTGCTGTTGTTCTCCTTACCTCTATTGGAAACCACAAGGTACCTTTACTAAAGTTAGGTTTAAAATGTGGTATATTTCAACACAATTTGTATCATACAACTGTCTAAGCCTCTTGGCACGTGGTGGACTGCTGTTTTAGACATAAACTGATAATACAGTCATAGCAACACTACTTGCAGAGTCAGAAAAAAAACATTCAGCACCAGCAGAAAATGTGTATAGATTACTTTATCTCTGTATTCAATATAGATAAAACCCTTTCTCTGAAAAAAAATCTATGCTCCGGAAACAGTAGCTAGGATGAAGTTAAGCACAATCTAGTGAATCATTGGACTTGTTGCTTGCTGGCACTGATAGCTCAGAGAGTTCATCTTGAAATAGTGCCATAAAATATTGATGACGTATTGGCAAAGAACAGTCCAGCCACAGAGGAGGAAATTTAGCCCAGGAGTGGGGGTAGAGGGGGGTTGAGAGAGACAGAGAGAAAGAAGCACACAGACACCATTCACATGGAATCATAAATCCTCAACTTTAGAACATCAAACAAGTGCTGTTGGTGGACATTGTCACGACAATTATGGTGCTCCCTGTCTCTTCGCAATCCAAAGTTTGCACTGGGCAGATAAACATGCAGAAATACGTGCGGTATGTGGAAGAGTTAAATACTGGAAGACAGTAAAGGTCTTTACTAGTCAGATGACAATGCAAACTCACACCTTCCAAAATGTATTCTGTGTCAGAATGAACATCATTTCCTGCCTTCCAGAAGCAGCTTCTCTGGTTCGCTGACCTTCCTTTTCTTCTTGGGTCCTATTACCTCTTCCTGGCTAAATGCAAGGTTCAGGCAGCTTATCTGTAAGAACCATCAGAAACAGTGATCATTCTCACGGTACAGGCTCCTGCTAGATGAGTCAAGTAACACAACTTCCAAAACTACAATGTGTTTTCTTAGACCCTCTTGGGTTTGTTAAGTGTGATTCCGTTCTCCAGAAAAGCAATTAGGCAAGGAATCAAAAGTGGAATACTGGATGGAATCGGGACTGTAAGATTTGTGAAAGCAACAGGTTTGGCTTCAGGGACAGAGAGTGGTTTTGGTGCCACAAGGAACAGTACCCATCTCCCCATCGCCGACAGAAAATACCAGGAGCAAGGAGACCTTTGAGAAATATAACAGCTTATAGGACATAGCCCTTTTTACCAACCTCAGATAATCATAAAAGTACGCAAAAGAAGGGGGGCACACGTCAAATTTGGAAACAGCCTTTCAGCAGGAGACATACAGTACCTCTATTGGTACATCAGGGAAATTCAACAGAAGTTGGTCGATCTCAGACTACAAAGACTGCCTGTGAGTCTTGCAAAACATAACTAAGCAAAGCAAGCTTTTTTCCAAGAGGCTTAACTTCCCTCTAGAAAGACACAAACCTCCCTCAAAAATACTTAGGAGCCTATAAACCAAAACATTAAAAAACACGGATAAATGTGTGTTAGAATATAAATGGGTCAATGGTACAGGCAATTCAGACAGACCACAGAGAGACGGACAGCCAGAACAACAGTTGAAGTGTTGGCTGTGCCAAGTGAAAAACTCACTTATTCTCGTTATCACATAACATATTTGCATTTTTACAATAATAATCTGGAGCTGCAGAGAGTAACACGTGTTGTTGCCCACCCAGAAGGGACAAAGCACACAGTCTGGCAATGTAACCTCTCTTGCTCCCACTGGAACTGAGCTGAAGGGACACAACACAGCACACTGTGTCAACTCTGCCTCCAAAAGAAAGTTCGTTTGGATGAAAATAAGGTGAATGGAGACAGAAAAGAGTGCTAGCCGAGTTCCTGCTCCAAAATAGGAGTACTTTACTCCAGTTGCACTGTAAAACATGAGGAATCCCATAACTGAAGCAGGATAAACACAAGGAGTTAATGAAGAGCTATTCCAGAATCCATCCCGCACAAGGTCTCCAGATTACAAGATGTGGTCATTATAGAATTCCCCACTCACGTCATCAAGGCTTGCTTTCCATCTGACCTTGGTATGAGGCTTCGGTAATCTCTACATAGCAATGGTCTTTCTAATGTGTGAAATAACTCTGATTATGGATTAACAGCAAAATAGCTTGAAACAACCTCACTTTGCCTCTCTATCATGTTTCAAACTGTTTTTCCTCCCCTCTTCCCTCCTCTTCATTATGAGCAACACAATATTGCTTAATGTACAGTTTCCTTTCCATAAAAACAGAGAAAACAAGAATCTGCCAAAGTGGGATGGGCAGGTTCTCCTTCATCCTGCACACTCAGGCTGACAAAACTTCCAACGCTGCCCAAGGCGTATTTGCTTGAGGAAAGAGTGATGAGTGGATCTCTCTGTTACAGCTCCTGACCTGATATCCAGCTGCTCAAACTGGCATTTTAGGCAGTTATTTACTTTCCTCTTCCTGGCATCGTTTTAACCTGTCTGCTTCCTTTTTTGAAGTAAAGAGCCCAGAGGGGGGAAACACTTCATCCAAAAACTCCCCAGTGCTAACACAGCTGCAGGGTTTGTACCCTGTCCTGCTGGCCACACAATAAAGCAAAGCCACGATCCCCAGCCTCCCGGCCCCCAGTCACCTGAATAAGGCAGCTCTGCTTCTACTTTAGCCTAAACCACATAAAGAGAGCATCAGCTAGAGTTGGTGCTTTTATTTCCTCTCTTGAGGAATGGATCTTCTGCAGCACAGGCAACTACTGAGTAAAGTTTTTGGCCCTTTGCTATTCCCTCCTAAATGTTCAGCATGGACGGGATACTTTTGAGGGGGGAGAAATAGCCACAACGAGCAGCTGCTCACGCAGAGTCCACTGCAACTCCCCGACAGTTTTCCTCCCCTTTACCGCAGGCAGCATGACCACCTAACAGGAACCCGAGATGAGAAGAGTAAAAACATCTAGGCAAGCCATCAAGTGCTCTAGACAAGCACTATTCATCTATTGAATGAATAAGTTGTCAACCATGCGAGGTATTTCACCGAAGCCAACGTGTCCTGTCCTGCCCCTGCCCAGCTACAAGTTCAGGTAGGAACTCAGAGCCAGGAACAGACCCCAAGTCCAACTTCCAGGTCCCATCCTTAACCAAACACTCAAGCTTCTTCCCCAGAAATGTTGCTCTAAATGGGATTAAGGGAGATCCTACGTATGTTTATTTGACTGTAACCAGAAAGTAAACCTCTTAAACGGTGTGGTGAAAAGCAGGAAATCCCTCCCACTGACTAAACATACAATCAAAGCCTCTAGAAGCTGATTAATTCTAATTTTTCCCATGTACTGGGATGCCTGACTTAGAATAACTGACGGGAGAGCTTGCGCTGTATGAATGTTGAGGTTTTTTGTCTTATACAACCACTACAGGCCCTCGGCTCACTGATGAGCCAGGTGCTATAAAAGCACGTAGTACAAGGCCCAGACCCTCGCACGCTTAGCCTGCAAAGGGACCGTGCTGACCACAGGAGAGGTGGGACAAGTCCAGATGAAGTAGCAAAGACAGGAACAGAGCCATGACCTCCTGACTCTGAGTCCGAGGTGTAGTTCTGGGTCTAGGTCATACCATGAACACACAGTGAGTCTGAATCTCCTGTTTTACAACACTGCACTACGTGTAAAAAAGTAATGTGTTGCCGCAGAATTTTTCTGTAAAAATACAGCTAACTTGTGAATCATACAAGTGTTACTAATTTCTGGCATAAAACTAACAGGACAGCTGCACATTGTCTGGAGAAGATATCAAGCTAAAAATAGATTAGACTTAGATTAAAGCCTTCCCAAGGCAGACTGGTGGATGAAACAGAATGAGCAGACCACAGATACACTGCTATTCTTAGACAGACAAAATCAGGACCTAGTTTTGTGCTCTGCAATTTTCAATCCCCAGTGTCCCCACTTATTCCAGCCAAAAATTCCCAGCATAAATCGAAGCAAATTTACAGCTCTTCTGACATGTGTTTTGCTTCCCAAGGCATCCTATGTAGAAAAGCTAAAATTGCACAAGAGCATTCGACTGTGTCCCTCTTTGTCCCTGGCCTGCCCCATGCTGAGGTTTGGCACTTGGCAAATTTTATGCCC
This sequence comes from Ibidorhyncha struthersii, assembly GCA_013398815.1. Lineage (NCBI taxonomy): Eukaryota > Metazoa > Chordata > Aves > Charadriiformes > Charadriidae > Ibidorhyncha > Ibidorhyncha struthersii. The sequence goes on from VZSZ01003421.1 coordinate 16,122, forward strand.
TCAGAAGAGTTCCCTTTGTCAGGGACATGGAGCATTTGGTTTGGTACCTTGTAACTATCAGAAGCACATTAATGTCAAAAGAAGTCCAGCTCCATCAAGCGAGTCAGAAGAATAAAGACCGAGATACAAGACTTAATGGCTGAAATAAGACAAAATGATCCTCAGGTGTCTGGGGACGTCTGTCATCACCAGGAAACTTTAATCAGAGAGAGCCAGTGCCTGATGTATCCTGTGATTTCAGCTGCAGCTAACACTGACTCGAGAGCACACCAAATGCTTGCCACTTTCAAAAATCAAGCCAGCGACTCTTTAAATTGATCTCCCAAGACCTGAGGCATGCCTGGTGAATGGCCATTTCTCTCAGGTTGACAGCAATAATTCCCATCTACTCACTGAGATTTGGCTGCTCTGGACTCTCCAAGCATAGCAAAACTCAAGGTTCACAAGGTATGTCATGGTGTCCAGTGAAAGGACAAGAAAAACAAACTGAAATACAGGAAATTCCATTTAAACACAAGGACTAACTTTGTTTTTACTGTGAGGGCGATCAAATACTGGCACAAGATGTCCAGAGAGGTTGTGGAGTCTCCATCCTTGGAGATATTCAACACCTGACTGGACAAGGTGCTGAGAAACCTGCTCCGCTTCACCCTGCTATGAGCGGGTAGGCTGGACACCACGATCTCCACTTGGCCCTTCTGACTTCAGTGATTCCGTGAAGGCAGCACAGTGGTTAAACGCTCAACGCAGGGCTCAGCACTGGTCTCATATCAGTTTCCAGTAAAGCGATTGCACTGACATCAGTGGAATTAATCCTGATTTTCATCTGTACAAGTGGAGGAGAATCATGCTGGTTAGCATGAAAGCCAATTTACGCAGGTGGAAGAATGAAAGACACTCACTGTGGTGCTTCTGTGGAAACTTGCCACATTTTTCTCCCCAGGAAGCCATGCCAACACATCACTGACTACCACTAGTCCTCTTCCTTTTCCATAGCTCACTGTTAAAGTCTCTGACATTCAACGCAATTTCTTTTTCGAAAACTGGAAGTCTCACAGGCCTACTCTGTACCTCACGTATCTTGTAGCATTTAAAGGATGAACAGATTTTTCCAGAGTGTAAATAAAAAATCTTCAAAAATACCCAATGAAAAAAAAATTTATCGGTCTTTCTCCTTATAATCTCTTCCAGGGCCCTCAGTCACACTGTACGCTGCCATGCTGGCCACTCTGACTGCAGGATCACAACCCAATACACCTCCCGAAACTGGAAGCCTTCCTCCTGTAAAATCACAGCATTGTAACTGAGGAGGCAAAAAGCAATGGACGCTTCTTCTGCCTAGTAGGCTGCTACCCAGCTTAGTCCCTCATGGGATATTAGATCTGTCCAACCTTAATTTATGCTGGTTTCTCTAGAGGGTCTGTTTGCTAGCACGTATGTTATGAACATATGTAAACGCAGCCAGCGCAGAAGCTCCACGTCTTCCCGCAGATGTCCCTGGGGTAGCTGTCAGGGAATCTGAGGGGGCAAGGGTTAAATCTCCCCAGATCTGCAGGGTGATGTGCCTCACCTCTGAATGAAGAGATCACTCGGAAACTGTTTCCTGCACACTAGACAGGGATAACTCATGCAAGGGATGAATGGCCCCAAGATACAGCTAAGGATCTGACGTGAATTGAGAGAGGCCAGGAATTTCCTGACCTCCCTGCCTCACTCCTCCCAGAATGGCCTGAGCTCACAGGAAGGAGAGAGGCAAGCTCATCTCTGAATCTTTCTCTCTTCATTGTTTGGGTCTGTGTAGCCTCAGCTGGTTTGGAGGAGAAAATGTTCTGGGAACTTCTCATCAGATACAGCTCTCTTGATAGACAGTTAGAGATAAACCTTTCTTTTTTTTTTTTTTTTCTTTTCTGCAAAAGTTCAAGATAATGACATTGCCACAGAAAAATGCTTTCCTATTGCTCTGCAAATGGCAGGCTTCACCCTTCAACTGCTTTCTGTCATGGCAATTTTAAAAGTGGCTTGCCTGGGAAAAATCAGACAACAAAGGTCTTGATCTCCAAGCTGTTATTCTGCAATTGAATCCACTTGCGCTGACCTTCACTTTCAGACAGAAGCTGCGTATGACATGGAAGCTCAGCAAAGGCACACGAATCAGGACAACCATGGCCCTGGGCACCAACAGGACACTGATCACTGGCAAACCCAGCAGATATTACTCACAATGTGTCATCCATGCAAGACTGTGTTCACACTGGCTTCCATCGCTGACACAGTCCCTTGGAGAGTTAGGACAGGGCCAGGTAGCCAAGTCTTCTGCATGGGAGCAGCAGCTGGAGGCTAGACAGGCTATCTTCTGAGGTCTAAACCAGCACTGATTAACATTATTTAGGCATGAAGGTCTCCCTAGACACCTAACTTTCAGACAGCTCCAGTTAAGAGAGCTAATCCGCATGGCAGGAATATGCCTACAGCAGGCAGCGAACTGCAGTGCAGGGACCCCTGAGCTACCATTGATCCAAACTGATTATGTCCACACAAGGCCAAGTGTCAACATGCTTCCTCATGTCCCACAGCAGTCTAGTAGCATAAGCACGGCCAGTCTAGGAGCATAAGCAGCATCTGGCAGTAGCTAATGAATCCAGAAACTTGGGAGGCAGAGCTGACTTGTGCTGTGCTGATACAGCCACACCATTTCCAGCTCTGGCGCAGGCTCGGTCAGGGGCAATTCAGGGCTCTCTGCACGGCTGCTTCACTGTGCAGTGAGACTGTGCTCTAAGGACCACCCCAGAACTTCAGCCCACAGCTTCCTGATGGGAGATAAAAGCCTGCAGAGGCGTCCACATGGTCAGATTTTACTCATCTTCTAGTTCTGTTCGACTCCAAACTCATTCTACTGCAACATGTTTGCTTACATGAAGACAAAGCTTACCAAAATCAATTTGCAGGATGAGAACGTTAAAAGATTCACAAGAGGATAAAGGAGTATGCTGAAGAATTCAGGAAGTTACCTTAAGTTCAGTGCAGGACCCCTTCTCATCAGCAGATTTCTATGACCTAAACCAATGGGCAGCAATTCCCCATTTTACCCAACTCTTCACAACTTCTAGAGTGCCAGTGGAAAGTAGCAAGACGCATAAAGATAGCACACTGGGCCAAATCCTTGGCTGATGCAATCAGAAAAACTCTCCTGAAGTCAGCAGAGGTAGGCTAATTTACATGCTGGTGTCTAACTTGGGATGATTAAGTACAGAGATGCTTTGCTGGGAAAGGGCAATCTCTCATTTGATCCTAAGTATCATCAATCATGAGATTGCAGATAACAAGCCAGTTGAGTACATGTAAATTTTTCTCCAATCTGAAAAGCCCTCTGTCAGAGACGCTCTGCGGCCGTTACTGAAGGCCAGTTACAGTTCTAACTGGACAGGAATAGCTGCTGCTCTTTTGGCAGATCTGCATCCTTTGCCTCTCCCATGTCGATTAGATAAAAATAAGCCTTTAATACTTTCATTCCTGGTTTTCCTGAAGAGCTATAGCTCAGGAAGATAATGACCAATAAATTCATTTCCAACAGCACAGTTTTTATTTTTGATAACCAAGGAACCAGAAAGAATAAAGCAGTTCACTGCAGATGAAGAACAGTAATGGGGTCATCCAGATTTCCAAAAGCAACTTGTGACTGTGGGATACCATATTTTTGAACTCAGCGCTTCTTGAGTATCAAATCCTTGTACAGATATCAAATTCTGGGGCACTCCAAATTGTTTTAGTTAGTTCTGAAAATGTTGGTCTGAATGTTTAACTGTACAAAGAGCACCTTTAAACACAAGTCCCTGAGGCGCTGCTCCATGGACAGCTGAACAGCTAACACTGCGCTGCCACCAGAAGGGCAGGTCTCCCTCTTGGACCCTCTTTGCCCATTTCTTGCCGTCCAGTCTTGCCCGCTCCCTTACGGGAGCACTGGTACACGAGTGATCATTCTGTCAGTTAGCTTAAGGGGATCTTCTTCTGGTGGAAACCTAACACTTAAAGTCACACACTAGCACTGCAAGTCTAAGGGCTCCTGTCTGGCCAAACAAAAGCAGACCCCCATGGCCCAGGCTAGGTGGTTCCCCAAGGCCCCACACACCAAGCTGATTAAACTCCGAAATCCAGAAGGAAATAAGTCACTGTGGAGATCTTATAGCTTCTTAAAGCAGAGAGCTTCTCCAAACACACCTAACAGTTGGAAAACTCTACTACTTGACCATACTGTAGTCTGGATAGCAGCAAGGTGTTTGCATTCACACCCCAACAGGACTACTCCTACCCACCTTACCTATACTTGACCTCATTAGATAATACCTAACTCAGACTTCCCATCCACCCAAGCTTGTTCTCATTTTTTAAGACAAACTTCACTCACCAGTTTGGCTTCCTGATTCAAGTGGAATACACAATGGTCATTTGTCTTAACCACTTCCCTCAGAAAAGAAGGGAAAGTCCCTCTCATATGGAAAATAGTGTCAAATTTTTATTAAGGCTGGCTTTACAATGATGATCTGCACTTTTTAACTAGTGACTTGACTTTGGTTTTCCCTAAACTGACTGAAATATTAGCCAACTTCTAAGCTATCACGGTTTAAAAAATAGTATCAAAAATACATGTAAAAAACCCTCTGCCATGCAGAATCTACCAGTCAGAGGGCTTGAGGCTATTTTTTTTTAAGTCTTCGGAAGCATACAATGGATAAAGTGACTCTTCCATTTTTCAGCAACTAATGCTGTTTCCACCACCTTCAGACACTCTCACTATTGCTACCGTATTCTAATGAAATGCACATGCTGCAAGAGAGAGGTATCTGGTGCTCTGCTTATAATCGTGACAGACCCGAAAGAATGTCAGAGCATGAATCAGTAGGACAACCACGAGTTACAAACAAAAAAGGCTCCTGTTTTCACACAGACGACAGAATAAACAATGATCAGAAGGAAACTGGAGGATGTGACACAAAAAAAAATGTGGTTAAAGTTTGAAAAATACCAGCCTATGCACAGAAGTTCATTTCTAAGATCCAGAGTCAAGGCAAATACTTCACAGATGCCTTTTGAATGACACGTTAAGTTGTAGTCTCCAGTTGCTGTCTGGGTTAGACACCCCGGGATTCTTTTCAACAGAGGCGGGGAAAATTTTAGTAGCAATTTCCTATTCTCATTAACTTATCCTGTAAAGATTCAATTTCTAAACATTCAAGCTCACACAATTTTCAACTAATTTGAATGGAAGGAAGATCAAGTGGCAAGTCTGGTGGTATTCAGAGATTTGCCCTGTCACTGAAAAAACCTCCGCACAAGACCATGAATTCGAGTCCTGATTCTGACTCAGGGTTTGGCCTGGGCAGCCTTCAGGATGGAATTAATTTCACATAACTTGACTTATCTAAAATTACTTGTCTGGTCTACCCTAGTTCTTTGGGTTGCCCCAACAACCGCTGAAAAAGAGATCAGCACCTCCAGGGGATAATTCTTCCTATCCTAGAGAGGCAGCCAAAAAGGGATAGGATCCAGTAAGTACCTGTGACTCATATGTAAAGATAGTCTGGAAGCAAGAAAGGAGAGGTGAAGACCATGTTAGGCAACAGGCAAACACACCCTTCAAACCTAACGCAGAGTGGTGATTTCAGAACCTTAATCCAAAAACACACACAGGTAAACCAGCCTGGTTGGGACACTGATAGTTTAGTCTGTGTGTGTAATTCACAAGTGCCAAATCCAGAGAAGAGTACAAAACTCCTGTACTGGATGTATGAAATAAGCTGAGCATGGAAAGTTTCTTCCTTCGTGCTTATATCCCTATGCCCTAACACTTGTAGCCTCTATGTATTTCAATACCACACAATTAATCCACCAATGTTAGTTAAATCTTGTGCCATCCCAGATGACGCAACATTCTGTGGAAATAAATTCTACCTTGCCTAGCATATCTTTGAGCCACTAAAATTTGCTCACCTGCTGAGATGCCCTTGAGCAAGGTATCCTGCCCGTCTCCTTTATTCCTGTCATCTTCTCTCCACCTACAATCCAAACATCGTACCAAAATTAGCTCCGAAGTTTAAACCCTAAATTTAACCGAAAAAAAAAATCCAGAAGCCTGACCAAACCACTGTAGCAAAATCTCATGCCTGATCTGAAACTGCATAACCTTTGGCAGTGCAAAACACTGGTAGTTTATTCCTGGAAACAGATTTTGGAATAAAGTGTCATCTGAACATGCAACACATCTACTTGCAGCAGCTCCTATCAGTTATAATTCAACTCCATTTTAGCCTGGATTCCTAACAAAACAAAGCTTATGCCTGCGTATGCTCTATTTAAGTGTGTATGGGGAAGTAGGAGAGCCAACTAATAACTATTAACCTTATTAGACAGTTTCAATAAAATTTGATGGGGGGTCCCAAAGCGCCTCAGTTCATCAAATCAGGCAACCGGTTAGAGGAGGAAGATCCTGTTAATATCCTCACAGTGGAAAAGGTGGCAGTATGAGCTCACCCCTTATTAGTCATCAGAGAATCTGCAGGAGAAAGACCTGAAAAGGTGACTTCATAGGCAGACAAGCCCCTTTATTCCACTGCTTGGGGATCTCAGGAATGCTATTTACCATTTTGTCACTAGATGGTATTGTTCCACAGGCTATATCTGAGAGCCTCAAAGGTCACATACAGCATGGTATACCAGAAGCTAGGTTGAGTGAAGTGCGAGAAAAGGCCTTTTTTTCATGTATTTTCATGTACATTTTCATGTAGGGAAGTCATTAGCAAAATCAAACTGGAACAGCTAAAGGCAAAGAGTTTTGGTGAAAATGTAGATAATGTAAGTCAGTATTGACGAACTGTGCACTTCCTCCATATCTGAAATAAACTGCTGAGATAAAGAGGTGGAAAGATATTGATAAAAAATTGAATGCTTCTGTTAACAAACCAAGCATATAGACCAAGCCCTTTATTATAGTTCAATCTGATCTGACACAAAATTCAAACAGCCTGAAAAATTCTGGTCATTCATTTCACAGTAAGTGAGAAAACCTAAATATTATGCCAGCACCAGCTCCTTCGGTTTTGATACAGGACATTTACCTGTGTCTTGAAGGTAAAAAGAAGATGCTTCTGTTTTCAGGCCTGGATGGGTGTCACTTCTGTCCTCTCTGTGCTCACTTGAATCTGCTCTGACAGGGAGAGGGCGATTCTGTAAAGCAAATGATGCTTTGACTTAATAGCATAACCTAAAAATCATGCTCAGGTGGTAAATCCATAAACCCAGCAGTAATAGGGATGAGATTTTCACAGCTACTCAGTGTCCAGGCCTTCATTCTCCCAAGCCTACACGTCTTTCAAGAGAGAAATTTTCTAAGACAAGACAGAATTCCGGCCTAAATGGCTTCCTGTCTTTAGGAGTTATGTTGGAGTTTATTCCCTGGCACCGACCACCTAAAGTTAAATCGTCAAGTCTGAGCTACCAGTCCAGACTGCCCCTTCTGTCATTTTGGAGAGGCACCACCAGAGGACCATTCATTCCAGCCGACCTTGGTGCCTAAGGAAATTATTTGAATCACCTGCTAAAGATGCCTTCTCCTCCACTAAGCACAGAGGGGGAGCTAGAGAAATCAGACACAGCGTACAACTTTCAGATGGCTAGAGGTAAGTGGAAAGAATCCCACCTAACTACACAGGGGAACGTGGCTTAGTCCTGAGAAACTCCAAGTGGAAATGCAAAATTCTTTGCAATTTTCTCCATTTTGTGTATCTCTGTGTGTAAGAGTGTGCGTGTGTATGCACACACATGTGCTGTGTGCGTGTGCACATGCACGTGCTGTGCCTCTCCGTACAATCACTGCCCTCTTCTGGGAGAACATACTAGCCTCAGTAAGTCAGTGAGTATGCTGGAGTAAAATTCACTTTACGTCTATGGAATTCCAGCCTCAGTGTTCTATCTGCTGTAGCACTGCTGCACTACACGAGCTGAACCCCTTATTAAACTAGGATTCCAAGAAAATGCTTTGGAAGGAGAGTTTTGCTGGTTAGCCTCTATTCCTCCAGCGAGAACCAAACAGAGCTGTTTCTATACCTTTGTGCTCCACTCCTCTTCCTCTTCATCACAGTCTAACCCTTGATGGGAGATCTCAGCAGGTCCATTCTCCTGGATCAGGTTGCTTTCAACTGTCCCCATTCTTTTCTTTTCAGTTGTCACTCTCACTTTCATGAGGTGAAACCCAGTGGAAACTGACCCTACTCTCAGGTTGACAGGTTCGCCATCAAAAAACAGGTCACCAGGGCTGCCATCTTCCTTAAAGCCTGGAGGCTGGTAATCTTTGGGAGTTACTACAGAGGGAGAAAGAACCCACTGATGTCAGAGAAATCAAGTTCCATCTCTCCTTTATCTGATTTGTAAAGAACAAGTGTACGCCAGCCTCAAGTAACAACATCAACTACTAAAAATATTCGGGGTTTTGTTGTGTTTTTTTTTCAGGAAGAAGGGAGAGATTGCAAAGGAAAAAATGAGCTGAGCAAATGCTATCAGGGAGCCCAAAGAAATAATGCCTTTAGGATGCTGAGAGACCATTAATGAGCTCAACTTTCTGGAGCAGAACCTGACAAACGCAGGATGCCTGTTCGTTAAAAAAACAAACACAAAAAACATGAAGGAGAAGGATGTCTCCTTTCACACTGCATGGCTGTACTTCTTACACAGACATTCCATCTTTTCTTAAACAGCATCTGCCATCCCTGAGTGTCAGAAGGCTTTTACTATGTTTTACACTATTTCTCACTGTTACCAGTTAACAGCTTATACCATTTCACCTTTCTATGCTTTACTTACTTTCCAGGGGCTCACGATTAGCATAGAAACCGATGGAAAGGGAATTTTCTCTGACAGCACACACTGTTCTCCACCTACCATCATTGTAGTAGAGGAGTTTCATGGTCAGGGTAATGTCATTGGGAAGTGGCCCGAGGTTTTGCATTAACAGGTACAGTTTACGGATCAGGAGCCTGCTGGCCTGTTTAATGTCTTCCTCGCTGCGCACCCCATTCACAAAGTTCATTTGGTTGCTACAAATGGAAGAAGAATAACAGATTTGTTTTCCTCAGTCATGAATATTCACGATCTAATTACAAATACAGTGCACCCACTGACTTGTCTGAAACCACCAGCAACAAAGCTACAATGCCTTTATGTAATTTCCAGATAAACAGGGAAGTGAAACAGACTCCAGGGATGGGGTGTCATCAGCAAAACAACAGCTCTAAACTAAGAGGCACGGCATTTACATTTGAACAGACTTTGGAGCTGGGGCAATGGACCCCATTATACAAATGTCATGACTCACTTGTTTGAACATGATTAAATTGGATCAAAGGAGCATAAAACAAGTGCCTTTCACCTAAGCAATTTCAGGAATGAGAGGAATGAGGTGAGAATCCCATATAAAGTCGATTCATCACAGGGGCTATTTTCAAGTCTATTTTGCAGTTTGAAGAGAAGTGAATTGCATGTTCTCACTTCAATTCCATGTAAGAAAAACCAGCTCAGAAGCACATTTTTCAAAAGTGACTAAGGGGCATTCCTCTCACCTCCTTCACCCATCCAAATGTCAGCTGGCTAGCTAAGCAAGCAGTCTAGACTGAGATAAACGTCTAACAGAAGTGGGATGAATCGCCCTCTGGAGGAGTTTGTTTCTCTTGACTACAGAGGTAGATGAGATGAGCAGCTTAGATCAGCCAGCTAACTTTAGACGGTTGAAGATGGACTAGATGAATCACTATGTGACTAAGGAACCTAAACTTCCCCAGCTTTCAATGAGAAGGGGCCTTAAAAAAATGTCGCTCCTCCATTACAGAATTACGTCTTTGGAAGCCCACCGGCAGGTGGATGACACTGTATACAGGCTGGATCATCTCTAACATGATCATCCCAAATTACTGCAAAAAGCAGTAAGCAACCTAAGAGAGCGGAGAGAAACCCAGGACTGAATTTGGCTGACTAAACCACTGGGAGGAACAGCTTCGTTAAGACTCATTTCCCCTTCCAGTTGAAGCTTCTTGGCTCCTCTTGAAAACTGAGTGGCTGTCGAACAGCTTAAATACCCAGGGTATGCAGGGTATGGTTTGCTAGGCTCCAAACTGTCAACAGCGCTGTTAGATTAAATCCTGTATGTTCAAAAATGCACATGAAGTGAGGGGACAAATGCTGGCCATGCCTAAAGTGGAGTGAAGAGAAGGCAGGCCTTCTCTTACACATCACCTTTACAAGTCTTGGGATTAGCGGAATAGAAATGGTAAGGGGAAGAGTACAAGCAAAAAAAAAAAAGAGACGAGACTTCCACGGGAATTAAAAGGTCAAGTACTGGTTCAATATGGGAATAACATCGTGAATTTGATGCAGGAATGTGTCAAAAGGTAGAAGCTGAGGAACTGAACCTCTCTGAAGAACTGGAGTCCATAGCAAGGAATTCCTCCAAAATTCACCTAAAATAAGGCAGAGACCATTTAGGAGAAAGTTTCCCTTTATCACTCAGATACGATGATGCAGACCCACAAAACACCTCCCACAGAATGATTAACTCAGAGTTTGCACATGATAATAAACCTTGCAGGTGCATAAAAACAGTTTTATCAGCTAAAGGAGCTGACAGCAAAGATGACACAATACTCTGATCGATGCCAGAACATCAGTTTACTAACGACTGCAGGTACAAACATGATCCTGCGATAGCAGTGTCAGTCACTGAGGAAAGAGAAGAGAGCCCAGGAATCCGATGCCACGGGCTTTGAAGCCTCAGAGCAGTAATGATCAGAGCAGTAATGAGACTTCAACGGAGCAGATATAAACACAACAGGAAGATTACTTAGCCTCTTCTCAGCCAGTATGATGGACAGCAAGGGATGCTGAGTTCCTTTTGGGGACTGTTATTTCTAGGAACTAATGACTGATCTGAGTAAGGCTGATTAAAAAATCAAAGTACTCAAGAGCTATCTATTATCTTTCAGATCCCAAAGGTCTCCTCTTATCCTCAGTGTAGTGAGGACAACTGACATCAGCTCCAAAGCAGAAACAGAGGGTACATCAACAGGACACTCTAGACTCAGACATAGTTCAGATTTTCCCAACAGAAAATAATTTTGCCACATACTGCAAATTATTTGGATGTGTTTAGAGAAAGGGCAGCAAATGGCACACTACAGTAGCGCTGCAGAGGGGTTTCCTGAGGAGCATACGAGAAAGCAGAGCTCTCTTGCTGTATAGGCAGGTTCCGACAACCAAAGATCCATTTTTCATCAATGGCAACTGCAGAAGCAAACTAAAACCAGGGGTTTTGGTTTTTTTTTTTTTTTTTTTTGCTTTGGTTATAGCCAACAGCCTGTGATAGTATTTATATATAGGATTATGGCCTACTAAACACAGCTTTAAAATATCTAACAGACAGAGCGAGCCAAAAAGATGCAAAAAGCTGCTGCTTCCTGCCACACGTTTTGCAGCATCAACTCAGGCATCATGAGCGAAAGTTCTCTCAGGTCACCCACGCAAGACTGCTCAAGCAGAATACACGTATGCAAATGCCCAAGGAAAAAATATCCTGGGTGCAGGATCATGGTGAAAGGGATCAGACCTGAAAAAGCTTCATCTGAAAGCACAAAGCTGTCTGGTGAAAGTGGAAGAACACTCGTTATTAGTTGAGACAGTAGCAAGCTCAACAACGGTGCCGGTTTCTGCATCGCTACCCTGATTAGGCACCATTTCTATAAATCGTCCTTAATTCAGTTCTGGTGCACTTTAAGCGCCTCACTGTGCTACGTAACAACATTTCTACTCATCAGCTCAGCAGTTCATATCCTGTAGGGTGAATATCCTCATCTCTGATGATATTTACAGCTGCTTAGCGACACAGACGTGCTCTAATCATAAAGTGCAGTTTCTGCTTAATGCTTCAAGAATACAGTTTTCACAGTGTAATTCTGAGAATTAAAACCAAACCGTTACCTGATGATGTCCATCTGGGGCACCTCCTTTTTGTACTTGAATTTGAATTGATACAGTTCAGTCACTGACTAGAGATTTAACAAGAGAGGGGAAAAGAAGAAACGGGTCTCTTTCAGTAACCAGTGCAAAGATGTGTACTGAACTCAGCAGTGTCCTTTCAAAACTTTATGTCAGAGCACAGCATTAATTTAATGACACGATGACACTATCACTTTACTCTATCACTGCTTGCACAGGCTTTGGCAAATTTTATTAACAACCACAGCTTACCTAGCACTGCAAGAATCACCAAAAAAAAGACAAACTTCCTGCTTCCTCCTTCCACTTCCTCTGTGGGCCTGACTCCCCAGCCTAAATCTCTAATGAGGCACGGGAGCCAGCCCGCCACCACAAAGTACACACGTCCTTGCTTACTAAAAGGAAAAATGTGAGGCTTCACAGGTGTTGCAGTGTCACAAGGGAGCCTGGCCCAGAGTTCCGTATGGAGACAAGGGCCTGAGGGACTCTTCCTACTGGGAAATACAAACAATACTGTGTGGGCAAAAGTTTCTGGATTTCGGTGGTCTCAGAGTTTTCTGTGGGAGATAAAAAAACTAGATGATTTTCCATTTTAAAGGAAAGGATTTGCCATGATTTTAGAGAATAAAATAATTAGGAAGAACAGACTACTTCACCACAAAAGAAACGATCTATTGTAGTCCAATTCCATGCCTATAATTCACTTTTTCCAGAGGCAATGAGGTCGTTCAGGAGGAGCTGAGCTGAGCCCTTAACTCTGAGCCTTCCTTACAAATCCCAGCCTTGGTTCGGACGAAACTCTTGCTCTCTCCCCACATGCTGAGATGTGACGCAGCAGAACTGTAATTGGGTGAGCAAAGATTCTGCAGCCGTTCGCTGCATCTACTCTGCGGAGACAGCATGGATGCAGCACCTCTTATTTATCACACTACCCAGTCTGTCTCCACCAGCTAAATGTAGACAAAATAGAAACGCAACAGAGAACACTGAAAGGATAAGTACAGGCACTACGCGACACACGCATCCCAGGTCTGAAGTGATTCACAACCACTCTGCATGAAAAACCAGCTTTCTTTTCAACATTGCTGTTAAAAAGATGGTTTGTAAAAGAATTATTTTGAATTTCCCATTTCTTATCTTCAGGAAAGAAAAACAAAATCGCCAACGTGCCCATTAGTTGCTTGTTAACACCCCTGCCCTGAGGCCCTAGATGGGCCCACAGCCTAGTGCCTGGTAGGAGTGTTTGATCACAATCCAGCTCACTGAGCTGTCATTCTTGAGTGAAGGCAGAAGAAGAGAAACAGGGTCACCAGGCAGCTGTGTCAGGGTAGAACTGAAGGCTACAAGTCCACTCTGAATACAAATCTACTCACCCATGCCTTCAGTTGCCTCAAAGATTAATTAAGACTCTTTCTTACCTCCGGTTCCTTGGGATTGGTGTAAATCTGTTATAAGAAAACACAGTGAGGGCATTCTCCTCTTGGGTAACTTGAAACAGTGAAAAGTGACCAAACAATGATATTTTCATTTTACAGCAGAGATTGTACTATCTTTAGCATGGGATCAGAGAAAGGAATGGCTGAGAAACAGCCTTCCTCTATCAGCAGTCAATACTTACCACTTCAAAGACAGGTAGAAAACACTCATCTGTGTAATTGTGGAGGAATGAGGTCAATTCCCATTCCAACCCTCACAGGCAACTATTGATGCCTGAGATTTAACTACTCAGATGATGCACAGAATAGGTGCATAGCATAGCTCTTGGTGCTTTACAAAGGACCAGGGCAAAAGACTTGCTATGTAACTGCTACTGTGTGGTTTCTTCAGTATCAGATTAATAAGGAGGAGTCTTCCACAGGGGGAAATGGAGAAGACACAGCAGCTTCCAAGGGTGGAGGCAAGAGTTAAAAGTAAGCAATGATATGAAGCCCATTAAAGTGCTTCTAGGAGTTTAAGCATCCATGTAAGGCCTCAGAGTCAGAAGTCTGACATGTGAGCGAAATATTCCCACGCAGCCTAGGAAGTTCATATTTACCATATTTCAGAGAGGTCACTGCTCCATTAAAAACCACATACATTTTGACTTCCCCTTAAAAAAGGCATAAATGGGTTGACACAAACTTGACTCCATCTCTCTTTCAGGCAGGGTGAGGGAAGAAAAACACCTTATATTCATTTACTTACTGCGAGGACAGCAATGTGTAACTAAAGAGGGAAAAACAAAACAAAACACAAAATCAAACCCTAACCTTAGTGGGCAAGGAAAAGAAACACCTATCAAAATCTAAGTCCCCACATACAGTGAAGATACATTCAACAAACGGCGAGATAAAAACCTTTATGCAGACTCTTCACAGCACAGCATCAGCAACACCTAGTGGCCAGTTTGCTTGGCTTTACTTGCAGCTTCCCAAGAAAACAACTGCATGCTAAGACTTCTCTCTCGAGACTCTCCCTAAACAAAGCTCCAAAGGCTAGGCTGACTTAAAACTCTTTTACAAGAGCACCCATAGCTACTGAACACTAATATTTGCTCTCTGCTACGAAACTCCCCAAAGGTATTTAATTTATGCTATAGCAAGAAACCATACACGGGACTACTCTTGAAAACAATCCTAGAACATGCATTAAATGTCTCTGTTTTTTCCTTAATCCTTGTCAAACAACGAATTTATATCTTTCATAAACAGCAGAGGACTAAATACCTCCTAGAACTGTCAGCAAGCAATAAACTGAGTTCACAACATTTTGAATTATCTTATGCGCACTGACAGTTGTACTGATGTATAAGAGCCCATCTGATCATCAGTGCCGAAACTAGCACCACTTCATCTGATCTAAGATGAGAGGTGGTTTGATGAGCAGTGCTGACAGAGATGACAACAGTAGGTGCTTTTTCCTGTGCAGAGCAGCTTTTGTGTGAGAATCAGCAAGGAATATGATTACTTACTAGCTGATTTTGTCCTGGAACCAGTTACATACCTTACTTGATGAATTACCTCCCAAACAAAAAAGAAGTAATAAATTCTGAACCCAAAAGAAAAGGTAGGAGGCTTAGAGAAGATGAGAAGAAGGGAAAAGACTAGGGAAAAGGCGATGAAGGAAAGCAGAAGCACAAACTAACCTGTGTCAGGAAAACAGGCATGGAAGTCAAGATCTGAATTCTAACTGGCAGCGTCTCTCTCCAGACATTAGAGAACGCAAACGTAGAAGACAGAACTAAGGGAAATCCCTTTCAGGCTGCAAATTAGTTCACACGCCATGTGCAGGCAAGTTTAGAGAGCAACAGCGGTCAATAGTTGGGCTCAAGGAATAAAATCCCATGTCTCCCATGAATATACCCGGGGCAGGGTCTTCCCCCTATCCCACAGCTGTGAATGCGTGTTGTACGCATGCGAGATCACTACAAAACTATAAAGCAGGAATGGAAAGACAGTTTTGTCCATACTTTATGAAGAAATAGGAAACTCCATTAAAAAACATGAAAAAAACTTACATACTGCCTCTCCAAAGCATCAAAACAACCTTGAATCCTGCCAGGGAAAAACACGTTAATACTAACCAGCAATACTTATCTCCTGATCTGTAAACACATACTTATTGGATACAGTTTAAAGTGCATTTTTTCCTGGAATTAAGACAACACAGCTAGCAACATTTTGGGCTTGTAAAGTCCTTTTCAGGTCAACCATCAGAAAGGCGCTGTCCTCTCTTCTTCATTTCTGCTTTGTTTATAATTCTAGGGCCATATCCCGTCAGCCTAGAGCCCACTTAAATCCTGACAAAGACAAGGATTCGAGGCCTAAGGCTGGCTCTGCGTGGTTCTCTGCTCGGTGCTCTATTTTGGCTCCCCAGCTTGCTCTCCAGTGGCTCTTTTCCCACTGGCAGTGTACAGAGCTTGGCTGAAACTGCAATCTGAAATGCAGCCTGACACGTCTAGTCTTGTAAATTTTTTGTTATCTGATGCATAGTTTACAGCTATGGACTTTCTCAAAATAGTAAATATTATTTGAGGCAGTAATGGTCAGATATTTACTGTTTGAGTCAAAAGCTGTGCACCTAGGTATCTCCTTAGCACATCAAAGTCAAACTCGCTGCTTGTTGGGAACGTGCCAACTCTGAAATACATCTTAAAGTTACAGGGTACTTAGACACATAATATCCAGGGAGATAAAATAATGTACATACTAAAAAACAAGCTACAATAATCCCTATAAAAGTGAAACTAGGAAAGACTAAACAACAACAGAATCAATCCCATGATTTTCTTTACCCTCTCTCTGTCCCTACGCTGCCCGTGTGTGCTCTGGGGCCTGACCATGACCTCACCACAGTCAACCCTTCGACAGATCTTGAACCCACATGATTCTGGTCAGCTAATTCTGTCTCACTTACGTACAGGGCCAAGCACACCCGCTGCGGCAGTGGGAGTTGCACTGGCACAGTCGATAACGCTACTGGGCATGGTATTTTCAAATGCAGGAAGAAGAACGCGAGGGGTAGATGTCTTGCTATTCAGCACAATCTTGTCTTAGTTTCGCTGTTACTCACTTACCACTTGACTATCTGCAATGATCCCAGACAGCTTTTATCTTCTCGGAGAATTTTTAGACAGAGGTCTGTAAAACCAGATTTAGCACATAGTTACATCCCTTATCACAGCTGTTGGGCAAACACTGAAACTAAGCCAGTCACCCTCCCTTTTTTTGGATAAAATGCGTTATCTGGAGGTCCTTCCTGAGCGGAAATGTTGGTTTTCCACTGAGTCCCAGGTGGGCTGACACAAGCTTATTGCAGCATTTTCAAATGTCAAGACTTTCCTCAGATGCTCTGGGCTCTCCCAGACAAAGTACTAGAGTTATAGTTTAATTTTGAAACACCAGCAGCTTCGGTCCTCTCCTCCCTCCTCTTCTCCACTCCCACCTACTCCACCATTCCCTAACACCTTCGCTTCCGCATTCAGACTTCACCAACATCCACATGAGGTAAACGACTGTGCTCAGAATAAACTCTTTCCATTAAGCTTTTCTACACTGTTCTTTCTCCCTCTGTTTTCAGGCATTCAGAATGGCAGGAGGAAACCATCCTGCAAATGAAGAGGTGAATTAATAACACCTTCGGATTCAACCAAGGAGCCCTCAAAGGCCAGACATTAACATTCTTAATCAAAAAGGCACTTAAAAGACCTGACGTTTGATTAGAAAGACTAGTGGCTTTTCAGGGTTAGGTGATCAAGACCCAGTTTGGGATTTCCTGTGCCCTCAACCAAGTCCACAAGGTGCATGTGACCCTGTTTCAGGACAACTAACTGCCCAAGTGAAACCATGAAAACAGACTGGAATGCATGGAGACATTCTCCCCCTCTACTCTGCACTGGTGAGGCCACAACTGGAATACTGTGTCCAGTTCTGGGCTCCCCAGTTCAAGAGAGACAGGGAACTACTGGAGAGAGTCAAGCATAGGGCAACAAAGATGATTGAGGGATTGGAGCATCTCCCTTACAAGGAAAGGCTGAGAGAGCTGGGACTCTTTAGCCTGGATAAGAGAAGGCTGAGGGGACACCTTATTATTGCTTACAAGTTTCTAAAGGGTGGGTTGAAGGAGGATGGAGCCAGACTCTTTTCAGTGGTTCCCAGTGACAGGACGAGGGGCAATGGGCACAAGTTGGAAAACAGGAAGCTCCATTCAAACACAAAGAAAAAACTTCTTTACGGTTCGGGTGACAGAGCACTGGCATCGGCTGCCCAGGGAGGTCGTGGGGTACCCTTCTCTGGAGATTTTCAAGACCCGCCTGGATGCAGTCCTGAGTAATGTGCAATCCTGCTTTAGCAGGGGAGTTGGACTAAATGATCTCTAGAGGTCCCTTCCAACTCTGAAAATTCCGTGATTCTGTGATTTCACACCCTACTAACACATCTCTAATTAACATGAAGATGTTGCTGAATCAAAGCATCAGTAATTCTTGTGATCCTATGACAAGACTTTGGTTCCTAAAGTTCTTCTTTTTCTTAAAGTTCTGATTCCCAAGTGCGTTCAGTTATGTGAGATAGTTTTCACAGAAAAAAAAAACCCCAAACAATAAACCAAACAAACAAATCTACTTTCAGTCTCGCAAGGAAAGCTGCAATTGTGAACCTCAAGGGCTCAAAAATCCGAAGGAAAATAAAACACACCAAGCAGAGTTAATTTTTTAAAACGTACTGATTTTTAAGTCAATCTCCTGACTGTGAGACCTGATTCACGGGGCTGGCAACGCCAAGGAATGTTTATAAACCAAAAGAAACACTAAGAGAAAAGCCATGAGTTGCCAACAGCACTAGGTTGTCTTCTATGCTCGCTCTCTATCTGATGCAGAAGCACTGTCTGCATCCAGACGTGAGAAGGCCTGTTAGCTAACTTCCTAATAAACTGAACTCGTACATATACGAGCAGCTGGAAGCTACCATGTAAAGCAGATCATAGCTAAAATACAGCAAGCAGAAATAAGAATTCAGCACAATTCGAACGCGTTACCATCTAAATAGCGAGTTCCGTACGAGCTTTCTGGGAACAGCCCTCTCATGTACGTTATACAGGATACAGAGATGGCCAGAAGTCTTTTCACCAGCACCACAGACTGCTGCTCAGTAGCAATTTGGTTGGGGAACAACACAGATTCCTGAAAAAGAAGGGCAGAGCCAAAAATAGCACCACTTTAGTGTAACATAGGGATTATATTTAGAAACAACTCTCAGCAGGTGGAAAATAAGATAATTTAGAAATGTAATTTTAACATTTCTCTGGTCTTCATGCTACACAGAGAAGACTAATGTCTAACATGGGTGGGATTAAGTGTTTTAAGGATAGTTACCATTAGATCTGGTACAATTTACTCAGAAGCAGACTGCATTGGTCATTCCCTTCCCGTTTATCACAGCTGAACGTTCCCACCCCCTCCACTGCACCAATGCTGGCATTAAACAGACAACCACCCCTGAAAAAAAAAAGGCGTATAGTTTTCTGCCAGCTTAGCTCTACAGAGTTAACTGTGGAGTCAAACAAGTGCCAGTGCTGGTGTGGTGTTCACAGCTGGACCAAAGTTCACTGCCTGCCACAGCTTTTGACTGAACCTGTCAACGCTGTACGCAGACCTAGTTTTCAGAGTGATTTAACCGCAGAGCTGTAAACAGTACATATCTACCATTGGAGCTAATGTAAATACCAAACACGGTGTGATTTTAACATGAACGATCTCAGCGGAAAGTATACTAAATTTAGTGCCTCTATCAGTTCGTTGCTTTTCTTCTTGGTTATAAAGCTCTGTGCACACCTAATGAGCCTACATTTATTTAGTCACATGTCAAAGCCCCCTGCTGTATTTTCGTGGACTCACTAAATTGGAAATGATCCAACTGAGAGCAGCACAGATAACAGAAAGCGCTCCCATCTCACCAGGCACAGACGTGCCAGGTCCAAAACTGAGAGCTAAGATTGTCAGTACCATCACATTTCAAGGTTTTTACCTTAGAGGACTTTTTCTTTTGCCTAGTCTGTAAAAACTGATGAGTAGTAGCCATCCTGTATTTCAAAGACCTGCCTTCCCCTTGTAATTAAAACCTGGAAAAAAAAAAAAAAAGACATGAGACACCTGGAAAATACACAGTCATTGCTATTTCTAATCTTCCTTAAGCTGAGAATGAGATTCTTCAGCCTTTTTCAGGCCTGAAAGCTAATTGCCAGTCAGGACAGCTAAAGCAAAGCAAACCAAGGATACTCCATGGCACTGCCTGAGAGTCTGCAGAGTGAGAAAACTCCTTATTCACTGGTAAACGATCAATAGTGTTTGAAATTCAGGGCCATAACTGTACTTGGTGTCAACTGGTCACTTCAAAGTGCATTTCTTATATTCCAAACCACAAATGTTAATTCCTACAGCCATTAAAAAGTGTGTAGGGGGAATGCGAAAGAACTGGAAGTCTGCCAACAGCAGCCAATATTTTAGCAAGGGTAAGCAGGAAACACACCAACATCAATCTTGGCCAGAATAAAGGAATGATTCTTCTGGGACACCTTGAAATTAAAAAAAAAAGGGGGGGGGGGGG
>VZSZ01003421.1:37951-86662 GCA_013398815.1 Ibidorhyncha struthersii
AGCAGTGCGGTCATGGCGGGGGTCGGTGGTGTGGTGTCACGTCCGTTTAAAACGGCTTTAAAGTAAAATACTGTCTCTGTTAGCAGCATATTGCCCCAAATTAGGTACAGGTTTTAAATTACTCAAAGCCAGAAGACACGTTCTTGGAAATTTCTGGTACTTCCCTGGGGAAAGGGAGAGTTTTAGTATCATCCCAACTCAAAGGCATCAGGGACTTCATAAGCAGCAGATGATTCTGCAGCTAGCGTCACGTAGGGAGGATTAGGTCCCTATTTCACCAGTACCTTATTTGCAGAATAACCCGCCCAAACAATTCCTTCCCATTTCCAGGCGTTCTGTCATTCTGCAGATGAGGAAATGTATTTTTTTTTTCCTTCTCGTCTCTACCCTGTTATCATCCCAGGCCATTCAGGGGGATGCTGGTGGGAACACACCCCCTCCACCTCCCCCAGCGCTGGAAATGTCGGTCCAGCTGTTTTCGATGGTTTGCCCGGCTGGTAGGAGAGGACACTGTTTTCTGAGCCCTTGTGTTTTTCCAGGCCGTTTTCTGATCTAGTTCCAAAGACCTTTTCCCTAGTTCAGTTGACAACAGCTGCTGGAAAGCTCCTCCCCGAGGGAGGAGAGAAGACAGCATTGATTTTTTTTTTTTTTAAGAATAACTTCACAACATTAAAACAAAACAGGATTGGTGCTGCTGTCAACTGAGGAAGGGTCCGGAGGTGAGAGCCGTTGGCGTGACACGCTAAAGGGCTTTGCAGGATCATGTTTACCTGTCGCCTGCCTTGGTGGAGATCCAGTGCTACCTGCAAGCCGTGGCAGTCAGGTCGCTTTCTGCCCCGCGTCTGGGAGAGGTGCCAACCGTGGAGCGGCAGAGGAATCAACACGACCATGGGGCAGGGGCAACAGGTCGGCACGCAGGAGAAACAAGTATTAGAAGATCTGGAAATGCCCCTTGCAAGGAGAGAAACTGAGACACTCTTCCAAGAGCAGCCCGAGACTGGGAACCAGTATCTGGAAGATGCTTTGCTTCGGAGTTACTTGAAAACGCACCTTCCTCCCAAGGTCTGGCGTGCATCTCTGTCTTTCTGTGTGTACACACTACAGTTCTGGCTAGGTCGCTTTTTAAGACTGTGAATTGAACATTTCTCTGAGCCCTATTGTGCCTTCAGGCGTTTAACTGGGGGTAATTTATCTGCATTCTTAAAACTTGTTTTGTTTGAATCAGCACAGGGTTGAAAAACACTGCCAGGACATAAACAGAAATAGAAGGGGCTTAGGAGACTCCTGGGTGTTGCAACACAATTGTTGTTTTGGGATTGTCAGTGCAGGCATTTGTTGTCTGGTCATCCAGAGTAAGAAATTTCGCAGAAAGGGAAAAAACTATGGTGCTTCCAAACTCTGCTGTGCTTTTCCACTTCTTTCCCCCCAGGAAAGAGGGGCTTTTAAGGAAATTGCTTTCCAAAGGAGCGGGGCTGCTCTCAGCTGAGCAGTCACGAGGATGCAAAGGCCCTTTGGGGGGTTGCATGTTCTTAGCATGGGTCGTTGGCTTTTCTGGGTCAATTTTCAGATGGGGAGGGCTCTGTATGGATGCAGGGGTGCAGAGAGGTGGGGTAAGACCCTGAGCTGCAGGTCTCTGTTCTGTGAGGTTCAGTCCTACAGGAACTCCTGGGAGGAGGCGGCTCATCTCACTGTCTGTCCTCTGCTGTCACCCCAAGGACCACAACTGTTTCCCACTTTTCAAGAACCAGGTCTCGTGGAGCAGAGTGTGACCTCTCTCCCCGAGTTATTCCAGCAGAAGCAATGCAATGACCTGTAAAGCCACCGGGTGAGTAGAGGGGCAGAACCTGGCATTTGATGACACTCTTCCTGCCACTGCTTGCTCTCCAGGTCTGTGAGGCCTTGCAGACATGGGGTACTAAGAGTGCTGTGGCAGTGTTGGGAGCTTGCTTTGTCACCACCATCCCAAAAGACAGGAATGAGGCCTCCCTAAACACCACTGCGGCCTTCTTGCCAGAAGAGAAGATGGGGGAGAAGGAGGATGCCTTTGGGCAACCACGAAGATCTTGCTCCTAATCTGCACCTTTGGAAGAAGCACGATTCAGATCTCTGGAAGAATAAAAGGAAAAAAGTGGTGTCTTTCACCAAGGCTGAGAGCTGCTCCCCACTCCTTCCCCAAAAAGACAAAAGTGGCTGCAAAATCTACCAGAGAATCAGCAGCATCTCCCTTACATTTCTGTGCTTGGTCCCAGCGGGGCAGTGTTGCCTCACCGCTGAAAGGGAGAGCCCAGTCTGCTGCCTGCGTGCAGCAACCGCTTGTGCAGCAACCGCTTGTCCGCAGCCGGAGAACTGGCTCTCCGTATGAACACCTTCCTCTCCAGGACAGCAGCAGTGGATGAAGCTTTGCATGTCCCACCGAAGCAGACACCATGCTGGAGGTTGATTCCTGTTGTACTATTGGGCTTGTTTTGTGATTTTTAACACTATTTCACTGTTCACCTGAAGGAAAACTGGCTGGTCTGAGGATGGAGACTTCCAGAGTAGTAACTGGACGGTTTGCACTGGATCCTCATTACACACACTGAACGGCAGAGCGATGAAAGAATCAATTGTACAGGAGGTAGTTTAATGAAAAGTCAATACAGGGCGAAGAAGGGAAAGGAAGAAGCAGTGTTTGTATTTCATCTACAGCAAATTAATGTGTTTTATAATTGCACCATTTTGGGTACAGTGACTACAGCATTCACCTCCATGATTGTTATATCGAGGAGGAAATGAGCATCTCTCAAGGGGGCAGAGAACAGCAAAAAATATTCCTCTGATGAAAGATCAGGTACTTCTGTGACCCCCATTACAATCTTGGATGTATTAATGCTAACAAGGGTCCAACAGTGCTAGAGGTTGGCTCCACCTGGCCTAACTTTAATCATCTATAAGTCGGGTTATTTAATTCTAGGCAACATCCCTCGGCTTTGGCCACAGACAGTGAAGAGCAGTTGCAGAAGACAATTCCTGTCACCTTAAAATGGGTATCTAAGAGGGCTGCAACAAAGCTGGTGAGGGGTCTGGGGGACAAGTCTTATGAGGAACGACTGAGGGAACTGGGGCTGTTTAGCCTGGAGAAGAGGAGACTGAGGGGAGACCTTATCACTCTCTACAACTACCTGAAAAGAGGGTGTAGAGAGATGGGGACTGACCTCTTCTCCCTAGTGACAAGTGATAGGACAAGAGGAAATGGGTTTAAGTTAAGCCAGGCGAGGTTTAGGTTGGATATTAGGAAAAGTTTTTTCACTGAAAGGGTTGTCCAGCATTGGAATAGGCTGCCCAGGGAGGTGGTGGATTCGCCATCCCTGGAGGCGTTTAAAAAAAGGGCAGACGTGGTACCTGGGGACATGGTTTAGAAGTGGTTTTGTCAGGTTAGGTTAATGGTTGGACTCGATGATCTTAAAGGTCCCTTCCAACCTTAACGATTCTATGAATCACTCCTCTGCCGGTCTCCCTCCATTAAATATGGACAGACTACTCCATCCAAGTTAGCCAAGCCTGGCCGAAACGAGGGCATGTGAGTCCTTATCCAGGGCCTTTTCAGGGAGCTGGATGCAGGGTGGAAGTTTGAATCTAGACACTCTGGGTGCCAGGCTGAAGCTCAAATAATTTCTCCATCCCTCCTTTTCTAATCTGATAGGTGGGTAACTACTGACCCCAGTGGAAGTTTTCCTGTACAGATGAAAGCTTTCTGGTTTTGGCAGCTCTTCCCCTGGCATTCTTCTCCAACAGTAAATCACAGACTGGCTGATGTTGGAAGGACCTCTGGAGATCGTCTCGTCCAACCTCCCTGCTCATGTGCATCTGTGTCATTCTCAGCCCTGATACAAAAGCTCTTCTGTCTTCTGTAAAATCCAGAGATGCTGCCAGAAGTAACTTGAAAAAATTATTTTTGGGGAAAAAAAAGTGACAGCTGAGCACAGCTGTGCCAGCAGAGACCAGGAGACAAAGCTGTCTTGCTGCATTACAGAATGTGTGGAAGGGCCAAGTGGCAAGAGACCACTAGCACTGCAGGACAATATGGTCAGTCCTCTGCCTTTCCAGGTAGGACTGAGGTTCCTCGTCTTCCAGGGGTTTGTTGAAGGGCTCTTCTTGTTGCTTCACAGGTACTGGAGGAGGTGCATCAGGACCTGGAGAGATTTGGAAACCGTCTGCTAACCAAGATCAAACCTCTAGGATGGGAATGCGAGTTGAACCCCCCTATGTTTCGGCAGTATGATGCCTGGGGGCGGCGGGTGGATCAGATTGTTACCTGCTCAGCCTGGAGGAGGATGAAAGAGATTTCGGCAGAAGAGGGGCTGATTGCTGAGGCCTATGAGAGAAGATACTCCAACTGGAGGTAACTGGGAGAGAATGGGAATGACTGGGTGCCTTCCTGGTTATTCTTAGCAAGGTATATTCAGCATCACGTAGGACTGAATTTCTTGTATAATGGGTAACAGATGATACATGGACAAAAGCACACCTACTGCTGTACTGAACAGCAGTGTCTGTCCGCTGTAATGTTCCACATCGACAATGATAAGCCGTAACTAATGGCCTACAGTTGATCATAATATTCTTTGATGTCACCTTCCTGATGCTGGGGCCTGGCAGTTCCCTGCACTGCTCCAGCTTTATGAGCATTAGTTGTAACACAGCTAAAGATCTGTGATTTTACTTGCAGTTTCATTGTATTCCAGCCTCTGGAGATAGACCCACGTTTCTTATTTTTAAAAAACCTGCACTTAATGTGCACCAGCTGGCAAGCAGTGCCTTCCATCCAGCCTTGCACTGGCAGTCCCTCTGGGACTGAGAAACTCTCTTCCCGGCTGAAACAGTTTTTGCCCTCTCAGAAACGGGCGGTCCGATTCTCACCTCTTTTGGCTGTATTTTGTTCCTCTCTTCCTAGTCAAGATGTTTTATCCTCCTGCTGTTGAACTGCTGAATAACCTGTCTGTTTTCACTCTCTCTCTTTCCTAGCCGTCTGCATCAGGCTGTCAAACTCTACTTATTTTCAAGCTGCTCTGGAGGTTTCAACTGTCCACTGGCCATGACTGATGGGGCAGCCAAAGTCATTGAGGTATGAGCTCAGCTGGCCTCTGAGGGCACAGCCCACGTCCTGGCAGCACTGGGTAGTGAGTGGAGCACTGGCCAAGGATGGAGAAGAGCTGATCTGCCATCTGGCTCTGGGCATGGCCCTTCCTTGCTCTGTGACTCAGCTCCATTTCCCACTGCCTTTCTCCTTTAGTTGCAAAGTCTTTGTGCCCAGGCTAGCTTTTATGTTTACTTACAACACTGTGTACAATGAGGTCTTTGCTGCACATAAAAACTGTGGCACCGCAGGTGGTTGGGAAGGTGTCCCATATGTTTTTACTATGAGATAAAGTTTGTTTTCCTGTGGAGTGGCAGATAAATGTATTGGGCCAGATCCATACCTGAGGGAAATTAACCAAGCTAGCAAGACTTTCCCAGTCGGAAGATTTGGCTCTGCATCTTAGTGACACCCTTTGCACTATGTCAGTGGCTACGTAGGATGCAGAGAAAAGCTAGCTCTGGGCATTTTAATTCAATAAAAATTAAAAAAGCTGAAGGCAGTTACCTCTTTCCTGCAGCTCTTTGGGTGCCGGTGACATCCAGCGTATATGAACGTATGCTGATACCCTGGCACATGAGCTGTTTTGAAAGCTCTCTGTCCAGATGTCTAGCAGTGCAGAAATCTGAGGGGGGTGGGAATGCTCAGCACTACTCCTTTGCAACACAAGTCTGCGCCTTCTGTCTGCACGGTGCTCCAGCAGCTGTGTGGGAGCTGGGCAGTTTCACAGAATCTCAGCAGTACATGCAGACGCACTGCAGCGCAGGACACTCAGTGCCCCGCTCGCCTGCTTGCAGACCATCCGTCCTGAGCCTAGGATGCACCAGTGGTAGTGAAGGCAACTGTAATTTCATCTACTGTGTTATGATCATCTTCGTTTCTTTTCCCTCCCCCAAAACAGTCACTAGGTATTCCTGGATCTCTGAAAAACGCTTTTGACCATCTGACATCCCGTGACCCCAAGAAGTTCTGGACCTCTGGCCAGTGGATGACCGAGCGCAGGGGAGGCTCTGATGTTGGTACGTGTTCTGAGGTGGGAAGCAGCTGCAGCAGCAGCTAGATGTGTTAGCGAGAACTGAGGAAACGAAGGTGTGGGGAACTTATAAAGCCAGGTGGCTGGTTTAGGAAACCTCTGCATAGCTCTGCCTTTTAATCACCAAAAGGCCCGACTTCTGTCCACTGACGCATGCAGTATGCACAGGCAGGTACAGAGCTGTGTTCCTTGCACAGATAACACGCTGATGTCTAGCTCTATAATCTAAACCTCGAGCAAGCCAGTCAGACCCATCCCACCTGGGACTGAGAAAGCATTCCTGCCCTTCAACTTTTATGCTTGGCTAATGTTAGTAATAGCATGATGGGCCAGGAAAGCCCAAAACTCTGCTGCAGAGACAGTCACCTCCATCCGATGAAGCTGCAGTTGGTTCCCTGGTGAAAGAAGTTAAAGGGGCAGCTGTGGAGTGAAAGCTACAGGGTTGTGCATCATTGCAGGGCTCCTGATTCTGTACCCCCACAACACCGTGGTAGCTTCTAAAGAAATGGAGTCATTGGATTATACACTGTGGTGCATTCAGCTTACAAAGCACTGCCATTACCAGCTGGTAGTCTGCAGCAATTGCTGGAAAGGCTCACAGTTAAACAGAGCGCATTTCCTTTCTAGTACTTAAGTCGGGCTGCATTTCTTATCCAGGGTCAATGGGAAAGATTAGCAGCTAATCCATACTCCCTCTTGATAGCAAGGGGTGACTTAAAAGAGCTGCTGCTTAAACCGAAAATCATCATTGATTGATACATAAGTTCCTATAAAGCTAAGATGATCTTCTCCTTTCCTGCAGCTAACGGCACCGAGACAGTGGCCAGAAAGCAGCCAGATGGTACATATCGTCTTTATGGTTTTAAATGGTTTACATCGGCTGCCGATTCTGATATGACATTAACCCTGGCCAGGATAGCGGATGCTGAAGGACATGTGAAACAGGTCTGTTTGATGATGGGACCTGGTGAAGAGCAGCGGCATTCTTTTACTTCCTTGTTTCATTGTAATCAAATCCTCTTTGCATGCATTTTCACTGGCCCCAGGGTTCCAGCGGCCTGTCCCTGTTCTTCCTGAAAGTTCGAGACGAGGAGGGGAAGCTGAACAGCATCCAAGTGCAAAGGCTGAAAGACAAGTTGGGCACGCGGCAGATGGCAACAGCAGAGCTATGGCTAGATGGAGCTAAAGCAGAGCTAGTACGTAAGGTTTCACCTTCCTCTCAGGGCTGGGCTGGCGGGGCACAGCAGACCGCTCATGGGGGTTTTGGCAGTGGTACCAACCAGTGCCACCAGCCACCTCTGTGGCTGTTCACTTCACAGAACGCTTTACAGATGGGGCGGTGTGTGGGACAGAGCTGAGAAGAGCTCAGAAAAAGACAGGAGGAAAGATAGAAAAGTCATTTTAGGCTGATAATTTCCCCAATTCAGTTGCATTGGCACAGCTGAGGGACAGTTCTGTGTGGCATGCAGGTAGGAACAAGCAGCAGGGACCAGAACTGATCCTGCTGACATGGTCTCCAAAGCCACAGCCAAGTCATGCCACAGAATTGGCTAAAATGAAACAGCCGTATTTTAAAGCAAGCAGATCTGTGTGGTGCCTGAGGACAGATGGAGGCGGGGTGGACAGCCTCCATCTATCTGTCCGTTGACACCAATTTCACTCGGCTATACGTCAGGCTGTGCGAGAGACTTACATCAGCCTTTGTTCCTTGATGCTTTCAGATCTCTGCAGAGGGTCGTGGAGTGGCCTCCATCTCCAACATGCTGAACATAACTCGGATCCACAATGTCATTGGTGCAGTGGCTTCCATGAGAAGGTGAAGGCAGCATGGATCCCCCCCAGAGCTGAAGGAGCAGCTTATCAGGACAAGGGGACTTCGCAATGCTCAGCATTGCAGCCGATTTACATCTAATGCCTTTGCAGGCACAGGTCTGGAAGCCAGCAGCGCTGGAGAAGGTTGGCCTGTGGGCGGGTGACCTAGGCTGGTGTGCTATAGCTGAGCAGGGTTCTTCCAGTGGGGGTGGCGAAGGGAAATCTCAGCAGTGGAAGGCTGCTGGTCTAACTGCTTTCCCTGGCTGTATTCTCCCTAGGATGATCGGTCTGAGCAGGGAGTATGCCCGTAGGCGGGTTGCCTTTGGGAAGCTCCTCAAGGACCATCCCCTACACATGCAGACTATAGCCCGGATGGAGGTAAGGCTTTTGGGAGCCAAGCTGAATCTGTTGGCGAGGAAAGGGAGCAGAGGTCCTCAGCTGCTAATGAGCGCAGTCACCCTGCCTCTCTGTGCAGTGGTCAGGTGTGGAAGGCTGTTCCTGCTACAGTGAGATGTATGCAGCAGGGGAATTGCCATATTCTAGTGGGCTTTGATCTGACGATAGACCTAGTTTCTCTGCTGGACTTCAGGTTATCCTAAACAACAATTACCTGGGAGCTATTGTGAGGGGAGTGCAGAAGTTCATGCACGCACCTACTATGATATGCCATGACCTCAGAAGTTTGTCATTAGCGTCAGAGTCCAAACATGACACCACAGCCTCCTGTGCAGTTCATGCAGTTAACAGAGTCTTGTCCAAGACTGATACAGACTTATCCAACTTCCCTGGCAGCTCATGCACCAGGAGATGGGCTGTTCCCACTGTTCCCAGCAGGCTTGAACAATTTCTGAGGAGTCACCATGCACTTTAGCTTCTGAGATGAGTGTGTCTTCACTTTGTACCTGTGCGGTGCTCATCACCACAAGACACTGAGCTCAAGTAAAGCCTCTAGATGTGAATGTCGTCTAATGCAATAATGGACAATGGAAGAGAGAGCAGCATGAATTTGCACTCTGACCCTGGGCTTTGGGAGGAATTCCATGTGTGGGCCTTCGCTCACTGCAGAATGCCTCAGCTTTGCCACAATGCTGAGCTGTAGCAGCTCACTAAATTCACAGGACACAGGTGGCTTCCCACCCCTACTGAAACTCCAAAAAGAAGGCACACAGTTCTCCTCCTCTCACCCATCCAGGCACTACTTCTTTTCCTAAGCGGTGTAGCACCAGCGCTTGCCCTTGGGCTGCCATAGGTTCATGCTAATTTTTAAAACAGTATTTAAAAATACTCTTGCAAGGTGGGGAAGAGGGAAAGTGGTCAACATCTGTCAAACGTAACTTAAAGCTCCAGCATCTCTTAGCCTCTGGCCAGAACTCCCACCTCCAAAACAAAGGCCAGACCCTATACAGTCCCACAGCACACTGTTATGCACAGGGGCTACAGAGCACCATATCCCGCTGCTTCCCGAATCACAACTTGCCAGGGAAGTGAGTTGCTCAGCAACAGGCCTTGCAGATCCTGGTGCTCAGAGGTTGACCATCAGGTCTGTGGTCTCAGGTCCCTTATCCTTGGAAAGGATGCGGATTTGTGACCTGGATGCCTGATAGGAGCTTTGATAAGGCTCCGAGAAGGCCTGATGAAATGGCCTTGTCCCTTTCCTCATACTAGATTGTGCTGTCAAAGAGAGGCAGCTCCGGACTACCTTTAATATTTCATGCTTTGTGCCTTGGCTGGTCAGTGGTCTTTGTCTCTGAAGCTGTGGGTCTGTATGGGCAGGGGTGGCATTTTGCCCAGGTCCAAGTATTGCGCGTGCCTTCAAGATAGCCTCATGGCACCTCTGCAGACCAGGGTGGAATCGGCCTGAGTCAAAGATCCTCACCAGTGGAGCTCCCCACTTCTCTGCTTGCAGGTGCAGACGCGAGGGGCGTTTCTTCTGCTTATGGAGATCGTTCGGCTGCTTGGACTTGTAGAAACCAACATGGCGAGTGAGCAAGACCAGCTTCTCTTGAGGCTGCTGATACCGGTTGCCAAACTGTACTCTGGGAAGCAGGTACGGAACAACCAGTTTGATTAGCCCAGAGCGGCGCTGTGTGGCACGTTAGCAACCACAGAGCTGGAAAGAGGAGTGATTAACATGGCCAAGGTCAAGGGCAGCGATAGCAGGGGATACCAGCAGTGACCTCGAGCTGCAGGGTCTGCAGCAATTATTGCTCTGCACCGAGGCTGGAATTCGTGGGTAGGAGACTTGTCCCTTTGCTCTCAAGGCCACAGATTAGCTGTGTGACCAGAACAGACAGAGCCAGCACTGTCTGTGAAATACTCCGCATGCCACAGAGGAGTGCAGCTGAGGCTGCTCCAAGACCAAGGTGTGGCACGGAGCTACGGGGAATATCTTTCCCCTAGTTTCCTCTAGTTACAAATAACTAGAAGAGCGGGTGTTAATAGCTTAGCATTAGCCTTAACTTCAAAGGTCTGTCCCTCTTCTGATTGTCTTCAGCTTAAATACAGAGAAGCTTACACACCATAGGCAAGTAGAAGGTAAAGATTGTCCTGGACTAGAGACACGTACTCCCATGTACCAAGCAAACCACGGGTTTATCCTTACCTAGAGAGGACTGTATTGAGACACACTCTCCCTGGATCTCCTCCCAAGGTCTGACTGCTCCTGCAGGTGCTCTCTCAGTGTTACTCAGTCTTCATTCCCCAGACTGCTCCTCCTGCATATAATGAGCAACGTGCCTCAGCAAATCAGTGGGATCCAGTCAGTCCCATCCCAGCAGGAACTGCTGTGTGATGTTAGAGGTTTCTGGCGGCTCTTTCCCATTGTGCAATGTGGATCATGTTGGCTTCTGCATTTTGTAGGCTTCTGCTGTTGCTGTTGAGGCAATGGAAAGTTTTGGAGGACAAGGTTACATGGAGGACACAGGCTTACCAGTCATACTCCGTGATACTCTGGTAAGAAAGCAGCAGGGAGAGCAGAAGCAGCTCCTGTGTGTCACCTAGTCCCCTGCACAGTACTCTCTGGCTGCCTTCTAAAGACAAACTCAAAGAAAAACACAGTCCTCCCCAGACTCGCTCCAGGCGTGGCAGCTCTTTCCTAGTTGCCTTCCTGCTGAGCCTAGTCATCACCAGGGAGGGGACATGATGTGTTCCTGGTGCTGGGGTAGTCTCCTCGCTCAGTAGCGGAGCTGGGCTCCTAGCTCTCATCTCCCACTGCTCCTTTCCACTTGTGGTGAGGGAAGACATCTCTGGAGATTTCCTTGATAACCCTTAGCTCTGCCCCACGTCTTTGTAGCCTCATGTTCCCCGTTCTTTATTGCAGTCGTTCCAAAAGGCTCTTTCAGGCACTTCCACAGTCTCTTCCACCCCACAGGTGCTGTCCATATGGGAGGGAACAACAAATATCCTCTCACTTGATGTCCTGCGATCGCTCACCAAGAGTCAAGGAGAGGTGATGGCTGTGTTCTTCTCCACAGTGCAGGTGAGCCCACATCAAAAGCACCTGTCAGCTGCTTTGCCCACCTTGGCAGAGTCTTATTTGGTGTTTATGCTCCAAGCTGAGACTGGCAGGGAATACGGCCAAATTGAAAGCTTTAGACAAGTATTCAGAAGATGTCTCACAATTCTGCTCTTTAAATAGCACTTACAAAAGCAGAACGCAGGCAGTGCTCATTTTGGGATCCTTGTGTGCTGCAAAAAAAATGCAGGTACTTTCATCTCAGCGGTGAAGAGTTTTGCATTGTTAGAGTTCCTCATGAAAGGTACCAATATAAGTATATTTTTAATGTGAGCGTCACCTTCCTGAATCCAGAATAATTTTGTGGTTTTGTTTCTTAACTGGAAAAACACCACAAGACTGCTGAATATTAAACATTCAATAGGGCTACCTACTGCATTATGACTTTCTATTTTTATTCCCTCTGAAAAGATGGAAAGGAAGGAATTCCACTGCTGCCTCTTCAGATTTGCCATTCTCTGGCTTTACCTACAGGCTCTTCTTTTAAAGGTGCTCAGATGACAGGCAGTCACAGGGAGTTCAAAGCAGCTCAGAATTTCATGAAGGTAAATGAGCAACAGCTGGCTTGATACATCCCGTAAAGGGAGATGGGAACCAGCCTGAAAGGCATGATCAGCATATCGGAGGGTATTCTCTCAGAGATTAGATTAGACTATTAATCCAGATGGAACAATCCAGATTACATTAACCCACATACAGTGAGGGAATCCTGGGCATCTGGAGTGCTGGACTTGACTATGTGTAGCCTTCCCTTTCTCATCCAGAGCCCCTGAGAAGGGAAAGGTCTGGGCCACGGCACTCCCTGCAGCATTGACCACTGGATAGGTCTTTCAAAACCACACCAGCAAGAGCCTGACTCCTTCTCACCAGTGGCTGCAGTTGACAACTTCTGCTACATTTCAAACCCCCAACTCAGCCGTGTTCTGTACAGAGCACCTCTCTGACCTCCAGAGATGAGCGTCTTCCTACCTTCCTCTCAGACAACTTTTGATAAAGGAAAAATACCTCAGACAATTTGACTACCAAACAAGAAACCCAAATCTGCTCATAAGCGGGATGGAGCACACCTGCCAATTAAAAAGCCAGTTTGTCCAGCTGTTGATAAGAAGCAGCAGCGTCTGACACTGCAGATAATAGAGTGGAGAAGGAAAGGAGCGGGTGGTAGGCTCTAAACATAATTTTGAAATAAGCCGGTCTCCGCAGTCTTACACTTAACGCTAATTTAAATGAACACCCCACAAAGCTGCCACGCTGCAGTCCTCAGAGCACCTCAGTGGTGTAGCTGAGATGGCCCCTCCAGCTTCTTAACAACTGAATCATCAGAGAAGCATTAAAGAACACAGCAACATGATTGAGAGCAGGCACCTACACAGCAGTAACACCGAGTATCGAGATTTATTCATTAACAAGCTCATCATTGCTTTGCACTCCCACAAATCACACTGTATATGAGACAGGAGGGTGAAAAGCAAGCACTGACTTTAAAGGTCTCCACATTCCGGTAAGTGCCATTGCATTTGCTGTTCCAGTCACGCTGAGGCTGCCTCCCTGTCTGTGGAGTGCGGCAATGGAGTGGCTGGAGAGCTGGGAGAGCAGTGTTGATGCATCGATTCTGGATGTAATAGCTCATACTTGGCAAATTTCACCTGGATGTGTCAGAAAGTTTTTCCCTTACGCCTTCGGCAGCCAGGCAGTGGCAAGGCAGACCGGGAGGTATTTCTGCAGAGTGCCTCTGCAGCATCAGGCAGGAACGTGCTGAGTTTCTACACCAGAATCGGGGTTTCACTCACAGCTGATAAACAACCTCTTTTTGACCTCCAGGTGTCCAAATTCTTTTGGTGTCTGGGACTCGGGCTCATTTTGAAACATCCTTCCCATTCCCATCTAGTGAGGAAATCATTTAGCCCTCCATAAAGGGATTTTTACTGCTACAGTCCATTTCCTTTTTATTGATGCACACAAAACTAGTACAATTGATTTTATGTTTGTCCATCAGGGTTCTCCGTTTGCAGGATTTGTGCCCACTGACAGGCTGCTTTGGAGAAAGCATTCGTACTTTGTTCGTACAGCATAGCACTTTGTTCTCTGAAGGTCATATCTCAGGGTAACTTCCCCCGCGGCCCCACCGCCACCTATTTTTGCTTTTATCCTGTGTCAGTTGCCTCTACTGACAGTGGGATACCTACCACTGATGGTGCTGCGCTCTAGGACCAGGAACCCAATGTCGTAATTATCCTCAGGAAAAGGGAAATACAGAGAACTGCCTCATCCCTGTGCAATGTGATTATGAGAAGCTGAATTTACCCAGGCAAGTTTGTTACAAACCATCCTGTTGAGAGGTAATTAGTCTGCAGAGTCTCAGGAGAACACATGGCGAGAAGAGCAAGTGGGAGAGACAGTCCTGGATTCCAGCGCAGCCGTGCTGGGACTTCAGGTGGATTCTGCACCGGGGCAGTCATTCCATGTTATACTAAAAATTTATTAGCTGGAATTTTCAGCCAGAGCATTGGGTGTACTTTAGAATTCAATTACAATCTGAAAAGTGACTCTAAAATAGCACCGGGGAATTATTTGATTATTGCATTTTAGTCACTTTAGATGAAATCTGGTGACATCGCAGTACAGCGGTGTTTCTGAGTGCCGGTCCTGCAAGCGTCTTGCAGAGCTCAGAATCACTCGCGCAGCAAGAATGACTGCGTAGGGCTGAAACTCTAGCTGTAAATCGCATGTACAATCTAAGACATGATAGTGTTTTCAGGTCCTTTTCAGACCATAACCAAAATTTTAACATGGCAGGAAATAAATCTAGGTTATTAAAGTGAGACTACGTGTTTGCTTGAAGCATTAATACGAGACTTGTGCTTCTAGCCCTGCTTTGGATGTTTTTCCTGTTGCTGTATTTTTAAATGCTCATGGTTAATCTTTTAAGTAAAAACCATTAAGACAATCTTGCTTGGTAGCTAGTGAGAGCAAACAAATGAGTGGCATCCTAAAATTCCTCAGTAAAAACCAAAGGAATCCGAAATACTGGAGTTCTAAAGCTCTTTTGCTCTCTGATGATTTCAGCCAGACGAGCAGCGTGCAGCTGGCAGAGCAGTGCCGCCTGCGTGTGCCTCCCCTCCGTTACACCCTGCGGGGACTGGAGCAGATCAACATGCAGGAGAGAAAACAGGAGCTGCTTCTGCCTCGAGCACTCTCCCCGAAGTAGCTCTCCAGCCTCTCGCTCTCAAATGCAGGGGAGGACGTGGAAAAACCCAGCTTGATCTTTCAGAAAATTCAGTGCTTTTGGTTGGGAAAAGAATGAGTGTAATCTGGGGAGAAAAAAAAAAAGTGTAAATTATTGGAGAGCAACAAGAATACAATGTCTATTTTTTCCCCCAAGGTTAAAATGATGCTTTTATATTCGTGGTCTGTACTGCCCAGGTTTTTAAGCCTTAAAAAGCAAGGCAGCGTAGGCCGTAGCTGTTCGTACCCCAGCCATGAGCAGCAGGGTGCGGACAGAAGCGCGTATGTCATCTCTGTGCTTGGCCTGCGTGATGCTGGCTTCCACCCGAGCTGCTGAGAACATGTTTGTGCCTTTGGGGTCTTTGATCCTTGTTAGCAACAAGCTCCGAGCTACTTTTAAAACCTCTTATTAGCATTCCGTGGGCTTGGAGGGTTCTTTGGACTTTATCTTGGCACTAGACCTGACCGCTTTAATGATGATGTTTTTGTATTTGTACAGCATATGCTGGGTGTATTTATGTGCCGCTTTGCCTAGAGCACAGAATAGCAGCCATTGAGGATTGTGTTTTTCTTGTATTAATAGTCAGAAAACACAGTGCAAATGGTTAGGCAGAAGGTGTCACGCACAGACGTACTGCAGAACACAAGGCTGGGTTCAGCTTGTGCAGTCGGAGTCCTGCTGTGCAAATAAGCTGTATTTTCACGTGCTGGCAAGAGGAACTGCATGATCATTTAAGCACTGAAAGCCTCAAAAACATAAAAAAATCAGTTCTGCGCAGTAGATACTTGCAGGCTTTAGCTTCATAAACAACCTGCAAATGAGACTAATTAATGACAAGCACCTCCTACCACCTGCTTTGCTACTTAAATATGTAACGGTTCCTTTTTGCGGTTTTGCCCAAGGTAATCCTTTAGTTCTACTGCCGAGAGTCGGGTTTGGGTATTGTAAGGCCGTTACGGTGGCACAGGAGGCTCCTGGGCTGAGCGCAGCGACGGAGGCAGGGCCAGCCCTGAACGTGGGCAGTGCTGGGGGCGGCCGAGCCGTCCTGGCCTGTTTTGCCGCAGCAGAGCCCAGCTGCAAGTGCTGCGGGGGGAGATGATGGGGGGTCCAGAGGTCAGGGACAGCTGCATGGGCAAGAGCTGGCTGCTTCCCTGCCTGCGTGACTTCAGGGGGACCACGCTGTCACCCCAGCCTGGCAGCTCCATGCAGAACGCACACTCCTTTTGTTTGATCCCCTCATAAGAGGGAATGATATGGGAAAGAGAGATGAAAGGCTTCTGCTGGTTGCATCCAGGTGGCCACGGGCACGCCATGACAAGAGAGCAATGATTTTTAGACTCTCTCAGCAGAGCATCACTTGGGCTTTCACAAGATATTTGGGACACTGGAGAGGACAGCAGCTTAGCTCAACCGGGGAGAGCTTTTAGGTGCTGCTTTTAGGTGCCGTTAAATGCCTAACGTCCATCAGAAGAGAGACACTCTGGTCCTGGGGCCTTTCCCCCTGACACGACTTGCGGAGAAGAGCTCCTAAATCTGAATTT
Organism: Ibidorhyncha struthersii; assembly: GCA_013398815.1. Taxonomy (NCBI): domain Eukaryota; kingdom Metazoa; phylum Chordata; class Aves; order Charadriiformes; family Charadriidae; genus Ibidorhyncha; species Ibidorhyncha struthersii. Next base: position 54,194 of record VZSZ01003421.1, read on the forward strand.
TCCTGCTTGGACAGAACTCTAGGATCTTAACGGAAGTGAAAGTAGAAAAACAGGGGAGGTCACATATAATTAGAACCTGATACAGGTATGCAATTGGAGTGAACGAGGGATGTGATGTGGTCCCCACCTGCAGCTGGAAAGCCAGAACGGAAACAGCAACGTGCTGCGTCAGGCTGACGGGGATTCTCCATCCTGAAGGCAAGGCTGCGAGTTTCCTTTGGGCAACGTCCCCTTTCCTGCTGCCGCGCGATGCTCTGGCTGCTCCACCTACGGCAGTGCGAGTTTCAGCCACCTTGATTTAAGCTTTTTCTTAGTAGTTGCTGGGCGTGCTTGGGATTTCACCAGCCCCGTTTCCTTGCAGATGGTAAACACGCCGTAATTTTTCCTGTGATTGTTTTTCTTTGCAGAAAAAATTGGAGCTGGCTTCAAGCACTGCAAAACTGGAACCTGCCGTGAAGCGAACACGGGATGCCATCAGCAGTCTCGCACGGTTCATGCAAGCAGCTGGTTCAAAGGGGGCATTGACCATGGAGCTCGCAGCAAGAGACTTCTCCTACACCCTAGCAAGGATCTATACAGGTAGCGGGAAAGAGAGAAGCGATGGATTTCAGGCCAGGAAAGGGCTAGGAACCAGCCTGGTTTCACACCTTCTGGGTCAAGGGTGGAGTTTTACACAAAGCTGGGTCCCCACCTTTCAGACTGAGGCAGCTCAGCCTGGCAAGTGCTGCTGAGAAGTAACCGCCCCCCACCTTTCCACGAGCCCTTGCTGTTTTGCCTGGAGCCCGCACTACTGATGTCTCCTACTCTTCCACAGGGGCTCTTTTAATTGAACACGCAGCTCGGCCTGATGCCTCCTCCACAGACATCTCTGCTGCTCGTAGGTAAGCAAAAATCTCTTCTAGCCCTAAGCGGTTCAGATCACAGAATCATCTAGGCTGGAAGGGACCTTGAAGGTCATCGAGTCCAACCATCAACCTAACACTGCCCAAACCCACCGCTAAACCGTGTCCCTCAGCACCACGTCTGCCCGGCTTTTAAACACCTCCAGGGATGGCGACTCCACCCCTTCCCTGGGCAGCCTCTTCCAGTGCTTGACAACCCTTTCTGGGAAGAAATTTTTCCTAATATCCATCCTAAACCTCCCCTGGTGTAACTTGAGGCTGCTTCCTCTTGTCCTATTGCTTGTTACTAGCAAGGTCAACCCTCACCTCTCTACCCCCTCCTTTCAGGTAGTTGTAGAAAGTGATAAGTCTCCCCTCAGCCTCCTCTTCTCCAGGCTGAACACCCCCAGGTCCCTCAGCCGTTCCTTACCAGACTTGTGCTCTAGACCCGTCACCAGCTCCGTTGCCCTTCTCTGGACACACTCCAGCACCTCAATGTCTGTCTTGTCGTGAGGGGCCCAAAACTGATTTCTTGTGCAATGCAGCAGGTTTTGCTCTGCCTCTCCCCGAGCAATCTGACCTCCAGCCACGCGAGACCCAAACTTTGTATCATTATAGATGGGGACAAACAGCATTTCTGGGTTGGCTGCTGTCACCATCGCAGCTTTTCGCTCCCTCAGGGAACCTCCCTTCTAGCAGTGCTGAGGGGGATCCAAACTGGGCAGAGCTGAAGTTGAAACCAGTGCTGTCTGGGTAACGGGGCTCGGACAAACCGTTTGCATTCTCTGTTCAGGTGGTGCAACCAGGAGCTGTGCCCGGTGGCCACGGAGCTGCAGAACAGCAGCTATGAGGCTGAGGAAGCACTCATGGACAGCACGCTGGTGTACGAGGGCAGCCCTGCCTGTGGCAGCAGGCTGTGACCCGCCAGAGGTAACTGGGAAGTCCAACACCCCAGGGGAACAGAGGGTGGGTTGCAATCCAAAAAAATCCCCGAATCCTCAGAGAGCTACGAATTACAGGCATGGTGGGGACATTCCACCAGGGGCCTGACCAAATCCTCCTGGAATTACCCCCAAACTGCACCACCCGCTCCCATCTGAGATCCACTGCTTTTGCGCTGCGTCACTGGCTAATGCAGACACAGCCACCCAGATTCAGTCTGAGCTGCTGAAGTGTTCTTACTGTGGTTTAGGCAAAGACTGAATGATCAAATGCAGAGAATGACTTGAAGCAGCAGCTCTTCAAGTGCCAATGGGTGTTCTTTTTAAAGAAAAGCAACCGCAGTCAAACTGAAAATGACCCGAAGCTGATTAAATACGGAAAAACTACCATTTTTCCCTGTTCGCCTTCTTGCTTGCCAGTGCTACACGCGCTCTTCCACCCTGGCACCTGCCAGGGCTGGGGTTTTCTTCCAGGGCAGCCTCTCCCCCCATGGTGGCTGCGAGGACAGTACGTCCCTTTGTACAAGCAACCTCCACGGGGAGTGCTGCGCTGGGCTCGGCATCCCCCAGCTCAGCGGCTGATCTCGGCAACTCGTTGGGTAAAACAAAGGCTTTGGAACCCAAAGTTTCCGTTTTCCTGGTCTTACCTAGCCAAGGCTATCGTTAAGCAAGGCAGTCGGGGGCACTGCGTAGTCTAGCTCGAGCTTTTGATGTTTCCTTGCATGTTCTACCTTGTCTCAAACAAACTTTGGTTTTATTTTAAATTAACCTGGAGTAGAAGCTTTACCTTCAGCGCGTATCGCTGGGCGCCTCGTCCCCGCTGAAGCTGCCAACTCAACCCCGCAGGCAGCCGAGAAAAACATTCTCCACTTACTGCATTTTGAACTTGGGCTGCAGTAACGTGGTACCTGCAGCTCCATAAACAGTCAGTGGCAACAGCAACGCTGCTGTGCAAAGCTGTAACGGCTACAGGGAGGAGGCAGTTTCAGTTAAATCACTCAAATTACAGCAAAACTCTACAAGTTGGTACCAAAATTAAAGATAATGTTAATTTTCTTATTTTTCCTTAAGAAAAGAAAGGCTTTCTTATTCTCTGTGACCTCCCGGAAGCTCATTCATTCCCTGTGCCTGTGCCCCAAGGATTCTGCAATTCATACTGACAGAAATTCTGACGTAAGTTTGAGATTGCGATCCAGTAATCCTGCACCAAAGCAAACACCTAAATATTGATTGCGTGCTCCTCTTCACGCTCGGCCTGTCAATCTGCCTGCTTGGTATTACCCTGGTGACTTAAAGTTTTTAATTAAAAAGTTGTTAATAACAGAAGAAAAACAATAATACAACAAGGACAGCTGGAACATGTAACTGAGTTTAGCCAGACCCAGCACCCAAGGGCTTTCCGCTGCAGCATTTCTCTGCATCCCTTATATGCACTTTTAGGCGAATAAATAATATTTGGGTTTGAAAAATCTCCTACGTCACTGTAGTAGTTTGGTGTTGAAGGTCTTAAGAGGTGCCAGAGCAGAGCAACCTGTCGCGTTGTGCACAAATGGGAAGAATGAGAAAGTGAGAGAACAACGCGTGGCTCTAACCTAAACGAGGACGGCAGCAGAGCCCATCGCCAGGTCTGCCCGTGGGAAGGGTCCGAGGGCAGGCGATGGATACAGCATGGAGCCAAAGTCATTGCATTTACCTGGTGTTACAATTGTTGGCAGAGGTGCTGATAAACCATCAGGACCCTCCGTTCTCACTAAGCGCCGGTCTCGGAAGCACGGGGCTTTGGCAAGCAGCAGCGGCTTCCACGCTCACTGCCCGGCTGGGATCTCACAGCACCGCTTCCTATGTATTTTACACAGTTTTGAACACTCAAATTACTTTTTCCTAATATATGAGCTACAGTTTGCCTAAAAATAAGCCCCGTAAACTGGGAGCCCTACAAATGCACTGGTACAGAAAACACAAGGGACTGTAAAATTGTCACTGTGTAGGAAAATGACAAATTTATTAAGATCTAAATATTCACTCTGAGGCTACAGCAGAATAAATGCTGTTACAAACAAATAAGCACTAGGGTCTAACACTTTGTACTGCTGCTAAACAGCTCTCTGCTCTCATAGGTTCGCATGTTTTAAAACATTTAAATGTTCTTGAAGTAATTAACCAAGAATCAGATGTCATTTTAATACAAATTCCACCCAAAAAAAGTACAATCAAATGCATCACCTGTTGCCACTGCAAGGTAAAAATCATTTAATAACATATCTATGGGAAATCCGTTTAAAAAACATACTTGTTAAATAGTAAGATAAACTTTAGCAGCATTTAAAAAATTTGAAAGTCCGAAGAATATGGTAACCTTAAATCCCGAAATGCAACAATCCCAGCTCCAATGCCGGTATTACGCAGGTGAAACGGAAGGATGGGAATTTGTTATTCCCCTGCCCAGGAACCGGCACATCTGCATGGCATCGGGACAGTCAGACAGACAGATGCTCGTACAGACGTGGCTGCATTAAAAGGTTACGCTTCTCCTTCTGCATCCTCACTCTAATGCTGGTGGATTCTCTCTTTTAACAAAAACCGGAGCTGAATTGTTAAAAAAGAAAACTCCCCGCTGCCTGCTCAGCGCTGCCCTGCCTGCAGCAGCTCTGGATGGGACAGCACCGCACTGCCCTGGCAGAATCGCTGCTCTGTCCTTCAGAGGAAAAAACCACCCAGAGCGAACGCAGCGCAGACTGCACCAGCAGAGCCTGCATCGCTTGCGCTCCCCACTCTGCTCAAAAGACCCAACATTGCCGCTTTTGCTTTTTAATCAAAGAAGGTAATTGCATGGACCTCATGAACTGGTTCCCAGTGCTGCTGGTGATGGAATCCAGCTGAGAGCAGCTCTACGTAAAACCTGACCCGAGCAAAGGTCAGAGCGCTGGCCTTCACTCAGCACCGTCTGAGCTTCTCCTGCCAGCGCAGCCTAGCACCGTCTTCTGACTGACCCTGGACACGGTTTTCCCAAAACCTCACGCTGAGCGATTCAGGATCTATTAGGGGGACAATTACGGAGCAACCACCAAATCCCTGTGCACACCCCCGTCTCTTCAATGAGCTCTAAATCCACTCAGCCTTCCTGCCCGGGGCTTTCCTTGCCCTTTGTGGCCTCAAAACCTCTCCCAGCACAGGCTGCGTCCTGCACCGACAGCCCTTCCTGGGCAGCAGAGTGGTTCCCGACGCCTCCTCCCCCTTCACCACCAAAGAGCGTTTGGTTTCCCATCCTACACGTTGCCGCCACCGGACCTCGACCATACAATCACGCTGTGATCAACTACCTGCTGCTGAGCGACTCCTGTGCCACCTCCACCGACACGGAGAGGCTGGGCTTGCTGCTCTCCTACCCGGGGACGAGAGGGCCTTCAGTTCTCAAAGACTGTGTCGTTCCTCAGCCACTAATACTATGTGCGAGACTCCCGAGAAGCCGTACAAATCGCCTTTGCATAAGGGGATTGTTTTGCAGCACGTAAGCCAGCGCTAAAGCTGCAGACTGTGATAGCAGCACTGCTCTCCTTTCAGGCTCTCGTGCTGTTTGAGAGCTGTAACAAGAGGAAAGGACGTTTGTTAGGAAGAATTGGTGACCGGGGAAATGAGCTTCTACACAACGTCAGCTGTGTGCTCCTCTAGGAGAGCTGCCCCCGACAGGGCACACAGTAACAGTGTCACACCAGGCGGGAGCTCAAAATGTCTCCAGCTCCCTCCGACAACAGCAAAGGAGACCGGCGTTTTGCTCCACGTTTCCAAAGCGGAGAACATCCAAGCAGTGCGGTGCGTGCGGCTGGGAGTACTGGCGTGCATGGAACGCCTACAGCCGCCACGCTGCAGAGTAATGAGTTACTGAAAAAGCACTTAGAAGTAACTCAAGTATGAAAGGAGCTATATAAAATCAAATTCTGGTGTATAATTGAAAACCTGCTGTTCCTTTGCACGTTCTTAATAGTGCAAAACATTATATATGCTTTTCTTTTTTATTCGTGAAGCTGTAAATACCACCCCCAGCTGTGATCACAGCTTTGCCCAGAATCTGCAGTTTTATTTGATTAAATAAATACCATGAGATTGTAAAGCAATTGTGCACAACGTCTTGTGATTAGAACAGGCCCGTCCCAAAATAACTCACAGTTGCTCAAGGAGCTCTTCAGTGCCCCTGAGAATTCAGGGCAAATCCTCTCTCTCGACTTCAGATATGTAAGAAAAGAAATAACTGTCGGAGCAGGAGCCTATGTGACGGGAGCGCATGCAGCCAAGCGGCTGAACGAGCAAGCAGTCCGAGGAAAATGAGAATAATCGGACCCTTGTGCGGGAGGAGACTTCTGCAGGACAAACAGCAGTGGAGTTTTCCACCTTCTGGGAAAAGATTAAAAGAGATTAAACCTGAGTGAGTTTGGTTTGTTCCCAAAGAGCCACGGCTCCACCATCCAGCATTGAGAATAAGGCAGAAAGTGTGCAAACGAGAACCCAGCTCTGATCTCCCTGCCGCGCCGCCACTGCGGCGAGTGCCAGCGCTTGCTCCCTGCAGGGGAAGGGAGACCTCGAGCTTCCTTTTTTTTTTTTTTTTTTTCTCCCAAAGGTCACAAAAAGCAGGGCGAGTTCCCGAGCGACCTGGGCCGCTCCTACATTTGGGCTCACGTCACCGGATCAACGCTTTGAAATATGATGGTCGGTTAAGGGGAAAAAAGCAAAAGGAGGTACCGAGGAAGATGAGACTCTTGCAGAGTTCTCCAGCCTCGGGAAATGGTGCCGGTTGGACCGACGGGACCTGATGCTGTGCGCGGTTTGTGTCTTTTTCCCCCCCTCCCTGGGACTCTCGCACCAGGAAAACCAAGCTTAATATTTTTTTCTTCTAAGTTTAGGAGCAACAGTTTGTTGTTCCTTGCAAAGACACACAGTGGAAAAGAAAGCAAGAGGAGGCCGGCTGCAGCCTCCCTTTACAAAGGCCTTGGTGTTTCTGCTGAACCTCAAATACATCCCCTACGAAGGACAGGAAAGGAAAATAAAAAATTAGAAAGTGTGTTAGCAAATGCTCCCATGCAAAAGTCTAAACTTTATTCACTTTTATTTATATATTTAACAATTCTAAAGTATTTACTTCTCGCTTTGACAAAAATGAAAAATATAGGAGCACTTTACTCTCTTTAGGAGAGACGGGTTATATATACAGCTATGGAGAGATACTGGTTCCTCCTTTACATACAAAGAAAAATAATATTAATAAAAAAAGTGCTTCATCGATCAAAAAAAGACTAAGAGCTGCAAGCATTTATTCACACTGTACATCACAGACCCCAAAAACCCGTATCATAACCTCTTGGCACCTGTCATTAGGAACTGCAGAATCTTAGACTTATTTTTGACTGTCTATTTGCACCACAAACCCACACAATGTTAGTGTGCACAACTACCCCGTGTCCCCTAAAGTCAAACCTCTCAGCGGCCCCTCCGCAGGAGGGCCGGAGACAGGAGCTGTCTGTCATCCTTTCCCTGCTCCGGCTGCCTCTGCTTTACAGGGACCAGCAATGCCTACGGTTCTGTTCCACATCCTCGCTGCACTGGCTTAGGAACGAATACTTCTAGATACAACTCAACTGGAGAACCCTTTTTTTTTTCTTTGCTCTTCCCTCCTGATAGTTTGAAGAATGTTTCAAAACCCGTACCAGGGGAGATCCCGAGATGCTGTGTTACCAGAGCCCCTTCCCGTGAGGACAGGGGCTGCTGTGCTAAACCAGCCTCCCCGACATTCAGTTTTGTCTTGTGACTCTTCGGCTGACGCCGCAGCAGGGTAATGGCCCTTGCAAAGGGTAGGGGAAGCTCAAAGTCAAAAATAAAATACCTTGACATTTCTTTTCCCCATCAGACCTAACAAATATTCCGAGATGGTTTTCTCTGTGTGATACTCGCTTTTGGATGATGAGATTCTGACATTCCAGGGAAAGGAAGCACTCCTTTCCCAAGGTTTCTTAGATTTTGAGCTTCTGTATTTAAAACTCGCAAATACTCCAGCAGGAGTTTTTTTTGTTCTTGAGAATATCACAAGAGAAGGTGGAACTCTGTCTCGGCAATACGCTGTGAAGCGGGATCTATGGTTCTTCCTTGCCAAGCTGCACTAAGCAGGCTCTAGCAGAAGGAGAAGGGGCTGAGTACCTAACACTCGTTTACATACACATATTCAAGAGATTCACACTTTAATGAGGTGACCTTAAAAGCGACTCGGATTGGGACAGAAGGAAGAAGGGGAATCCATGATGTACTGTAGGTCTTTATAAAATCCTCAGGCAGGTTTTTCCTATCTGTAGTATACTGAATACAGACTGCAAAAGGAGGAGACATCCCGGGAGTATTACAAGCACCAGTGCACTCCTCACGGACCGAGCCCAGCAAAAACACCCGCGGATCACAGTTGCTCTCCCGTTGGTCTGGATAGTCTCATTAAAGTGCGAGTCTGAACGCCAGCACGACGGCCTGTTTGTGTGACCCATGACAAGTGCACTGCTCCACAAGTAGCTCTGCATCGAGTAAACCATCCTGCAGATGGGGCAAGGACAGAAGTTGAAGGTCTTCTACTTTCCCGCTCGGTTTTAAATAATGAATTGCGTTTACACAACTTGAGAGATAGGCGCCAGCGTAAAGCCCACCTCAGCTCGGCGACCCGTTCGATCCCCTTCTCACCTCTCCCACACAAGCGCTCCTTAGACAGCGTTGTCCAGGTGTTTCCACTCAGAGCCACAGCGGCGGGGCTGACGGCAACGAAACACATCGATTGTGTGTGCAAGCACAGAGCCGCTGAGTATGGAAATCCGTGACCGATTCCCCCTTCAGGCAGCGAGGATAACTAAGCCCACTCTAAGAACAGAGAGGGAGAGTGCTCTCTTGGGAAAGAGATTCCCATTTCTTCTAGCAGCAACAGGTTCCCAAACAGCAGTTTCTTGTTTGGAAGTAACAGGAGTGATTGAAAGCACTAGCACTGACGCTACAGGTATTCGCGGTTTGCACACACACTGGCTGGACCGATTCCCCTCTTCTCCTTTCCTCCCCAAAATCGTTTGTCTGCAACAGTTCAGCAGTGGGACATCTAAAGACGAAAGGGAAATCTGGTTCTGGCGCCAGCTCCCTTCCCGCTTCCACAATCTTCCAGCAAACAAACGAACATATATATATTATTATATATACACACACGCGCGCGTAGACACATACACACAGATAGGACAGAAAGGAAAGGGGGAATCGCTGGAAAAGGAGAATCCCACAATCCAGCGGTACATCCTCGAGCTCTGTCCTGCCAAGCAGTGTTCCATGCCCCGACCTCCAAAGTGCACGGCTCCCGCATCCTCCCAGCCTCAGCCCACCGAGAATCCGCGTGTCTGTTGGGGAAGAGTCGGCACGGCTGCTCCCCTGCTGCATCGAGGCTGGGACTTTAATTTGACGTGGCAGTGATGGGTTTATCCAGTTCGAGATCAAGGCTGGAACTGCTTGGGTGCAAGCTGCTGTAGCACGATTTGCAGACTCTGCTGGGTTCAAAGAGCTGCTGACTAGGAACGGGCACCTTCTGGTTACAGCAACTGGAGCAGAACACGTTTCCACAATTCCTTGCATCAGGAACAGAGGAGAAATGGAAAAGAAAAGATTAGAAACAGTTTGACAAAGTAACCTGACTTCTAACGTTATCCTAATCACAGTGGTGTGATGGGGTCAGCCCTGGGGACTGCAGTCGTTCCTCCCTAAGTGCCAGGACACATGCAAAGACAACCCTCCAACAGCTGCACCCCGCGCTACCTGCTCCTACAGCTGAAGCTCCGGGGAACGGACACCAGAACGGAGCACAAAGCAAACTACAGGACAGAACTGCACATCCCTACAGTGATGGCTCTTCTGTACAACACCGTCACATCTCACACTGGAGGGAACTTCTCCCTCCATGGAACAGGGAAAAGCTCCCTCCCAGGTCCTGCCGAGCTCAGGCATGGTGGTGCTCACTGCTGTCACTGCCATCACTGCCACCCTGGGGGCACAGGGCTACAAGAGGGGCTAAGGGACAGCAAACAGGGGGCCTCGCTCCGCAGTGATGCGGGCAATGCAGTGTTCTGGGCCCCACATGCATCATGGAGCCAGACCGAGTGGATACTGCAGTCCCGGGAGGAGGTAGGAGTCTCTGCTCCTTTACTCTTCTACAAGCGAGTGCTGGTGAGCACCAGCACAGAGGCATTTTCTTCTGTTCCTTTCAAGTGCGCTGCTGGAAAGTTTAAGCATGGGACAGATGAAAAAAAAAAATTAAAACCGGTTTCTGTTGATGCAATCCTCCCATTGCCCCAAGAGCGCGGTCCCTTTTGCGGCGTTCCCGGCAGTCCCACACTTCTGCATAAAGTAAACTGAGTCAAGAGGGATCATGCAAAGCCACGAGAGGGGCAGCCAGGCATTTCATGCTCAGAAACGGCAGTAACGCTGCGGCAGGGTGAGCAGTCTCATACGCATTCTTGTCAGATGTCAGCTGGTGGTGGCGCGCTGGCGCATGCACCTCGCAGGAGGCAGGGATAAAATTTAAATCTTGAAAATAATTACCTTCTCTTCTGGCAGCCCCCCCTCCCCCCTCAAAACCTGCTGCTGCTCCAGCTAGCCGGTGAGCACTGCAGTGCCCTGTCCTCCGCACTGCACTCCCCAACTCAGAACAGCACTCCAGGGACCTGCATTTGCAAGTCTACCTCCACGCCTGACGCCCTTTTCATTAACTCTTTGGCATCGGGACTTTGTGCCATTATTGTTCTGTGCTAGAAAAGATTTGCTGCTGCCAAGAGGCTGACAAAGAATTCTGCCTACGCCCAGCAGCTTTGATTAATCCTTCCTTGCCAAGAGACAAGATTTCCAGATGCTGGTCACCGATGGGGAAAGAGTGAGCAGAGAAATCCCATTTCTCACTTCACCGGGCTCATTCTCCCAGCTCCGCACCACAGCTCCCGGCTTCAGAGCGGTAACCCCAGCAGGAGGCGGCTGACAACGGCCAGCCTTTCCGCAGGGGTTTTGAAGTCTTCTTAAGGACCCCGTTAGAAATTACCATCAGAAAAAGCAGCAGGAGCAAAACCAGCCCCGTGAGGTGTTATGCAGAAACACCCGCAGAAAAGCAGTTCCGACAACCTGCATCTCTGCTGCTCCAAGAGCCGTTACCCAGCAGAAGCTCGCTGCTGACGGGGGAGGTCAAACAAGAACCAGAGGGATTCAAACAAGTATCTGTTTGTTGTAGCTCACCAGCTTCCTAACATATGCTCGGGGCTGCTTTGTTGTTTTATCCTTCTGTGACAGATAATAGTGTTCTGTAACTGTTCTCCCCCGAGCTTCGGAAAGCTCTGAACAACTCGTTCTTTCTATCCTGGTGGTCCTCTGCTTCGCTTGAGAGATTAAAAGGAGATGTTAAACACGCTGGAAAAGCGATCTCCCTCCTTTGATGAAGGGTGACTGTTAAAATCACGCTACTCCTCTGCTTACTCAATCATGGGCGTTTATCCATGTTTTGGTGGTACTAACCCTCCACCAGCTTTGCGTTACCTGTTACTGCCACAGTATTTTCAGCCCTTCTAAAATAAGCGGCAGTTTATTTTAGCGGAGGCGGCTGACAACGGCCAGCCTTTCCGCATAAGCGGCACCGTGCTGCACACCAATACTAGAATTGTTTGGTAACATGTGGACCTCTCCCCAAAATAAGGCAAAAAGAGAAAAGAAAAAAATAAATGCCTCTGGGCTAAACTCGAAGGACAGCCTCTTCTCGGTTAGAAGTGAAGCATTCTGTTACTCAAACACACGACTTAACCGATGGTGAGTGTTAGCGTGATCCACATCCCAGTTTAAGCTACCAAAAGCCAAGTCCTAAATGCCTTTCGGTGACGAGAGAGGCCTGTTTGTATGGATCTAAACATCCAACAGACCGTGCTAACCACCCACAACTTTATTTCGGGTGATTTCTAGGCCAGTGAAAAACAAAGGGGGGGAATAGCCCGAGTTAGTCTGGAGAAGTTACCAAGAAAACGCAGACAGACAACAGACAGACGCTGTTGTAAATGCTCACCAGATTTGATCAACACGTTCAATGTCCCTGCAAGGAGGGGAGAAAGAGCTCAGAGGGGGCCGAGGGAAAGCAGCAAACAGAGGCAATGAAGGAAGCTGGCCATTTTTACCCTGCTCAAGGCCTTAAAAGTATTGGGTTTCAACTCGTTCTCGCTCTCAGGTAAGCCAGGGAGTGGGGTGCCACTCATCACTGGGTTTTTGAAAATGTATAGCATGGAAATCCTTGGGTTTCTCGTTGGCTGCCATTCCTTACTGGTCCCTGACTGGTCAACCCAGGTTGGACATTTGAAAGCTGAAGAAACAAAGACACTAGAGGGAAATCTGCAACCAAACGGGAAACCCCGACTCAACATTAACTCCCTGTGGCGCTGGGGGTGTCCTGTGTGCATCCACGCGTGAGGAGTGCCCCGAGCCCAGGCCGAGGACACCGAAACGCAGATGCCAAACGTCACTCAGCCTCAGGAGGGCTGAACGCTCTGCTGCGGATACCACCAGGGCAAGGACAAAGGAAAACACCATTTCAACTCCTATAAACCCCTTCAGCTGTGCACAACTGTACGCATAATCACACTTTTCATCTGAAGCCTCAAGACACAGAAATTTGCACAAACACAGTGGACGTGAAAAAATAAATCAAAGCCATTCGGCTTCTGTTCATTCTTCCCTGGGTTCATCTTTACAAGAGGACTAAATGGAGCAAAACACAAAGCGGACACAAACCAAGAAAGATGTTTGTAATTCTCTACAATTTCAAAAAGCAATGAAGCATCAAAACTGCCATTTGGTTAAATGATGGTTCTTGTAATCGTTTTCTCATGTCCAGAAATCAGGAACAGTGATTTATTTGAAATAGAACTTAGAAATCTGAGCTTCTCTGACTTTACCTAGAGCATCATCTAATCAAAAGGCCTCTGCCACCTGTTCTTCATTAAGCCTCTGCCGCTGGCATTATCTGTTGTAGCCTCTGCAGGCAATAGGTTTGGCAAAGAATAATCCAGAAAACTTTTATTTCACATAGGTGTTCTTTTCACATTCTTTTACGCGAGCAATTTAACGAAGAGGGAAGAATGGTTAGAGAAGGAAAGGAGCAGCTTTACAACCAGCAGTGGGAAGAAGATGGTATTCATCGAGTTGCAATATTAAACTATTGAATGCAAAGGTGACAAACCAGTATTTATTATTTACACCCTCTTAAAAAGCTAACCAGCCAGCTGCCTCCAAATCCAGTTTTAGGAAAAAAGGTGGGATCTGTTTAGGCTGGGGCGGAGCAGATACCAAATTTGGCTTTTTAAACATATACTCTGCGTGAACTGGAGCCGACAAGGAGAAACCGTTCTGCTCTGCCAAAGCGCCTGGTTCCTTCAGGAGTGTACACAGTCCTGCTCTGCTCTAAAACTCTGCCATCCATCCTTGAGAAAGGAACCCCGTGTCAAAAGAGAGCCCTTTCCTGGCATAACAGGAGAAGGAACAATTGGGCATGACCATGCCTCCCTCCCTCCTGCCCTCTGTCCCCGCGCAGGTTACCTGCAGTGGTGCTTCCTGCTGGCAAGCCAGAAGGTACTGTCACAGCCATAGCAGTGTGCAGCAAGGTGGTCTGGGAGCCATCGTGTCACCTGGGAGCAAGAAAAGAAATTTATCAAGGAGAGGACAATTAATGAGAAGCAAACCCTCTCGTTTGAGCTCACAAGTTCAAAGCAAAGCACCACGAGGAAAGCCCTTGTTCTCTTTTAAGAGCACAAACTCAGTGTTTGCAACAATTGAAGACAGACAACAGAAACCTTCCCTTTGAGAACACACACTCTAAATTCCCCTCAGACAAACAGAAATTAAGTCAAAAAGTCTAATTCCCTGTTTCTTTTTTTTTTTTCTTGTGCTTTAGAAGTATCCAGGCCAAGAATATTCACGAAGCATATGTCCACCTAAGGCTCCTTTAGCTATCCGTCCCTTCCACAGCTTCTCAAAAAGCTCATATGCAGACAGCAGAGGGCTCATAGGCACAGGTACTGATATTTAAAGTACGAGAGACAAGTGAAACGCAAGGAAGATAGTTCACAAGAAGTGGCACACGACCAAAGGCTGTAGGATAATTTGAATTATCAATATCCCATCCTACCGGAAGAACGAGCGATTTACAGGGATTTAGTCTGTACCTCTGTGTCCTGTTTATCCACCTGTTCCCAGCTGGCTTCAGAGAAAATCTCTGTGCTGCAGCGAGACAAGCAGTTCTGATCCAGATTGCTTTCCGAGTCGGGTATAGAAGTCTGTTGGCAAACAAACACAGCTGAACAGAACCTTCCCGTATTCCTGCTTCCATACAAACAGAAACCGGACGGTGGTGGGGAGGAGTGGGACGGGTACCTCCTGCTGTGGAAGGGTGAATGTCACCACCAGTCACCTACCTACAGCGCACATGCGGCAGCAAAGGTCAGAGCACCTTTTTGAACGGGACTGGAAATGCCACATGCTGAAGTCGTTTGTGCAGCGGTGAATTGCAAAAAAAAAAAAAACAAACCAAACCCCAAAAACAAACCACCAAAAACCAAAACCAAAACCAACCCACCAAACCTCAACGGGTCAATTTTTGACCCTCTGATGAAAGGATGATGGGAGGTAAAATGGATTTAAAATGTGTTTTATGATATGTTCTGGCAACACTTTGGGTGATGAACCAAAAAAGCTGCTATCTGTGGCTCCAATTTCACAGTCGCATTTCCTTTCCAAGGTTCTTTTACTTTCAAAATTAATGCTAGTAATACATATATCCTTTTGTCAGCAAAAATTCTGGAAAATAACAAGCCAAATCACGCATGGGAAACTCAGAATTTGAGCCATGTATGTTCCGTATATAGTTTTGGGAGGAATAATGCTTCCTTAATACAGTCTAGCCAGGCAGAGTTGTATTTTAACTGAATTTAAAACTCAGCCAGCCCTTAAAATACATTAAACAGAGCAAGAAATCTTGAGTTAATGTCTTTCTGTGCCTGAGGAATGGGCACCTCTGGAGCTCCAGAAGAAAACCTCTTGCTCCTAAGCTGAGGCACAAATAGAAGGTGGAGATCAGACTCTTAAAACTGGTGAATTTTCCAGAGGATGGCATGCTCTTGCATCCAGCCCCACGCTGCAGTTTGCAAAGGCCCTTTAAAAAAATGGGAGTATAATAAATTTAGCCAAATCACCGATTTTCACCAAGGACTGCAAGCTTTTGCCAGTGGCAGAAGCCACACCCCACTGAAATGACACCGAGCTGAAAGGGATGCCCAAAAGGGGCACTTCGTGCTGTCACCTCTGATGCGAACAGCCAAGCAGGCTCTGAGCATTTTTCACAACAAATGTACCTGGGACTATCCAGCACCTCTGCCACTTCTAAACAACGTTACATTAAATAAACAGAACTTGGAAACCCTTGTAAGTTTTTTTTTCCCCCAATTTTGCAGACATATAAAACACATTGCGATGGGCACGTAGGACAAGGAAATTTGTGCCAGGTGCTCTGTCAGCCTCAGGACCCGCAGACCAACGCTCTGCCTGGCATGCAAACCCACAGGAGGATACAAACTCTGTCTCGGGGGTGTCTCCTCACCTTCCCCTTCCCGCCCTTTTCCTCCTCCCGTGCCTGCCTGCTTCCCCAGGTAGCTCTCCCCTCTTCATTTATTTTATTTAACTAATAATACCAGGCCTTTGAAAAACTAAGTTTTGCAGCAACCCACAGAACTGCTCTGTGCGAGAAGGTCTCTCCAGACCAGAACTCCTGCTTGTTCTCTGAACCACTGGTACATTCAAGCAACAGTATTAAGGCCAGGGACCGTATTTCTTTTGACTTTTTATTATTATTTATTAGTCAAAAGAAGAGGAGGAATTAGGTAAAAAACAGGTAGGGGATGAGCAACTTAAAAAACCACCCAAGACGTACAGAGCCGTATAGAAAACTTGCTCACTATTGAGATCTTGAACTTGGGATTACACTGACTTCATTTCTGATTTTAAAATTTCTTTTGCACCCACAACTACATAGATCATTTAACTGCTACATCCATTAGCATACTGCGTTTGAATCACACCTCAAACTTAAGTCTCTAATCTGACAACTTTAAACCCTTCCAAGTAAAAGCATAGTCGGTTTAAAAGCTCCCTTAAAATCCTTAATTTGTTGAGAAAAAGCCTCGTTGACATAAGGCTGTCACAAAAAGCTCTTAATTTATTCCAGCTAATGAGCCTCGAGCAGGCCAGCCATCTGAAAAGGGGGTGGCTTGAAGTTCCTAGGTTCGAGCTAACAAACAGAGCAGCCACAGCGGCATCTTTCTTACCCCAAGCATGCAAAGCACCAAGAGATCAGTCCTACGCCCCTGTCCCCATAAACAACATGTTCACATCCTTAGAAAAATATCTTTAACTGTATATGAAAACAACAGTAAAAAAAAAAAAAAGTGTTTTTTTAAAATAAGGCCAATGAAGGCATTCAAGTACGTCCAGGTATGTGCGAGTACGCTGTGCAACACCCATCTTGAAATAAACCTTCGCTACATTTCTGGTCAAACTGAAATACAGTGAAAATATTAGTCATCGTTAATTGCCATTTGCTGTGTACTCAGTCGGTTGTCTGCCCTCTTCAGAATGACCTTGCGAGTTTTATAAAAGCCTGCACGGCCAAAAACTCACAACCTGACCAATGAACCAAGAGCTGACAATATGGTGAGATCCAGCACGTGACTAACTAGTCCAATGTTTCCACCAGTGGCCCAATTACCATTTCACTTACCACTTCGTCTCCATAATCACCATTGAGACGTAAGGAGCTATTCAGGAACTGGCTCTCCAACCGGCTCCTCAACTCTTGCACTTGCTTCTTCAAGGTCTCCACTTCTTGCTGATGGCCAGTTTCTATCTGGCGCAGGCGCTGCTGGATAACATCAGTGTAGACAGGCATCCCGTCATCGTCCAGGTGACTTCTGGCAGGTTGGTCTGGGCTGCTGGCTGCCTGCTGCTTACCAAGATGACTAAACATCCATTTTTGGTGCAAGTTCCTCAAGTGAAACTGCACAGAACTACAGCTGGCTGCGGAGACCTGCCGACTCAGAGAGGCTTTGATCCGACCGTCCTCTCCATTCACACAGTGTCCGTTTGTCGCGTGGTATTTCTGGGCGATGCTAAACCCCGCAGGCTTCTCGGTCATCTTGTTCTCAGGCTCCAGCTCTCCATTACACACAATCTCATCTTTACATTCGGCTAAAGGCAAGGCACAAGGGGAAGGCATCGGGATGTGTGTGTTGGTGCTACCAGAAGTCCTATGTACTTTTGTTCCCAGTTTTTGAAGTTCCAGCACGCTCTCCCCCTCTGGCCTATTTTCAACAGTTCGAGAAAGTCCGTCAGCGCTGTTGTCGATCGGGTGAGGTCTATGGCAAGGGCCCTTAGGAACAAGCTCTTGCTTTGCTTCGTTCTCTGTTAAGGTTTCCGTAGAACTTTCAATGTTGGATGTTCTTGCCTCGTGCGGGATTGTAAGAGGGAACGGAAGGCTGGCCTGTGCCGCGCTGTGCAGGCTCTCCGCTTCTCCTTCAAGTTTGCTAACACCTTCCTCATCTGTATTCTTTTGAGCGTCTCTATTTACAAAGCCCTCCAAAGGAACAGCCTGTAGTCCTTTCACCTGAGGTAACTTCTGGAGAGCGTTACTGAGCTCACTATGCTCCTCCGGTTGTCCTTTAAGCTCAGAAGCACCTTGTGAAACCGGATGTGGATTGGATGCTGGATTGTTCACTACAACACCTTTATCCGCCTCAGCCTTTTCATAGACATGTAGATTCTCAGTTCTTTTCTCCTTATCCAGGGCAATCTCATCCCCTTTACCTACTGTCTCCAGGCTGCCCCTTAAGTGTTCCTCCAGACCAACATCATCTTTAGTGGCCTCTTGCAAGATGTTCTCCATCTGTCCCTCTGCCACACCAGCTGCAACAGAGAGTTCTGCTCCCACCGGAGCCCTGCCCTGTTTACTCAGGCTCTCTCCGTCGAACGGATCGTCCCCAGGGTTGCCGAGGCTGCTCAGCTCCAGAGACCGGCGGTGCTCTTGCCACTTTTCATTGAGGCTGGGGTCGCTACTACGTCGATTGGTTGTAGGCACACTGCTATCACAGGCTGTTGTCAGATTGTCAAAGGATCTTGTCTTTGGTAACCTATAAAGGTACAAATAATCAGAATCCAAAGTCAGGGGATTTTTTTTTTTTTTTTCTACTTTTAAATGCTTAGCCGCTATGGTTATAAACTCCCCCCACAATTAGGACAGTAACAATCTGCTAACTAATGAACTTCTGTGAAGTATTATCTTGGAGCACATTTTGACCATCTGTAGCGCAGAGCTGCTTCAGTACTTTCTTTGCCATCAGGAAAATACATTCAATCAGACTTCAAACATTCCCAAAATAAGCCCTTTACCACAAAGGACAACTGCTTACAGTCTGGTCACACCTCCTAAGTGACATGTGCTCAGAATTGTTGTACAAAACAGCAAAGAAATAGTTATGCAACACAGAAGAAGAACTCAAATTCAAGATAACCAAGTGAAAGCTTATATCCCACAAGGATATAAGGAATCTTACAGGGCTAAGCAATACGCGGAGTTTAATTCTATTTGCTAATCTTGTCTCTGTTACGCGATCACCTCTGAAACTTAACCGCTTTCAAAATTGAAAGAATGACAGACTGCTTTTGGGCAGGTCAGTCACACAGTCCCATAAATAAGCCTGCAAAAAAGACTTCCCTCCCACCGCAAGTATCCTCCTTTTTATATCCCACAATATTCTCTGTTGATCTTACTTTACAGGACGGGATTTCTGGGCTCTAGGCTCACCTGCCCAGAGGCTGATCTTCAGGGCTAGAGCCTGGAACAGGGTACGGGGCACAGGTGTCATCAGCGGGTGTCGAGGGGGAAGAGCACGGCAGGTAAACAGCACTCCAGAGCATTAAGTTACGCACATGGCACACCGGGTACAGCACCTGGGAGGGGAGAGCACACCATGCTCAGAAATGGCCAACTGCTGGCTCCCGGAACGCAAAGAGGTGTTCAGATCGCATCGTGGGAGTTTATTAATCAGGTCTGCAGCTGGGAGGCTTTGCTAGATCTCCAGATAACTCCGAAGGCTAGTGAGCAGCTATGGCGTTTTTAATCAGCCACACTTGGATATATAATTATCTTTTCTTTCAGAGACAGAGGCTGAGGCATAACAATGCTGGCTTTCAGCTTCTCATGAATGAATTACTGCAATGTGCTCCGGGTGAATCTCCACCTTAATAATGCTTCTGAGCAATTTAAACTGCTGAAGAATTCAGTGGGCCATTGTCAGCACAGAGATTTCCTCGTACTTTGTACTACAGTGCCATATGAGAGCTGAACTAATAACCTCCTTCTATAGGCTCTAATTCATCAAAGCTAACCCTGTCTTTAATGGAAGCACTCATATGGTAAAAGTTAAGTACATGCAAAAACACTCTGCTGAAGAGGCAGCTTGCTCTTAAAAGGGATTCCTTGACTGTGCAATATGCTTTCTGTTTCCGTTTAAAACCACCTTGGGGTCACCCCATCAATTCCATTGTTTTCCCAGGCAGTTTCTTGTGGAAAAGCAGGCAATGGCAGAGAAAGTCAGGTTTTGCTGCCACCGAGCAGAGGGAAGGCTGTGGGGCAGCTTGGTTTGGTGGAAGCTGCCCTTAAACGAGTATGGCTTGTTAAGAGATGTGGGGATGCATCTCAGAGGCACCTTTTAAACACTGAAGTAAAACCACCAAAAGATGCATACAAGACAAGAAACTACCAAAACTCTCACATACAGCCAAATTATCCTAATTAGCTCAGTACGCTACAGTGTATTATTTACTGAGAACAGAGGCCAAGCCACCGAGACTGCATCCCTCCTGCGGGACGCAGCACATAAGGGCAGCCCAAGGCCAGAACGGCTGCCTGTCCCCACCGCCTGCTTTAAGAGCGCTCTCCCAGCTCCTCCTCGGCAAACCTGCTGGCATTTTCAGGGAAAACTCAGATGCATCCATAGCTTTAACAGTCCTCACAAGCTATATTTATCTGCGATGTCTCATGCTTTCAGCTATCACATCCACTCTTATGATGACAACATCAGGTGGAAAAGTCTTGAAGGGCTCTCTCCAATGTTGCACGTCGCAGTGACAAATGGGATCTGCGCACAGTCTCAGTGTGGGCTGCACGTCCGCTGTCCAGCAGAGACAGACAGCCACAGCGGGCTGACATGAATATAAAATTAATCTTTTTCTATCAAACGGAGGCATAAACTCTTTCCTACTAAGCCAGGTTTTCATTTTACTCCAAGGAACAATTAAAAGCCACATCTATCACATGCAAAAACATTGCTTAGTCCTTACAGTGAGGTTTATGGTATCTGATTTCATAAACAAAAAGGGTTTAAATATTTATAAACGTCTTTGCTGTCCTAATCCCCATGACATTTGATGACTTTGTTCGCATGCCCACCACACTGCATCCCTAAATACCCTACATGCCCTTTTGTCAAATACACAAAGAGGTGACGGTCAGTCCCTTCCCAGAGGCTGCAGTGAGCTATGACTATGGAAGAGCCAAACTGAAAACGTGAAAGTATTAAGAGAAACGAAGATATACTAAATAATCTGAGTTAATCTTAAATCTAAACAGAAAAACTAATATAGACACAGTGTCTCAGTTTGTATGCAATTTCATGACGCTCCTCTGACATAGCTTAGTCCTCTAGAAAGGTCTATTTGTCAAACGCTGAAATGTTTTCTGTTACAAAAGATAAAGCAAAATATTTAGTTACAGAAAATGCATTTCCAGCACAGGGAAATTTCTGAGGTTGCGTTCAACATTCCTCAAACATCAGCAAACTTCACGCAAGACTTGAAATGTCAGACTGAACCCCGTGTTCAAAGGTAAACATCGATGAGGAGAGCTGAGCATGCTCTTCTGGAAATGCCCACCTCTACACCGTAGTCATGATGACGGCTAAGCCACTACCATGTCACAGTGCTACAAGCTCCTCAGGTATTTTCTTAAAGTACACACTTTTGAGAACATTATACCTGGGAGCCCCTGCCGGGACTCTCCCCGCGTGGGGGGGAAGGAAGGATACATACAGATTCAGACTGGGAGGAGTAGAGCAGGTTTTTGAAGGCTTTGTTTGCTGCCCGCAGCAAAGACCAGACAGAACAGGTCCGTTCCTGAGTGTGTTTTTCTCCTCTCTCTTTCGCATTGTTGCACAGGAATGTACCAAAGAGGCAAGAGTAGGTGTGCTGCACCAATTTGACCTGCACAGACCAATACCAATATTGTCATATGGCAGAAGGTATCAGCGTAACGCGAGAATCAACATTCAGGCTTAAGCGGCAAATCTTTCCTTCACCGGGCATTACACCCCCTTCCTCCAAACTGATATACAAACACACCGAGCATTTTTTGCATACCTCCTTATAAACTAATTGCAAAAGAACTCAAACATAGCAGAATCTTTTGAAATCATAAAATATAAAGACAAAATATTTGTTCATAATGAATTATAAAAGTCTTGCTGATTCAAACTCATAGCCCTGTAGGACAGGCAAAGAAGAGATTCAGGATACCCATTAGGAAACGTTAATGCAGCACAGAAAGGCAAAGAACGGTGGGGAAAAGTGTTAATTTCTGTATGCTGGTATAAACGCACACAGCACACGCATCCTGATCATTATTCACTTCATGCTGTGGTCCCAGTCTGACAAAATAGCTTAATATGAACTTAACTTTAAGCGTATAAATTACTTCCATGGGATTATTCAGATGTTAAATGAAGACAAGTACTTCAATAATCTAATAAAATGGTTTACTCTAAAACAGCCAGAACGTAAGGGTATGTTCACCCACAGCTCCTGCAGATTAGCAGTGTGCTGTGAAGCCAGTTATAACCCTCAGTATCTCATTTCACAACTGAGCTAAGCTAGGACCGTACAGATACTTGGTTACACAGCTGAGCTGGCAAGTGGTAACTCCAGTCAGGTGCAATCACAGGAATGCGCTTTAAATCTCTTAGCGGATCAGACACTTCATAAAAACTTTTATTCTTCAGATTACTAGTCTTGCAGTCAGTGACTGCCACTTTCCCGGAGACCTGCTTTCCAGCCTCGAGAACTGATTTTGACCATCCGAGGGAAATTTCAAATAGGAGAGCTCTCCGCTTCGAAAGAAAATAAACACAGCTTGTATATCTCCCATCTTTTCAGCAATGACACACAAAAAAGTAATGGAAAGGTAAGGGGGAGGTTGGGTTTAGAGGAGGCATCTTCAACTCAAAACAAGATCAAAAGTAGGGGGAAGCTTATAGTGCCAGTAACTATGACTTTTTTCATGCTGTGTTATTATACTAGAGTTATTTCAGCACCTCTTAGGTGAGACTACTAAATTTGTATCATTTATTTATTTCTTTAGAAGTCTAAAAGAAGTCCTCTCAAGGGTCCTGCTTCTGTTTGAAGAGTCAACAGACCTCAGGGCCCATGAAGTATACAAGTGCTTTTGTCTACTGCATCTGGGCAGTTTTCCTGTTTCCCTTATCAGGCAGCCGCATATTACAGATAGATGGGAAAATCAGAAACCCTTGGGGCACTATAGTATGTTAGTACTGGGTACTGGTTTAGCAGCAGTCTATAAAACAGCAATCTCTCAAGCCACAACTCACAAGGAATGCTTCGTTAAACTCGAAAGAGCAAGGGAACTGCCTCTGGAGCTGATGGACGCAGTCCAGCCACTGTAAAAACACTGGGCAGCGCTCATTTAGGTCATCCGAATTCTCACCATGGCCACAGCGATCTGCAAACTTGTGGCCAAAATCCAGCCACTCCGTCTCCACTAGCACCTGGAAACCCTGCAAAAATAAAAGTACAGATGAAAAGTTCCTATTTTCCTTTGGTTTGGTTTTTTAAGACGGTCTGAGACTCCTGGGAATCACCTTATTAGTGTGTCCTCACTCCCACTTCCCTTCAGCACTGCCCTCATTACTTATCTTTACAGCTCTACCTAACGCCTCCGTGTTCTGAAATGCTGCACAATGAAACTAGGACAGATATGAATTCCCAAGCCTAGAGGAAAGGGAATAAGGCAGGTAAAGTCCTTGGTGACTGGCAGCGAAGACTGTGCTTTGAGACCTATCTTGGCCAGGCAGGGGCAAGTAGGAACCTCATCTTGGTCAAAACCCTCTGGATCGTGGTAACCAACATGTGGACAGGAGAGGAAATTTTAAAGCTCTCCCTTGAAAACGATTGGCAGATCTGTCCGTTGAACAGTAAAAAAAAAAAAAATCCGTCCCGGACAGGACATCCACACTCAGAGAGAGTGCGCGCCTGTGCGCGTACCAAATGTAGCACAGTCACAAGGCTGATTAAAGGTTCAATTGCATGATTTCTCATGCAAATAAAAAGGCCAAAGAACATTTCAAAACAGCGCCTGGCTGAGTACCTGAACGCGACTCCTCATCTTACAGGCCCTAAAAGCCATCACAGGTTAGGAAAGTTTTGATTCTTAGTGGAAAGAAAAATTGTAGAGCATGCTTATTAAGTCAGTGGCTGTAATTAGAGCAAAAATAATAGCTGATAGCTGAAAACCTTGAAATGTGACAATGCTGAAGACTCATTTTCCTAAACATTTCTGATCCTTGCATAGACAGGTAGAGTTTATGGCTTCCTGTGATGTGGGCGGTAACAAGAAGGAAGGCAAAAGTTGTGTACAGAAGAACTCTGCACTTTGATCAGGAATGCCAACACTGTTAGGAGGGACCAGGAGGAGGTTCTGTGCCAAGGACCTGAGGCATGCCGACTTCTAGAACCCATGTGAAAAAGGATCTGAGGAAGTTTTCACAATTTCATGCAAAACACGTCACTACAGTTTAAACTCCTGGTCCTCCTGCATCCTTTAAGCAGCAGTCTAGAGCATGGTGTTCAGACACATGCTTCTGTTCCAGACAACAAAGGCATCTTGCGTGTGGGCTGGCAGATGGAATCCAGCCATCGCGTATCATACAATGCTGAAAAGTGATGGAGGGGGGGGAATTCAGGCTGAAAAAACAAAAGAAATGTAACTAAGTGACAGAGGACAACGGAAGTGTGAAACTGGAAAAACATGTAGTTTGTATCCCTATAAAAGGGATACAAAAGGCTTTGTATCAATAGTTGGCTGAGAAAGTGCAGTGGTGTAATGGAAACCGCAATATGTAGCACTTGGTACTAGATATTGCTAAGCGAAACATGGGGAAGCATAGACCACGACAGTGCGAAGGGGAGAAATATAATCTGCTCTCGAATTACAGACTATATTTACACCTATATGTAACTGTATTTGCACGCTACTGTTGGTAAACTCCTGCTTTTGCTAGTGGAAAAAAACAAAACCATTTATACACAGATTTCCTCAAAAAAGGACCCACACTCAATAACTAACATGAGCTAACAGGCGGTTTACAAACCTCTGTGGTCCTGTAATATGGATCTAGCAGCAGTTTGGCCAGCGCCACGATCTGAGGGGTTCGGTCCCAGCCGTCCGAGCAGTGCACCAAGACTGGTCGCTGGTCTCGGTCCACGGCATGAACAACGAGTAGCGCAGATTTCAGAAGCACAGATAAGTGCTGCAGCCATTTGGTACTTTCCAGAGCTGATAACCAACTAGAGGAAAACAAAGACAGACAGTTTTTGCTCTTTTAAAATGCTTTCAGGTTTGGCTCTTTGAATTTATAAAAGCAAAGCTCCTATTTTAATAACCTGTGAATGTCGTTCTTGAATATTTTTCATTTACTTCTCATTAACGCTTTCCCAGATTTGTAAGGAACAAAGCCATGCACAACACCTGAGGAACAGCCAGTCTCTGGTACGTGCTTTGCTGCATGAGACTTGCAAGAAGCTTAAATAACATTTCCTCAGACAAGAGCATAACACCAGCAATGGACAACGTAGGTGCTACGGGGTAATCACAGCTTTCAGCTGCCTCCGCTGCCTCCCTTCCTCTGAGCTGCCCGTTCATTTCCCCAGCAGTCCCAGCATCACTGGCACATCTTGGGACTCTGCCGTATGCCCCCGACAACTCTGTGCTTCCACGAAACAGATTCCCAGACTTTACAAGGCGTGCTGTAGGTATCTTAAGACTCTCTACCCTATGAAGATCTACACACCCAGTTTAGTAAGGGTGGCCATTCTGGATCTACTTTAAAACCATGGAAGACTCTTAGCAGCAAATCAAAACAAGGGAAATGGGACTGGTGCAACTACAGTGACCTAGTGAAGACCCAACCTCAGAAGCTCCCGAGATGATGGGCCATTAGAGGCTCGTTATCCCACAGCATTGGAGGGCTATGAAATGTGTCTCCTGAAATGACACGATAAATGTGAAGTCCATGGAACACCACTAGAATTTTCTGAGAGCGCGCCAAACTGTAAAGATTAAAGATCCAGGAACAGCAGGTAAGCCTAAGTGCTGGCACTCAGAAGCCCACCTGGAAGCAGTAACATTCCAGTATGAATACTCAAGGCTACATTATAATCCCAGATCTCATTTTCTAGACTCACTCCAATGATAATAAGCCAATGACTTCCTTTAGCTCAAATTCCGTAGAAAGGAAAAAAATATAGCTTAGAGTTATTACACAGGAAAGTCCCCAAGGAAAAAAACTCACCAAGGGAAAAACCACTGAATTTCAGTTTACTCATCAGCAGAAGAACGCAGTTGCAGAAACACGTAAACAAAGGCAAAACCCACCAAACAGTCACTTACTTTCCTGGATCTGGCATTTGTGTGCAGAGCAAACGCAGTGACTGAAAGCTCTTCCGGATAGAATGAATGTTTGCCATTCCCATGAACACCACTTCACAGTTTGGATAATATTCTGTAGGGAAATATTAAGAGAGAAGGGAAAAAACTAAAAACTACACTAAGTTTAATTTTTAAAAGAAGCTTTTTCATAAAAACAAACCACTGCTGCTGTGGGCAGATGAAATAATCTGTTTACGAATGTTCTGTAAGGAGAAATCAGTACTTGGAGTTCGGCAGGTATTCCGGACATTACAACACAGCAGAACAGGAAAGAGTTAGCAAAGTGTCTGTGTATTTATTTTCAGTGTTTCACTTCACGTTACAAAAAGCAGATACAAACCTATGGGAATAGTGATATCGCTGTGCTCAAGGTTACAGAATGTTTTGAAAAAGACTGAGAAACATCATAAGAGACCGCGAAGCATAAACAATATTTAACTGATAACTTATGGATGTTCTTAAATTTGGTAAACTAACGTATATTTTTATAGCAGTTACACATTCCTTTTCCTAACCACCCAATAAGGCTGAAGGGTTACTTCATTCCCTGCTTTATTCTGAGGGTTTTTTTCCTATTATGAGGAACAAGCATCACAGCCATGAGAAATACTCCAAGCTCAGGAAAACAGGAGACAGACGGAAGTCCTGAGCCTGCCGTCAGATGTTGCTATGGGATGTGCTCGTGGAGCTCTGCGCTACTGGGGAAGCAGGATCCGTACAGAGAGCATCCCCTAGTCAGAGGGAGTGCCTAAGGTGATGCAGAAAAATACTAATTTGATCGTCTTTCCTGGATTTAGCTTTCCGCTGTCCTGACGCTGTTTTCGGTACAAAAAATGATGATAAGATAACTCAAATGACTTTTTCTACAAGAGAAAAAAGTATTACTCAGGATCCAGAAATGGAATAATGAGTGTCTGCACAAGAAAACGCAGTAGTCTCTTCAAAGAGCATGATCAAATCAAAATCAAGAGCAATCAAATCAAAATCATTTGATTTCTTAAGTAGTAACAGCCCAACAAATTCTGGCCCAAACCAGAACATCCTGTTAGTGAGGGACTATGAAACTACAGTCAGAAGTGACTGACAGTAACAGACAATTTAAGTATTTTTTTGGGTCTTTTTACTGAATTACGTTTTAAATAAAATAAAGCATAACATAACTAAAATTTTTATACAGAGAGAGCAAAGCAAACTTGGCAATACCTGGAGAAAACTTAGCAGCAAAAAGGAAGCACTTAATGCAGGTCAAATTTATTGAAGGTGACAAACTGTTTGCAAATTTTCTACAAAGAATTCAAGAACCAATATACAGGAAGAAAATTAAACTTCTTGTATACTCTGCTTTTTGGGTTTGAAATTTTATATTCTGATGATGAGTTATTTAGTAGTTTTGAGGTGTTAAATGGAAAATTCATCTTTTCTTACTGGTGACTACATATCAAAGTGCAGCTACTGCAGCAAAGACCAAAACAAGACTATACGGTCAAAATAGCTTTTTTTATCTTATCTGTAGTTTGTCTGTCTAGTATTTTTTCTAGACTCTCCACCCATGGAATTTTAACAGGCTGCATTCACATCCAGTACTGACCATAAAATAGTATCTTGTTTATAACACCAACAATTTACAAATGCCAAAGAACACAGAAAGCAATAATTGCAAACGTGTTACAAATGCAAGATGAATCTGGATTTCAGTCACTTTGGGTTATGATATAAACGCTGAGAAATGTTCCAGCTTTAGAAAAACTGCTGAAAAGTTGTATTCTGCACAACCATTCTAGAATATTATTATCCTCTACAGTTAGTGGATTTTTACAAGTTTGTTCGGTTTTTATTAGACATTAGCAGACTGGACACCTTTGTCTCACTCTGGTTTATGCATTGACTCAGCAGGGGAAAGCTAATCAGCATATTTCACACAGTTCAGCATTTACTGAACACTGTTACCAGCTGGTTTTATGCTCTAAGAAACAGACTTAATTAACAGCTAAACCTATCCTTCTGAAGGGCTGGGTGATAGCTGCAATGATCCAGAACTTTCATATAGATGAATAGCGCTTGCATCCACGCAGTCTGTTAAATATGCAGTACTGAAGTGTATCAGCGTAATTATATTTGAGCAAATACCTTTGATGAACTTCATAGAAAACCGAGAAGAACCACCGCTTACCTGGGCACTCACAGCCTCCACCTTTGGCTCTGTTGGCCACCGCAGCTGCATAAGATCGTGCATCTAAGATCAAAAGCTTCTGAGGCTGGATTGCCAAACTCTCTGCTCCTGAAGCATTCGAGATTGAGGAATCTGGGGAAGAGGATAAGCAATGATGAATAACAGAAGGAACGCTTCTGACATTGTTTACAACAGTGATTCACGCAAGCCCCACAATGCATGTGCATTGCACATCCAGAAATTGGAGAAGGCCTGATTAAATACAGAAGATTGATTCTGTTACAGTAGATGTAAGAGATGAAGCTTTTATATAAAGCTCTGCCCTTTACAGGAAAGGAACAGTGACAAACTTACCAAATTCCACATCAGAGAGGTCCCCTCCATTGGGGAAATCTCTGGAACAATTTCCATTCATTAATTTGTTACTGTTGGACCTTGAATCTGAGGCACAGGCTTTGGCTACAGACTGGACAAGGTGTTCATCATCTGCATTCCTCCAGCCCCACCAACTGACCTCAGGCTGCCCACAGCGGGAAATAACTGCACCATTGCTCTGGTGCCTGAAAAAGAAGAGAATAAAAACAACAGCGGTGCATAACTTGGAAGAACCAGGATGAAAAAACACGAAAAATTAAATGGTTTACTCCAGTAGTTGTAACTCCTGTCTGGGACCTGTCTATCATTCAGCAGCTATCCTCAACCTGCGATTCAGTGGTGATGTATTCCACATGCTGCCCTTCAAAATGCTGACTGTGACCACACAGTCACTGAAAGGTAAAAGTCAAAGCCGAGGTCAGTAAGAGAAAACAAAGCATTTTCTTGCTCAATATCGTTGCCTGTTGGCCAGTGAACATTTTGGAACAGCAGATGAGGCATTAAAGAGGTATTCAACACCTGCTGGATAGTCAGGTCTACTGCTGTAATACCAGAATAAATGGGAAAGTTAAATTGAACTCATGCGAATGTTAAAACTAGAAGACACGAGTAAAACCGCAGGTTCACTTTTTGATGTGATTTTTAAAATCAAAACATACCACTAATTAATTCTGAAGAACATTACAATTTTGGGAGGAAATACTGGCAGAATCTGGCACGCCTTCTGTCAGAAGATGTCTAATGGTAACCCAACACCTTACTCTTGTATGCCAATGGCATCCCTTTCTAGGCATCACCTGGCACTCACAGGAGGCGGCCCTTCAATGCTGCAGAACCACATCTAGAAGCGACTGTATTGTAGGTATCGTTTCACTAGCTAAAAGGAAAAAGAGCCTTTCACATCTCAGGATGCTAAATATCTGCACTTTTACTCGTTCTGAAGTTTGGTATTAGTGTCCGTTGGAAAGTGGTGGCTCTGGCAAACCCTTTTCAGCTGCTTCTCCTCTCCATGTGGGTCTTCTCCACCCCTCTTCCCAACCCTCTCTGGGTAGCACTTCACCTGCTGCCTCTCAAACACCGACCGGATCTAGCAGAAGGGCACCAAGGGGCTGATGAAGAGCAACAGCAGCTCTTACATGGAAGCACTAGTGTGGTGCCAGGCTGGTAAATAACAAACTCCACAAGCAATTGTTCTACAGACACCTAAGTAACACTGAAAAAGGAAATACTGTTTATTAACAGAATATTTGTCTTCTAAAATGTGATGTAAATTGCAAGCACTCTATATACTCAGAAAACTTCAGAGGACTGGCAAATGGAGTACAGAAATGAGTCTATCAGTAAAAAAAATATGTCATGCAGATAACTGAAAAATGACCTAACTTGAACATAGCTTTCCTCTTCTGGGAAGTGGCATTAAAAATAAAATAAATAAACAAGCCTGGATTATTTTAAGTGTCTGAAGACTTAGCAGTTATTTTCTTAAAGTTGACCTAGCTTCTTGTATTACACAAAAAGAACAGATTTGAAAGAATTAAAACACATCCAAGCACTGCAAACATACTCTGAAAAAGATTTAAAAACTCCCCCTTATAATCTATTATAAAAAAAGAGTCCTTAAACGTGTTATCCCTGTAATTTCACTTACTGCCTCCACATCCCACTGCTGCCAACAGAAATGTGATTCCCCATTCCCCGAAGTGTTTACATGTGGCATTAACGACGTTCTCCTTGACCTTGGCCAGCAGTGCCCTGAAGTCAGAGGCCCCAGCAGGGAGGGCAGCTCGGCTGGTGGCAGGAAGAGCTGCAGGCAGAGTGGCCAAAGCAGAGGAGACACAACTTCTCTCAAGCCACACATCCAGTCAGTGACGCTGAGGGATGGCACACCTAGAAATATCCACTCCCTGTCCCATGGCCCTTCTGAAATATCCCACCACTTAGCCTGTTCTTCTCCATTTCAGTGGCCGGCAGACACACATGCCTTTAAGAAAAGGTGCCTTTAGGCATCGCCGTTCTTGCCCAGGATTCCCACCAGAGCCCCATATTTATAAAGTATGCAGAGTTCCTATACGTTACAATGCAGCAAAGGATTTTAAAGCCTTTCTGCAAACAAGCTGGCCATCTCAGCTTCACGTCAACCAAGAGTTGTTTAATTCCCTCTAATACAGCAACTGCACGCAATGCTGAGGGTTGCAACTTGGACAGCCCCGAATAGGAAGAGAACCCTCCCAAACCTATAAATCTTAACTTTTTTTTCCCTCTCATTATTCTCATAACTGTTTACGGAGGTGTGACAAGCCGGTTTATAATTTGTTGTCAGAGCTGTCAAGCGCCCATCGGGTGCTGAGCAGCTCCAGCTCTGCAGTCCCCGCGAGGCACAGCGGTAGGCGGCAGCGCCTACCTCGGGCCACTCATTCAAAAGCAACCCTTACAGCGGGTGAAGGCTCCTTGTTGCAAAAACTTAAAATTATAAAATAGGTTGTGATACGGTATTTTAGGTATTTTTCATAGCTGTTTTGTAATTGTTTCATATAAAAATCCTTCTCCGCAAGGAAACTACTGACACACTGCACTAACCGAAGCAAAGGAAAAGCAATCTGAATGCCGCGGCATTCCCACCAGGTGCCAGCCGACTGCGTGCAAAGGCAAACGTGTTTCTGCTGAAATGAACAGCCTTCCAGAAAGAGCTCTATTCGTATCAAATTAGTTCAGCAAAAAATACATGCCAGTCACCGAAAGGGCACCTAGTTCCCCAGTACGCTTGCACAAGTAACAAAAGAAAGTAAAATATCATTATACATGTAAGAAATCTATTTTGAACATTCAGATACACTCATTTATTTTTCCATATGTTCTCCCAGATTTCATTACTATCTGCCTGCGGAATCATTTTCATACGTTCATAAACAGTTATATTTTCATCTTCAGGTTCTTGCCTCCTATTTATACCACAAATAATAAAGAATCATTAGGTCATAACTTGAGCTCATCGATAGCTGTGAAGCCCCAACACTCCTGAGCCTGCACAAATATGCAATGTTCAGATGCACCAGCAGAAATCAGCAAACAATTCTATTTACGGTAATGTTGGAGGTCTGAGGAATCACACTCATTCCAACCGGACTGGCTGCGGGAACAAAAACTAGCAAATAGTTTAAGTGTGATTCCGCGGTCCCCAGAGATAGAGCTGAGGGTAAGATGGTGTCACTCAGATCTCAGCAACCAAACAAGAGATTACAAAAAATTAAAGCAAACCCTCCACTGCACATTTCCTAACCCTCTAGAGACAAAGCAACACGCAGCCTCCCTACAGAAACCAAATAGTAAATCACCATTAGATAACTATAAGGCCTTTTCTAAAGTGTTGTATAACTGTACGACGTACGGCACGCCTCTGCACAGGCTTAATCTTCCTTACGTTCGAGCAGGCTTTTGAGTACAACAATAAATCCACCAGGTCTTTGGAACTACAGAGACAGAGAGGCCTAATGAAGGTTTGAATAGATCCCGCCATAGCTGTACTTAACAGCTTGTACTTGCAACTGAAAAAAAAAAACAAACAACCTCTTGCTGCAATTCACGAATATAATTCAGCAAGTGTGGTACATGGCAATTTTCTGTTTGCCTCAGCTTCCCGTGCTGGCAGAAATGCCGCCTGCATGGGTAATCACCTCCCGCAGTGGGCAAGAGAAAAAGACACCTTCAACATTGCCAAGCAGCTTCTCATGAGTTTAGGACACTGTTTGTATCACGTATGAAGTCCCCTCTGTCATCTCTCCACAAAATCCCAAAAGGCTTCTCCCCAACATTGATTTTTCTGGGACCAAAACAGATAAGCTACAAAACCCCCGGTACAGGTCAGATTTATCTACATAAATACGTGCCGAGATTTTCAAAAATTGTAAACAGAGAGAAAAACTGAAAAAGCCGGGTATGAGATTTTTCTAGCAACCTGCTAGAAGTAACACAGAAGCAACGCTCCTGGCAGCCCAACCTCAGCCGAGTATTTTTGAAGCTCGCCTCTGAATTCAGCCCGCTCAGCTTTTCAGCCTGCATGTACTGTCACAGCTCTCAACTGCTTTACAAGAACAGACA
Source organism: Ibidorhyncha struthersii (assembly GCA_013398815.1). Taxonomy (NCBI): domain Eukaryota; kingdom Metazoa; phylum Chordata; class Aves; order Charadriiformes; family Charadriidae; genus Ibidorhyncha; species Ibidorhyncha struthersii. The sequence continues at coordinate 86,552 of VZSZ01003421.1, forward strand.
ATGAGGGGTTTTGTTGCCAAGTGTCCATGTCTCTGCGCTCTCTCTCTGTCCCAGTGTTCAGAAAAGCGTCTGAGACAAGTTATCGGACGCATTTAAAAAAAATCATTATTA
>VZSZ01003421.1:86683-110939 GCA_013398815.1 Ibidorhyncha struthersii
CCCCCCCCCCCCCGAGGTAAAGCAAAAAGAGCTGATTTGTAAAAATGTGATCAATAATGAAATCAATAGTCCCCAAATCATTTTCAACAGGTAAAAAATGCTGGATGAGCTTCTGTCCCTTACTCCTCCAAAAGCTGTTTTTACGGTAACATATATAGAGAGAGCAAACTATACATGGATTTCCAATCATACGGATCATCAACCACCAGCTGATGTGAGTTCTATTAGAGCACAGAATGATGAACGGGATGTCTTGAAAAACCTATTACTAAATGTCAAGATAAGGAAAAAAGAAATCAAAAAAAGAGAAAAACTTTCCTCCCACTGATTACAAATTTAAGATTATAAATGAAAAACTATGCCATAATTTAACACGGGTAGTCTCATCAGAACGGCAGAAAATGCTATGCCAGGGACTGAACAATTTCAGTCTATGAGGTCTTTTGAACATTTAAATCACTCTCCCGTAAACCCCCGGAATGCAACCTGTACCCGAGAAGGCAAAGAAAGTGATTTCCTTCTGCTGCGCAGTAGTGAAAGCCGGAGGGATGCTTCCCTCTGCTAAGAGCGCTCGCAGGTGAGGTGTCCCCCAATTACGTGACAACTGCATAAAAGGCACAAAGTGGCTGAAACACACTGTTCAAGGTTGAATGCAAAACCACGTATAAATTACACTATTCTCTTTTACACACATATGTAATACACGTACTTATACGTACCACCATAACAATAAAATACCTTAAGCCTTAAAAACACCCCAGCATATGCTGGAAAGCATTCCCCCCCCGAGCTGAACAGAGGATGGAGCAATTCCTTAACACTCAGAAAGAGCCTGTGCTCACCCCTTTATTATCTGGAAGAAAAAAAGAGAAAAGACAGAAGAATTTAAAGATAATGGTCTGCTGCCACAAGCTAATTTGTTCCCCTTTCATAGAACAAGAAATCTAAAGGGAGATAAATAATGTTTTGTGGCCTACTCTTAACTGTTGTACACTTGCTCCTCCGACCCCGGCCATGCAAATTTAGCAGCTTTACTGGTAACAGAGTTTAGCACATCACTCAGAGAACAGCTTTTCCTTTATGGCTGTTTAAAAGGAATGGGTGGCTGGGCAGACTTCATGGAATTATCAGTATTCATTATCTTTTTAATCCCTTTGTCATCTGATTTTTTAAAGCGATTTTAAACATTTATGGGAGGATAACTACACCAGAAAAGTGTCCAAGGTGACAGGTTCCAGAATAGTGGGGGGAAAAAAAACATCCCCCCAAAACCCCCACCAAACCAAACCAAACAAAACAAAACCCCCCAAAACACCAAAACAAACAAACAAACAAACAAACGACCTCAGATGCTGAAAAGCATTTCTTACTAAAGAAGCTGCCAAAAAACAGTATCTCAGAAGAGAATTTTGTTATGAAGAACTGCCGGACTCAGTCTAAGGAAGAGACTGTCTGATTAAAACTATCTAAAATATGTAGATAGGGCTAACATACACATTCTTTTGTAATTTGAGTTTTACTTCTCCCTTAAATAACTTTGGGATTTGTCACTATTTATACTGCAGTCTGAGTATTAGGCAGATGAGAATTAGAGAAAAACCAAAGGAGTAGCTAGCCAGAGACACCACTTATTTCTTCAGCTCCGTTGATGTCTTCATGTTTTTTATTTCATTTTCATACAAAAAAAATAAAAACAGTCTTAACAGATGTGACTGCCCTAGGAATGACTTGCAGGAGATGCAAATGCCCAGCGCTCCTGCATTATGTGTTTGGGATTAAAAGATACAGACCATTATTCCCACTCAGAGTGAATGTGGAGTAAGTCTGCCTTACCTCATTCATGGCTCGACAAGGGCCAACACGTGCTGCTGTTGCACACACTCTGAGTTTTGAATAGGTATAAAAGAATACATATATAAGAAGCAAATGTAGAGACAAAGACGCCAAACTATCAGGTCTAAACAGGTCATACTGCACCGTGTGTTAAATACAGGTCTGAATGTCTTCTCACACGAGGGGTCCCCTGTCATCCCTGTGTGATCTAAACCCTTAGGATGGTTTGTGTTTTGTTCCGAGGTCCTGTTCTCTGCATCGCATCTGGGATACTCCTGGAGCGGAGCAGCAGAACCTCAGGGCAGGCAGAGTGCCGGGCGGGTCAGCTCGGCACCACTCCTCCAGGCAGCACCCAGGGGACAACGCCAGGTTTTGTTGCCCCTTCCCACTTCTCCAACTCTACCCTGGCAGGTCCCAGGCCTTCACGGAGCATCCCTCCATACCACGTTACGCATGCAAAAATACAGCAAGATGCACCTCTCTTGTAAAAAATATTATTTTAAAATACTTTTAACACTTTTGCTAAAGTCCGTCAGGCGCAGTGAGGTGACATCTGGGGCCCAGAGGAGCCTGAACACCTTTCGTTCAAGCCAAGATTCCCAGTTAAAACTTATTTCAGCTTTTATTTGTTAGAACACCCCATTTACAGCCTGGTGAAAGCTGTCCCACCTGCAAGAGCCTCACCTGTACACAACAGCAGGGATACGCTTCCAAGACCGAAAGCTCGCCACGCTTTCCAACTCTTTATCTGTGATCCAGGCGGGAACGATGATTTCCTGGGGGTAACTACCACAGAGCCTGTGAGAAAAGTGGTGCAAAGGGTTTAACATAAGCAATACAGCGCAGTTACACACTTCCCAGACAGCACAATAAGCAGAATAAGCAACCTGACAGCTGTTCATCTCAGCAAACTGCCATTTTGTCAATTCCTGTTTAATTGTATGTTAATAAACCTCTTCTCCGCATATACAAAATGCACGGTGAACATCAAGGTGCATAAGTGCATTTCAGAATTAGAAGCTTCAGGTTGGTGTTTTCTCACGAAATTCGCACGTAGGCGATTTTTAACTCCAGCTGCTGAAATAAAGTGGACCACAGCAAAGAAATTCCCCATCTCTCTGTGCCAAAGAACTAACCACCAGATTTGTGGGTCACAAAACACAGGAGCAGAGGCACTCTGGGCTACTGGATTCAAGACAGGAAAATTGTCTAAGTATGAAAAAGTACATTGGCTAATCAACCCTTGCTGAAGGCAGGAATCCAAGTGTACTGGCTTATGTTTGACTGGCTAACTGGGACTTTCTTCTACTAGATGCACCTCCTACTCCACAATTTAACTAATAACGTCACGACTGCCAACGAGAACAGCACAAGCAGCCAGGAGTGACCACAATATGCTGCTGAATAAGAAACCAGTTCATCCCCAGCCCATGCCCTTACAGAGATGCATTTCCTGCACAAGAAGGACAGACCTGAGCACATGTCTAAGACCGTTCTACTCAGAAAAATCTATCAGTCATCCTGAAAAATTGCTCTTTTCTCAAGTGCTGGGCACAGGAAGGAAAGGAGTAGTTTGTGTCACTCTGCTGCCATAGGACATATAAAAGTGGGGGTTTTCTTCCTTTTTCTTTAGTATTAAATATGTACAGGATAGCTATTTTTTCTTCCCTAGATTTTTAGAGATACAGAGATACAGAAATTTTTTAGAGATACAGATTTTTACAGATACTCTTCTTGCAGTGACATCAACTACCAGCTGCAAGTCATTATCCTGCAAAGACAGAGCAATGAAATCTGTTTTATCACAAAGCATTACTGCTGCTTTTGCTTCGAATTGGATTAGGGATCAGGCAGTACACTCCGTCCTCCCAGCCGTGAACGGAGGAACACCTTTCTCTGCTCCAGCAGCTAGCGAAGAGGACATTTGTCTATGCTTTCAGGACCAGAGAAAATGCTTTCTCTTATTTTCAGGATCTACAAGCTTAGGTCTTCCAAACCATCTTTTTTTTTCTTTAATATGTCTTTGTCATAAGTTAGAGAATAAGACACAATAAAAAGTGTTTTTAAAAAGTGCAAAGTCCACTCTTTACCCACTTAAGACTTTCTCCTTCCTTCCATTGTCTAAGGAGTCCTCCAGCAAGCAGATCAAAATCTGCTATTTCTAAGCCTACAAAAATTTGTAACAGCTAATAAAATATTAAATAGTACTTTAAAAGCACATTTTTCCTATAAAATGATTAAAAAAAATCATCATTCTAATTGTCCCTTATTAGGAACTGTAGAACTTGGAAAAAGTTTTAGTAATCTGTTATAACAAAACTGGTGGTTTGAGATGCCATTTGGCTGTGAATCAGCAGCCCACATAACTTACTTGTACTTCTCATTGATGTTGGAAATCCTCCAGGCATTGTTCATATCAAAACCCATCCGTTCCACTTCATTTTTAAACCTTGAAGTTACATGTTCTCCTGGGTATCAGAAGCAGAGAGAGAAAATAAATGCGAAATAAGAAGCAAGAATCCTACCTTTCAAAAGAGCTAGAGAAAACCACCACTGCACTCATACTTATTAAAATCTGAAAAGGGAAAGGAACGCTCCGAAAATACCACTGGCATTTCACAACCTTATTTTGAAAATCCATATCGGGAGACCTACAGCTTGTACTGAAGGCTCTCCCTGGTCAACTCTCCAGAAATGCCAAAGTCCACGAAGGACATTTGCTCTGAAACGACCGGCTTCTGTACATTCATTTAAGAAACAGTAACGCTGCAGACCAGAACCAAACACATCAGCAAAAGCGATTTCCATCCGTCTTACTGGGAAAACACCAGTAGTTTTTCTTTCCTGAAGTTCAGAAGAATTTCATATCAATGAGAAGAATGTGAAGCTCTGGTCTGACTGATACGTGAAAGGGTGAGATACGGAATTTGGTCCAGAACTTGGGCAATTGCCATTTAGTGCGGAATTTCAGCCCCAGGTTTCCTGCATGACTGTAGGCCAGCCCCGCAACTTAACCTGCATCTCAGTTTCCCATCTGTAAATCGGACATTATTCCTCCATGAGTCATGTGGAGATATGACGACAAAATGCAGAAATGATTGTTTGACACAAATACAGTCACAAGATCCTCACAAATTCCTGGATTAATATATTAAAGGAAGTGCAACGAGCCTCATTTATTTCCTAAATGCTTTTTTAAAAGTTTAAAGTTTAAAATACAATTGAAAAATATACAGTGGATATAAAAAGTAATTATTCTGATGGACAGAAAGCCTAGAGAATTAGAAGATACTCAAGCAACATGTAGAAGAGAATAACGTACAAAATTTCCAGGTTCACAGAACTAAGAAATATGATAAATTTAATAAACGCGTGAGCAAGACTAGATAAAATTATTCTGAAAGTCTGTCCGTTGCTTGTCTCTCTTAATTACTGTATCATTAAATCATGAGGCACAGCACCACCCAACAGGGGGAAAAAAATCTGTTGAAAAGTAATAGTTTAAGTATTACATCTTCCCATTATACATTTCAGAATACCCTTAAAGTCTTTAAATACCCGAGATATATGTAGATACATATTTATCTCAAAGATGTAAATGTACACGTCTGAAACATTTTTTCTATGTGATGTTACGGAACAATCAGAGATAAATACAGAGAAATAGGTAAATTAAGAATGAAGATAGCAGCCCAACTATGAGACTTAATTAACTGTGAAAGAAAAGCCACTATGTTAATTCATTCCCACAGGTCAGACCATACACTGAATATGGTACTTTGCAAATCCAGAGATGCTTTACAATGCGGACAATGTGCAAAAGATCTGCATAAGGGAAATCTAATGAGATTATTTTTCTTATGCTTTTGAAAGGTAAAATGTGAGGTGAGAAGGTGAAATGTCACTGTGTGCAAATGGAGAATACCCACTCTTCCAGACACATGGTGGTAAAAACTATGGACCTGCCTGACCTTCATCACTTACTCCCTTTACATCACATCACTGTACAACAGTACCATAAAGAAAGCAGTAGTTTTGCCTCCCGTGTCGTGAATTTTCTGCAGAAGGCTAGTCTCAGCACCACACGGGCACCGTGGTTCTGCTCTACCTTCCCTATCGCCAGAGCAATTAGACTGGAGCTTGTCAACAATTTCCCCACTTCTCACACGCGCTCCGCATGAGCGTGAACTTAATTCTGCTCCAACCAGCTACTCACACGGATGGGCTGACTCCATCCCTATCTCACAAAAGCTGGACGGCTCTGCAGAGATGGCAGCTCTGTGAGGAGCCCTTTGATCCTTTGTCAAGTGTGGAGGTGAAACTGGGACAATATATTCCAGCCAGATAACAACCTCTGTCATGTTCTTCCTTCGCAGTGACCTTTTTTTTTTTTTTAGAAAAAAAAAAAAAAAACAAGCATGCTCTTGCAGCACTGACGATGGGCTTCACTATCAGCTGCTTTTGGTCATTAAACTTGTGATACTTCCTTAAGTATTTTCCTTGATAGCAAACGAGAATACTAGAAATAATCCCAATCATCGATGCTGTATACTGCCAGGGGGTTTTAAGAGAAACACATGAAACTACATGAAAATGATATATTCTGTTTGATTTCTCCCTCAACTTTTCAGCTACTGTGCACGTCACGAAATCCTAGATTTTCCTCTGAGAAATAAAACCCTAGTCTTAATATTGTCCATTCCTCCTGAAATGCTGGTATTTTATGAGGCATTTTGAGCCAAGATGGATATTTTTGAAGCATCCCAATCAACTCTCAAAATCAGAGAAAACGCAAGCTGTATTTTTTGTGGACTTGTGCCTTCCGACTATAAAAGCTGATCCTGTGAGCCGCATTTTAAATCTCCCATTACATACATTGATAACTTACATTTTCTCCCCAGAAGTTGATATTTAGATAGATTTTGAACCAATTTAGTATATCAATTTAGTGTTCGGTTGAAGCCCATCTGTTTCAGTGAGGAAGAGAAAAGGACTACAAGGAGACCTAGCAAGACATCTACAAGTCTGCTGTCTTTCAGGTCCTGAATTTGGTTAGGAGGAAAAAGACCCCAGTCTAAAATTCTGCTCTGAGGACTTTTTTGCCTATTTTCAGTAACTGCTAACGTTAAGTAGTAAGGACAGAATCACAGGAACACTCCTCAGCCTGATAATTGGGACACTTTTCTCATATGTGAAGTGTGAGAGAAGAGAGCCTCAGATGGGAGAGGGCCTGGAACTCAGATTTCCTTATATTCAGACAAGTGCTATAACCACCAGCATCCCAATTTTTAGCTTTTATTTATTTGTGGGCTTCTAAAACTTTCCAGCAAGGATGATATTTCACTAAAATAGGTCGCTGCCTTGCAGCTGTGAATGAACCTCAGGAGCAGCTCAGGGACTTCCTTCTTCACCTCCTGCTCCTCAACCTCCACACTGTTCTAGGCAATTACAAAAAATGCAGGCACAATCAATACAAAACAGTTTAGACTGAAAGTCACTGCCATGGTGAACAAAATGTTATTAGTATTATACATGAGTGACTAAATCAAATCCTCCACAATAACTTCCTCAGGATATTCAGGTACTGCTTTGCACATTGACCCCAAAGTAGCTATGGTGGGAACCACAGACTGGTCAGGGTTGGAAGGGACCTTTGGAGCTCATCTAGTCCAACCCCCTGCCAAAGCAGGATCACCTACAGCAGGCTGGACAGGAATGCATCCAGGAGGAATCTCTCCAGAGAGGGAGACTCCACAGCCTCTCCGGGCAGCCTGTGCCAGTGCTCTGCCATGCCATCCTCAAAGGAAAGAAGTTTTTCCTCATGTGGAGATGGAATTTCCCATGTTCCAGCTTGTGCCCGTTGCCCCTTGTCCTGTCGCTGGGCACCACTGGAAAGAGTCTGGCCCCATCCTCTTGCCACCCGCACTTTCGATATTGATAAGCATTGGTAAGAGCTAATCTCTCCTTTGTTCAGGCAGAACAAAACTCGGACTGTGCGGCAGACATGCAAGACATTAGAGGACACCTTGCTGTACGTGAAGCTGTACTATACCTATATAATGTCCACATACAGTATATCCACCAGCCAGTGAAGAAGTGCAAGAACTTATGTACAGACAAAAAGTCCATCCTGGAATTTTCCAGGTTCAATTTACAACAGCACAGGCTGAACTTGTTTAAACCTTTCTTTGTGAGTTCTGGATTACAGCGAACAGGCACTTTCTAGTCAAAGCCTTTGTGACAATCCCCAAAGTGGTTCCGCATACCTGGCCGACACAAATCCCCGTGCTGTTCCTTTTCACTAGCATACACCTCCATACACCAAGCGTGATAGGCAAATGAGAAAAGGTCTTCTATCTTGGAAGGAGGGCGGATGGCATTGTTCAGTCGCTTGAGCCAATCTTGACACTGCTCGAAAGTAGAAAACTGACACCTGTCCCAGAAACAAACATTTCTCTATGAATTTTCAGTAAAAGATGCCAGACTATAAGATCTGACAGGCTGACTATGAAAACATCTGTGAAAGCTAAAAGTGAGAACAAACATCTTGATAACTGAGTTCTGCTTCTACGTACATTCGAATGGATGGCAAAATTCAAACCTTTGGGTATTAGTAACGAAATACACACTTAGGAAGTCAAAATAAACCATAAGGAGGAAAACAATGTTCTGTAATTGTGAATAAACCAGTGGTATGCCCTGCTAGTCATGAACGAGACAGTTATGCACATGTTTACTCTAAACCCAAGGACAGTATCACCAAGTTCAGTCTGCAACTTTCCCACAACCCAGGACAGGAACGCGTTACAGCACTTCCTGACTGGTGGTCTCAGATGGAAACTCCCAAAACCATCACATACATTATCATCTATGCATCATATTAGCCTAAACAAGAACCCAGTTTTTATCCGACACAGGAGAAATATCCGTTTCATTAATATGCCTAATTTGAGAATAATGAGGACACACTCCAGCATCTGAAATCTTCCATTATTCTCCTATCTCATATGCTGGGATTCTCTTTCCTGGACTTGGTGGGAAGCACAAACAATGTTTTTGAAACTGAGCTTTGACTAACGTTACAGACTAACAACAACAACCAGCGAGAATATTCCCTGTGCAGGAGAAACTACTCTTCAAAGCAGTATATTCAAATTACATCAGCTTGTCCTTTCAAAGAGGATTCCTGGACCCTTTAGAATAAAAGGGTGGAAATAAGATCAGTGATTTATTATGCTCTGACAGATTTCTTCAAGATTTTATAGTTATAAAATATTCACCAAGTATTTACATTCAGCTCAGTCTGTGTTCTGCTGCATTCATGGTTAATGATAGCATCTGCATTCTCTGAGGGCAGGATTTATCACCCCTACCTGCAAATATCTAAAAGTCAGTCAGGGGAAGGAGAAAGACACGTCCAATTCATGAAACGTGCCTGAATAGCTGCGAGGAACTTCAGCCCGGAGGTGTTTATTTCCCATTGCTGACCGTAAAGCAAGCCAAGACTACTACCTTAGACTGGATAATTCTATTAAATGTCTATAGTCGGACAAGATACATCTTACCCTAAAGCCCCCATTTTCTTTCTAAATTCTTTTACAGTTAGTATTGTAAATGACAAGTACTACCTTCACTTGAGCCCTGTTATTCAAAACACAAACGACTTTGCTCATGAAAAATAACGTGAATGTGTTCTAAATCTCAGCCCCATACTTCGTGATCTTCCAATGGTCAGTATCATTGAATACTGATTCTTAGAGATGCAGTTTGAAGGAAATCCATAAGGAAGGGCATAAATACAAATAATTTGTATTCATTCTACAACTGAAGAGAAATAACAAATTAATGTAGAGAGGGAGGGTGACTTTTTTAAATGTCAAGAGCTACAAGTTAAGAGGAAGTTAAATATTTAATTCAAATTAAACTAAATATTACTTCTAAAGTAAAATCAGTCCTCATCAAAATACAGCATTTCAGGAAGCAGCTGGCCTGTTAAACATTCTGAGTGCTCAGATATGACTGGGGCTCATTTCATTATACAAAGGGTACTGCCAGCAAACATTTAATCAAAAAGAAATGTTCCTTTCTTGTTAATTAAACTTTATAGATCAAAATTAATTTCTGCAGCAGAAAAGTAGGAAACAGCAGCAGCTCAGGCTCAGTAGCTCAGAGGCTCCTGGGGCAGACTGAAGGCTGCTGAAAGACAGACAAAAATTAATACTCCCTTCTACGTGATGCTATCTACCTTGCCAGGTTAGAGTGGGTTGCAGACCTGGCTTTAACTTATTCCCTTCACTTGCTTTCCCAATAAGCTACTATGTCTTAAGGATAGTAACGGTACCCACATGGCTGCTAAATATACAGGGTGGCTGCCATTATCCAGACTGAAGGTTCCACGTAGAACCGCACAATCCCATAATTTAACCCTCCAAACCCCCAAATCTTTATTAAACCCTTTTTTTTCAAAGAGTGTGTTTCCATAGTTTTATATCTCATAACTAATTGAAGCAATATATTATAGCTGATTGTAAGGCAGAGAAAATGCAGTGAGATTAAAATTAATTTCAGAATAAAATCAGATTGGCCACTTAGGCTCAGACCAAAGTCTGCTGCTATACTGTATCATAGCAAGCAAAACCGCAGCCCATCTTGCTCCCATCCTTTTTACAAAAATGCCCAGCTATCATGTGCAAAATCAGACAAAAGAAAATCTTTTGGGGAAAAGCAAGTCCACTAAGTAAGAAAAAAACCATTTCCTTCGAAGGTCACAGCTGTCCACAGCACAAGAAAAGCAAAGTTACCCCTCACCCAACATTCAGCCTCTTCATACCTTATAACCTTGCAGTCTTTGCAAGTCAAGTGAAGTTGAAATATATCACGGCACTCAACACTTTCTATAAGCTGCAGCGGGACCTGCAATTAAAAGAGGAAATAAAATTATATCAAAAAGCACTAACACTATAACTTCTTTGCATATCTCACAAGGATTTATTATAGGACTATGCGGAGTCTGAAAAGAGAGAGAAAAACAAAGAAAACTTCAACTACTTGCAGCACTGGTGACACATGTGAAGGCACAGACAGCAGCAGAAACCCACAAGCTTCTCTCTCATGGAAGCACCTTTCCTTCTCTCTTCTAGGTCCAAATTTAGGGATTTAAGGAATATAATTTTAGCTACCAGTGTAAAAAATGGCCTGCTAAGCAAGAGCCCCCTTAAGAGACTGCTGCAGTCCAGATGCTTGTTATATGGAAATATCCCGTATTTCCTCTTCAGGGAAAAACCATTTGGCCTGTTGGGATCACCACGTGTGATCAAAGCAGCCATAGTTAGAGTAAGAAAGCTGAATCACTCATTTTTAAAGGTGTAGTTTTATGCACTCATGTTTTATGGCACATGTAGCTAGCAGAAGCTACATCAGGCAAAACACACAAGCACATGCAAGTCTTTAAAGAAAGATAAGAAGAAACCACAGGATGAAAATATTTTCATTAATATTTTTTGGACCTTTACCTGAGACAGGCAAATGTACATTGTTGTCTTAAACCAATAAAAGTTAGTATTCAACTATCTCATACATAACTGTCTTAAATTCCAAACACAGAGAATTTAGCTAATACCTAGAATAAACATGAAGTGTAAAACTGAATTCTTTATTAGATTATATTGAACATTACACAAGGCAACAAAACCTCTGCCACGGAGATCCTTCAACACAAAGGCTATCAGAGAAACACTCAAATATTCTGTTATCTCCTTTGCCATCAGAGGAGTACGATCCAGCAGTTTAAGGTCTGGGTGGGGGTTTACAAGATGTGGCTGTAAGACCCGGCTCCGCCAGCGCCTTTCCATACTACTCGGGGCAAGTCCCTCAAGGTCACCTCCCATCAAGGACCTGGGGTGAGGAATCAAAACAGCTTCTGCTCTGGCATCACAAAGCTTAAAAAATACCTGATTTCAGTGGAAAGAAAAAAAGGAAACGAAACAAAAAACAGTAATCAAGGGAAAGAGATGTCTCAGAAATACAAAATGCATCTCACACTTCCCTGCCAACTCAAAAGTCAGAGTCCAAAGCCCTCTTCTGAATGCAAATGTCCAAATAATTCCCCAGCACTCACAATCCCCAAAATACTACAGGCAGGTGTTGTCTCAATCTGTATCCTTGCCCTTTAGTCAGACCACAGCCAAGCAGCAGTGCAGGACTCTTCCTTCGCTGGAAAAAACACTAACCCTCGTCTCCCACCCCCAGCGAGGCTGGGAGAGACATGTCAGTCTTTGTTGCCTTTGTAGTAACCGGGCCATTGAAGAGCAGAAAATTCACGCGTGAGGAGACCAGACAAGGTGGTGTCTGACTTGCCAGCCCAGTAGTTTGGGTATTCAAACAAAGCTGGAACTTGAATTCTGGTACGTTTTCACTATTATTACTGTTTTATGACCTGTGACAGTCTAATACAGATTACGTAGCTCGCAACATGAAGGGGCATATGAAATGTCCCTTATCCCCTGTGAGATAAGCCCCTTCTTTACTCGCCATCCTTAAGCTCAAACTGCCTGCAGCACAGTTAACCTTTTTAACTGCTGATTTCTTCCACACCTCCTCCTACTTGATTGTAGTCTGCAAGGCAGAGAAATTGTTATGATAGTTTTGTCTAATAAATTAAGGGACTGGAATGGACCTCAGACTGGAGAATCTTCCATTCTTTCTTCCCGACTGGGCAGCCTCACATACACCAATAAATTATTTAAAACTACTGCTGACTTACATGACCCCAACACAGAAAGTAAGATACCTTTCCCCAGCCAAATGAGTTAAGACTCTGAAAGACTCGCTTTTTCAGTCAAACGCTCCTTTGTCTGTTAATATTTTCTTTTTTTCCTCCAAGCCCTCTTTTATTGCATTCCTTCCCATGCCCATCTTCATTTCAGCAGTTCTTCACTTTGCTCCCTCCTCCGAGCAGTCTTGTTCTGGCTCCTCTTACTCCTGTCTGCGCTCTAATGACATACTAAGTATTCTTCTACTCCTGCGTTATTTTTAATTTCCTTCTTTCAAAGTCACTCTTTGTTCTACGCCCTTTCAGTCTGCCCTCTGCTCCACAGCCATTCTTTTTTCTCTTGACAGTCTACACGCAGCTCACCATCTATTTCCTTAGAATCGGCTGGGTTTTCTTCAGGGCAACCTTCACATCAATCTTTTTAATTTTCTTTTCCGATCATAAAAATCTGTCCTCTGATCCTCTTGCATTTTCAATCTCTTTCCTGTCCATTATTCTTCCCCCAGTAAAACTCTGTACAATTATCTGCCTTCATTCCCCATTCTTTCCCACTGATAACCTTCCATTTCCATTGTTACATTTCTCAGGGTGATGCATGCAGCAAGTCAGACACCCAGTGCGGTTAGCTTGCTCTTGAAAGAGCCATCAATTCTATTTGCAGGCACTTCACCGGATAATAATAGCTATCGAAATAAAGCAGTGGAGAAGCAATCATTTTTGCTTTCATAAGAATAAACACACATTGTTATCCAAGGCCAATCACATTGCATTATGGAGAGTACTACAGCATTGCGCTCTTGGAGTATCCATCTTTTAACTGTCTCTTCTTTAAAATTATCTCATTTTAAACTATAGCAACGTTCTACAACTCTTAACTTTTTCTTTTTTAAATTATTGTGCTGTTTTGTTTTTTATTTTAATTGCTGGAACTGCCTGTTATCTAACAGCAGGACAAGATATATTTAGAGAAAAATGCCTCTGTAGTTAGAAAAAGCACAAGTTATGTTTACGCTGCAGGAACAACACACCCCACGGCTCAATCCTTGCCCGCAACGCCAAGTGGCACACAGCGGACCCAGGCCAGGCTGCTGTAAGCCAGCCCCTTCCCGAGTGACCATGCTATAGACTCCACCCCGCACTGTGCTCGGACGGAGTCTCTCCATGCAGCACCCAGGGGCCATGAGCTGTAATTAGTACTTTCTTCTCGTTCTCCCAGTTCAGAGCCTGAAATAATGTCAGGGTTACGTTAAAGACCGGTTACTTTAACCAGCATGAGGCCAAGGCTACGTGCTGCAGCATGGTAGAATATGACATATGGAGGAACTGAGGATGCAAGGTCAGCTCAGAAGGTCTTCGAGGACTCTCCTAGGTGGACAGAGTCAAATATCTCCAGGTGTGACCTTTGTTCATATAACCTACAAGCAGCACCTGAAGCAAATTTTGCTTTTAATTACAACTAAATACACTTAGGTTTTGTCTTGAAGGCAATCCTTTAGTTCCCCCCCTCCACTTTCACAATTAACATGCACCCAATGTGAGCAATTTGAGCATCGGACCTGAGAATGAAACAAAGACAACGCTACTGTTCAGCACAGGTGAACCACAGTTGTGCTACATATGTAAGGAAGACACGCATGTTTCCACGCAAAGCCAAGCAACGGAAAGCTCATACTAAAACTAATTTACTCACCAACACTGACAGTCTCCCTCATCTTGGCAGTATGACTTTTTTAAAAAAACTACGTACAAAATCTGCTATTTGAAGGATGCTACATACAAGTGCCTGGTTTCATAAGCTACACTAAAAATTTAATTCTCCCATAAATGCAATTAGATCACAGGGAGAAAACAATTCAACAGAAACACTCGCCAGCTGCAAAGTTTGACATTTTCTTAAGGAAAGCCAATCAATAGAGCTCAGCCTGGGAACCAAACTTCCCATGTGCACCGAGAGATCACTGTTGAGTCTGCGTTTTTATCCCATGGATAAATCTAAGTCAACACTTTTGAATGTCATAATCCCTCCAATTTATGCACGGTCTGCTGGATCTTTTGGGTTTGCATTTAAAACATCATGTTGCTATTACTACTGTGATCTAGGAAGTTATCCATGGAAAAGATTTATGCATACAGCTGTTTTCTGTAATGTTGCAATGTGAGCATTATCAACTTTTAAATGTTTTTCTTTTCAAGCACAGGTGCAGCAAGTGATCTAGCAGCATTGTGCTACTCACTGAGGTTTCACAAGCATTGTTCTGACAGTCAGTCTATTGAATTGTAAACAAAAAGAACAGCGAGGTAACAAAAACCCCAAAGACAAGGAATCCTCTTTTAACTGGATTCCATTCCCTTTACACAGCTGCCTTTCCTAAGGGCCAAGCAGTCGATATGCATGCTGCTTTCTCTGGAGGACCATTTCTACCAAGAGCGTATCCCACCTACTTCAAGAGATGCCTGCACAGAACAGCTGCCCATTCAGACACGGGGAATTAATTTGTTTTACAAGTGATATAACACAGATGTGTGCTAAGAATCCTCTTTCTTACACAGAAGTACTTCTCTCCACTGAGGTGACAAGGCTGTCAGTGTGGCTGGACTTTGTCAGGATAGCGATTCTTGTGAAAATGGTTAAAAATAAAAAAAACACCCCAACTCCTAACATTAGGAAACACTTATAGATTTTTAAAAAGGTCTGCTTGCAGGTGTTTTCTGAACAGCTCTAGCAATATAAACCAGTAGAAAGAATCAACGTGAAATCCATCAAAAAGTAGTCAGTAAAGATTTAACTTAGAAAAACACCATCTGATCAGTAATTTTGATCAACAATAACCAAAGGGACTATTATTCCAAAATTTAACAATTAAAATATAGTTCCTAATTACTGCAAGTTTCTTTTATGCTTACAGGTATTCCAAATCCTGTCTGCCTTGGATTCCAGTAGAGTTCATGCTAAGTTATTAGTGATGATCATATCTGGCTACAGAAGAGTAATCTATATTCTGCTCCACCTCATATACTATCTAATAGAATCTTTCTGGTTAATGACGACATATGAAGCAGGACTAACAACCTTAGAGATATCAGATGAAGCGAGAGGGCAGAATACTGGAAAGTCAGGGAAGCAAAATTAATATGGTAGTATTGACAAACCTTTATGGACTCTTTCCTGAACACTGACAAAGGATGTGGTTTAAGAAAAGATAAGTTTTTGTTACTGCTCAAAAATATTAAATTGAAAATTCTTGAAAATGAATACTCTCAATTATCCTAAGGGCAGCTACGACAGTAAGTGCAGTACAGGCATTAGTGCCTTCTCTAATAAAGTAACTTGATGATTTCCTGGCACTCCTCAGGACAAACTCTTGATTTGTAGGGCTACTCTTGTTTCTCATGTCTCAGCTCCTTGTTCATAAATACTCAGTCCTTTGCTTTGTCACTTCTAGTTGCCAATTTCATACAACATTCAATCTCTGAATTAAAAAAAAAAAAAAAAATCTAACAGTAATACAATATAGATTTACTGTAGCAGGCCCCTTGGCAGAATTTGGCCTTCAAATACATGTTCATTTTACAAAGCAGCAAAGGAATCCTATAAAACACAAACACATGCCTCATAACGCAGTTTCTCTGTTGTCGGCAGCGTGGAGAGATGCATCTGGCGGGACTGCAGCTGAGGTAACCCAGCACCTACCTGACCCTTGGCTACCATTCCCATGCATGGTGGCACTTACAGCTTAACTTTTAAGTCTCAAGTTATACTTTATGACTGACTACAGGATAAGAGAAGCGAAAAGTAAAGTTATGCTACCTCTGTGTATACGCATACTTTTATCACCTCCTTTGTATGGTCAGCAATGGAAGATAATAGCCCTTAAATTTCCAATTAAATTCTTGTCGTAATTTTTTTGCCATCATTTTGATTAATTGCCATGTTCAGAAATAATACCTTTGTTTGCTGAAAAAGCCCACATCATCATGAATTTTAGCACTTTGATACTGTACACAGATGTTCACCAGCCTAGCAGACGTGTCTATTCAACCTACCACATTGACAACTCATGAACTAAAATAGCACTCAAAGTGATTGATGATAACTATAACACAGCCACATTTCCAGGCTGTAGATAACACAGCTATATGACTAGAGACAACATAAACCAGTAAAGACTGAGCTTCAGTTAGTAAACAACATTTTTACAGAGTTAATAATTCAGTTCTGGCACTAAACAATAAAAAAAAAATTAAATTTAAGATTGACATGGCATCAAAAATTAAATCTTTTAGGTGCGCAGGAGATCCTGCAGATGTTCCAGACCACTGTGTCACATGTGTCTCAGTCACGTATGCAGTGGACACTTGTCAATTCTTATATTTTGTTTCCCTTGCTTTCCTCAGCTTTGGGATAACATGCAGTTTTGGTGTTTCATACTTAACTCACCACTGCATAGCTCAGGATTTGTAACTGACACCCAGCAATTGTGAACAACTAGCCAGGGTCAGGATTGGTCTTGAAATAATGAGATTGGTTAAAATAAATTTATAAATAAATAAAAATCAGCAGGAGAAAAAAAAAAAGCTTTGAGTCTTTGGATTTTATTTTACTGGGTTTATTACAAATATCCACAAAAATATTTCTGTGCCACATATAATGTCCTATCAAATTCCATGTATAGATCCCAAATGGTATTACAACTAGTAAGATATATGTCAGCATTATACTATTGCAAAGGACCATACAACGCCCATTTAATTTATGCCTATGATCATGAGTAGCTGGATATGTAACAATTTTTAAGAATGGATACTTAGAGTAAAGCTCTTTAAAGAAACGGGTAGGCACCTGAAGCTGAGGTCCAACTCACAGATCTCTTAAGTCAACGACTGTACTCATACTACCCAACTTCAGGCATGTAACTTCTGACACTGGACCTACTTCCCCCTTTTGAAGCTCCAAGCAAGGCACAGGTCTAGCTTAGGTGCTCCAAACATCCCTCTGGATGATCTTTTATTTCTCTACTGAGTATATCCCAAGGTTAGGGAGAACAAACGGCTGATATAGCCAGCTGCAAAGAGAACGTAAAGTTGAGCGATGAGAAGTTTCCTTACGAAGCCTGATTTTCAGAGGTGCTGAGTCATCTTTTGATGGCTAAATATGTATCTGTTCTCACTGAAAAATGTGATTTGAACATCATAAAGACATTTTTCATTACCACTAACCTTAAAAGCCAGAATTACCGTACTTTTATCCTAAATTCTCATACTTGGATTGAGTTCAGAATACCTGTATTACCACAGTAGCATGAATAACACTTACATTCACAACAGACTCCTTGAATTTGATGTGAAGCCTGTAATTAGAAAGTGCAATGATGGCATCCTCTGCTCGTCCTACATACTCTGTGCTCTCGCCATGAAGTTCAATGAACGGGACCTTCAGAATGGGAAGAAAAATCCTTCAGAAAGCATTTACCAAAAATATGTACCTCCTGTAAGCATACACTCAGGAACACAACATAAAATTAAAGTGATTCTCACTGCTGAGAATCTAGCCTAGCTATTACTGCTAAGGAGGAAAATCTTGGGTTACTGTGGTTCACAGGTTAATTGTAGCCTTTTTTTTAAAAGGATTCCTCTTTTTCTCTTAATTTTCTTGAGTAGTAGGTGCTTGGTCAGGGCAAACAATGAATTCTAATGAAAAATCTAAGCAAAATATCCTCACATTTTGGCAAGCGGTCTGACCAAGCCTTTGATTTGTGCTCTTGCTCCTTACTTAATGGAGTGGCATTTCCATAAAGTTATTAAATTCATCCTAAAGCAGGCAAAACATGTAAGATGAATAATCTTTTATGCTGTTGGTCCCCAGTATTCACTAAGCAAGCTCAGGTAACCAGCTTAGACTGGATAAATGCTACACAGCATTTGTCAGTTGGACAAACCATATTTTTTCCTTCCAGTTTCTCACTGCAAATATGAAAATGCATGACACGCTGCTGTTTTATACAGTTAGAAAACCTGCAGTCATATTATATTGCACATAAAAAATACAACTGTTTAATTAAAAATGTGACTTAAGCCCAATTTAGCTGAGCTGGGTGAAAAGTGTAAATGCTCAACTTGAAAATAATCTGGTTTTACACCTACTTAGCTTAAATAAATTCCAAATATTTTCTATTAAAACAAAACAAACTACCTCTTCAGTTTATGTAAGAGTGTCCACATGGATAAATCATTTGAAATAAATTGATTCCAAAAGGAACTTTGGAAAATTAAGAAACCAAACAATATCCATTTTGTGCAACATAAGCCTTTTGGCTTCTCAGTATTAAGTAGTACTGGTAGTATTTAACTAGCTTGGTGTTATTTTTTAAAAAAACAATGAGTTCTAAACTGTGCAATTAAACCTAGCACGTGAGATTACTACACAAGCAATGGCTGTATTTTTCAGACACTCTAAGGAAATTCTTGTAACTTAACAGACAAACTCTCCGTCCTGTCAACAGGACATCAGTATTTAAAAGGAAAATGTGTTTCTCCTGTTACTGTACTGAGTTGCGAATGAAAATTCTACGGGAGAGGACAGAGAATACACAGGTTAACTAGAGGTACTGTGATCTGTGAAGTGGCAAGGAGCAACGCGGTGATTACCTGAAGGTTCTCATCCTCTCGGATCAGCTGCTTCCTGGGAAAAATCTGATTAGCCTGGATGCATTCAAGGCTGTGCTGAGTCTCTTCATCCTGAGAAACAAAGCGATACAGTTAACTCCAGCACTGTCACTTGCTGCCTTCTTCACCACACAGCAAGCTGTCAATGAAAACCTGAAACAGGACGGACTGTTTAGAGAATTCAGGTATCAGTAACTTACTAAAGCTATTTTCAAAGACAAGCACTCAAACAACTGAATATGATATTAGAAACAGGTTTCCTTCCTGCAGCCTGATTAATGAAGTCATTAAAAAAAAAAAAAAAAGACATGTAATAGTATTAGGAAAAAAGCACTAGCCCAGCCTAGTCCAGCACTACACTTAAAATTCAACATCCCCACATGTAAACGTTCATTCTCTGACGTTTTTCAGATTTTAGTCTATTCTGCCCTGTAACAGACCCTACAAACCCCTTTTGCTTACCATGACAGGCCCTGGATAGGAGGAGAAATCCTCGTCTTTACTCACAATATGTTGAGGCTCTTTTCACTTAGTATTAAAATCTAGAAAAACAGAAAAGTGAAACAAAAGTTAAATTCATTTTCTTTTGGCAAATAAATACAAATTAACTTTTAAAGACTGTGAATTCATCTGTTAGAAAATGGCAAGTAAACAGTAATTATGAAAAGATGAAATCCATATAAACTAACTCTCCTGAGAAACAAAGTTGTTTCAAAACGTTCAAAACGCTCCTTCTGTTCATTCTGAAAAATCATTCTTTGAATGTACTGCTGGGATAATACCGGGCCGAATACAGCAATTAGACCACTGTTTATATAATTTAAATTAAAACATATTCATCTTTCTTTTCTAGCTCACCCTGAATTTTCTCCCTGGTCTTTTGCAGGTGGCAATTCACAAATACATAGGTTATAAATCCAAAAGGATATTCAAGATCATTTAGTTTGATCTGCCAGGTAACACAGGCTGGCAGATCCTCCTGAAGTTTTCTTGTTTCAACTATGGCATACGAATTAGAATTCCCATATGGATAAAATTCCTCGCTTTACAGTTATGACTCACTTTCTACATCCGTGGACATATCAAAACACCCATTTTCTTGCACCAACCTTTCCAAGAGCTCCAGATCACTGTATGCCAGTGAATTGCATTCTCTACTATCTAACAACCCCCCAGTCTTTAATCATCTGCAAATTTTCTGGAAATATTAAAGAGCACACAGTCTTGAAGTTGATGCAATTGACCCTATTAGGAACTTAACGATGGAAGTGAATACAGGAGTTACAATCTGATTTTGAGATTCATCTTATATTCAATTTTTTAAATTCAGGTGGGTCCTTCCCTTTTTAAAAAAAAATAATTCATTCAGGTATTTTATGGGTTTTGCAGTCTACAGTACATAAAAGATACGAACAAAAATGTATCAGTCACGTTCAGTCTGTTTTCAGTTCATATGTCACCTTACTTATAAATGTATTTCAAATTATCGGTGTTGTGGTTGACAGAGAAAAACACTTTGAATCCATGAGCTCACAGGCACACCACCACCACAGGAAGTGCTCTTATTTCATACAGATATATTCCGTATATCGTACAGAATCCTGTATATTGTACAGAATATTCACAAAGGGAAAATGAGCAGCAGGCGCACTCATTCTGATGCTAAACCAGCCCACTGTCTAGAAACGATCAATGAGAAGAAAGCATTGCACTGTCCCCCAAACCTCTGTTAAATAGGAACATCACAATAAAGAAAATGCCTTTATTTCCCCCAAGTAGGGGAGAAATAGTATATAAAAGCTTGCAAATTGGTTCAAGATTGCACAGCTTGCAGAAGGATGTGTGTATGTGTGTGTATATATAGAAAAGGAGGAAATTATGAGCAGCATCGAGCTGGAAATGCCACTGAATCACTAAAAATTAAGGCAAAAAGTAGATATAAAATCTTAATTTTAAACAAACAAGAAAAGCAAAAGCTAGAAGACTTGATAGAAGCCTGAATCCATCAACTATGGAAACTGATAAGGAAAAATAAAAACACACCACAGAAATTTCCATGCCTGGAAGAACAATGGAGAGTAGCAACATTCTTTTAAGATATCAGAAACAAAGGAAATCTAGAAATGCTATCTACCAACAGCACGATGAAGATAGTACTACTGTTAATATTGGCTTAAAAAGGCAGAATTATTTAACACTTTTGTTTCAAAAGAAGCAGGAGAAGAAAGATGGTTCATATGTAACCCATGCTGTAACTGATGAGGCTATTCAAAGCATCACAATGATTAAAGCTAAAAAGGCCCTAAATTCACCAGGTTTGATCTTTAATATAGCAGAGGCCATAAAATTCCAGCCCTTGTATTCAAAATAAGAGCTTGTGCTGGATTCCAGCATGACTCAGTATTTTACATACGTCGTGCTCGGGTACACTTATCTTCCAAACCCACGTCTACTCTTGACTTGAAGATACCAAGAAAAGAGGAGTTCAGCAGTTCTCTCAAACGCAGCCGGTTGCAGCTTCTAACCTTTGCTTCTCGCTGTACATTTTTCAGCTTACGTGATGCACTATTCTCCTTAATCCACGAGATTTAAAAAAAAATGAGCCTCCTGCTCAATCAAATGTAAACCAATGGCTGGCTAAGCAACAGGCTTACTTGTCCAACCAGCCTCTACCTTACAGCTCATCCATCAGGAAAGGCGCAGACTGGATTAACTCTGCAGTATATCCCGATATAACAAAGACTAATGATTCAAGAGAAGATGGGTTTAAAAACTGTAAGGTTTACACAACTCACCGTCTCCACCCTTAAAACAGCGATAAGCTCACACAGTCAGCTGCCAGGTCTACAGCCAGGCAGAGGAGTGATGGAGAGTGAGGGCATATTTATACCGCCATTTTTGAGGCGGGTGCCTCAGGCACTGTTTCTGCAGGCTGCCGACACCGCTGCCTTCTGCAGCCTCCTCACCAGCGCCAATCCTGCTTTTCCCCAATAGCAGCCACTGTTAAAGTCGTTAAGACCAAACATTTCCATGTACATTTATGTACCACTTGAACAAAGTTGTATATGTAGAGAGGTGATTCTGCCCCTCTGATCTGGTGAGACTCCACCTGGAGTACTGCATGCAGCTCTGGGGGTCCCAGCACAGGAAAGACATGGACCTGTTGGAGCAAGTCCAGAGGAGGTCCACAAAGATGATCAGAGGGCTGGAGCATCTCTCCTATGAGGACAGGCTGAGAGAGTTGGGGGTGTACAGCCTGGAGAAGAGAAGGCTCTGGGAGACCTTAGAGCCCCTTCCAGTGCCTAAAAGGGGCTCCAGGAGACCTGGGGAGGGACTTTTTACAAGGGCATGGAGTGATAGGACGAGGGGGAACAGTTTGACACGGAAAGAGGGGAGATTTAGATGAGACAAGAGGAAGAAATTCTTGACTGTGAGGGTGGTGAGCCTGTCCCAGGTTGTCCAGAGAAGCTGTGGCTGCCCCATCCCTGGAGGTGTTCAAGGCCAGGTTGGACGGGGCTTGGAGCAACCTGGGCTGGTGGGAGGTGTCCCTGTCCAGGGCAGGGGGTTGGAACGAGATGATCTTTAAGGTCCCTTCCAATCCAAACCGTTCTATGATTCTATGATGATTCTATGAAAGCTTTAAACATTAATAGTAAAGACTTCTGAATATAAAGAAATACTTTGTTATTTCTGAAAATTCCTTCAACTTCAAGCACAATTATCAAAGAAAAACAGACCTAATTAAAAAGATGAGCTTTATTACAAACCTAAAGCATGCTTAGTATTGCTGATGAAAAGTTATAATACATTAGGCACTGTGCTGTAACAAAATTGTTCTTTTATACTTTGGATTGATTAGATACATTTATTTTTAAAGTTTACTACATAGCCACCTACATGATAATAAAAGCAGTATTAGCTTGGAGAATTAGCTCTTTTAAAAACTTCTTACAGTTGTGTTCCTAAAATCCAGCATGAACCATTAGTGCAAACTATCCAAATTACTTCAAAACAAGTTTCTTACTCTAATCGCTACATTCAGCTGCAAAACAGCTTCTATCAATACTACTCTGGCTTTTCACACGAATATGAGAATCTTCCTTTTTGCAGTGAATTTTGGGAAAGCTGCGTGAAAAAAACGTGGTGGATTCAGTTTTAATTAGGATTCAGATATAAACTGTGATGTTGCCAAGATAAATGGTACGAGAACTTATAAGACTGGTTCTAAAACAAATAGTATGCATGCTCCCGCTGCTTCTAGGTATTAGCGAAACACTTCATCAACTTAACTGCCACAACACAGAAATATTTCTAAAAATTGCTGGCAAAAATAGCCAAGAAATATCGAATTGTTCAAATGAAGTTCACTGTTCTGATGGACAGGGAATATTACCGAAAGAAAGAATTCATTTCCCATCATGGCAACAAGCTGATCCCACTCCCTCCACGATCTCATGATCCCTGGATTGAGCCCAGGGGGAAGGAAATACAGCCCTGGGAGCAGAGACGGGGACCACATGCTATTCTCAGTAGTAGCCCATACTGAGACTGTGGGATTAACTCTGAAACCACACTTCCAATGTCCATTTTTTTTCTATACCAAAGCTTTCTAACCCATTTCCATCCATATGTTTAGCAAACTCTTCCAGGTTAGTCCTGTGAATAGAAAAAAAGGATCCCAGTGCTTGCATGACACCTAGTACGGGGATTTGTGACCCTCACTTAAGGAACCCTGCCTTAGCGAACCCCAACAAGTTACTCCATTGAATTTTACCCATGATAATTAACACACCATGCGACTTTGAAGGACAGCTTGATACAAAGTGAGACTAACACAAACAAAAGAGATCTATCCTCAAGTTGACCTGTGCCATCTTTTTTCATTAGTGGCAGAATGGAATCAGAAATCTCATTTTGTTTAACTGCAGCTGGCAAATAATCAGCTCTTCAATGACAGTAAAAAAAAAAAAAAAAAAAAAAAAAAAAAAA
>VZSZ01003421.1:110944-144906 GCA_013398815.1 Ibidorhyncha struthersii
GAAATGAAATGGAAATGTTCAAACACTGCTTAGATAACACTGACCAAGAAAACATCTTCATAAAAAGTACCCTCAAATTCAGGCTCCCACTTATAAATGGGGTCACATATAAATAGTAGATAGCTTGCAAATAGTGTAGAGAAACTTGTTTTTATTGTTAGAAATAACATTTATTTCTTTCAGGACTGAGGCCAAAAAAGGTTATGTTATCAATTTACTGTGCTGCCCTTTCAACTGTAGTTTCACATATATTAAATTACACCAAAAAAGAGGTCAGTCTTGTTAATTCTCCATCCTTATGTTCTGCCTGAAAGGATAAATGATTAGTAAAGGTTGTAACCTCAGACTCTCGTTCAGTCAGTACGGGAACATCTTAATTACCTTTCATTTCAGATGTGCCTTCTGGTCTATATTATGTATATAATTAAGACTAGCAATAACCATCTGTTTGCCAGTGATTCTAAACAAAAAAATTATCTAACTAAAGGATCATTTAAATTCACATATATTTAATTTAGTTGGATTTATAACAAGGAAAAAGAAAAAACAGAGGGTAAAAAAGGAAAGAGGTAGTACCCAAGTGTTTCACTTTCTTCCCGTCTCCCCTGTCCAGATCCTGAACTCCATTCATTTTAATATCAAAATCAAGTTGTGTGGTCTCTCAGTCTCAAAACACCTATTTACATACTGTCTCACAGTTGCCCTGTAGAAGTTTTAGATAGGAATCCAAAAGTTTTTACAAAGAAGCATTAGAGAAGTTGAGCATAAAATACCCAAGAATGCGATCTGGCTTTAGCAAGAGATGCTTCTGTTACAAAGCGAAAACACTTCTTCCCCTTTCACAGGTGGAAGGAAATTATTCTGAGATAAGGATAAACACTTCGTTTCCCACGTTTCAATCCCTGACAGCAAGGTTTCCTCTCTTTCCTGCCACCACACATAGAATAACTGAATAGCTTTCCTAAGTATTTACCGGGGAAGTAGCTAACAACACGGGCATTTACACATTACTCAGGATCGGGAGCAGGACAGACATAG
Source organism: Ibidorhyncha struthersii (assembly GCA_013398815.1). Taxonomy (NCBI): domain Eukaryota; kingdom Metazoa; phylum Chordata; class Aves; order Charadriiformes; family Charadriidae; genus Ibidorhyncha; species Ibidorhyncha struthersii. The sequence continues at coordinate 111,983 of VZSZ01003421.1, forward strand.
AATCATGTCTGGAGGTTCTGTGTACAACTAAGAGGCAAAAGTAATCTTTCGCTTATAAATAAAGGTTGCACATTCCAACTCAAAATACAGGTTTTTGTCTAATATCTTGGAAAATGCTTTATTTAATTAAGACAGTATTCAATGATAACTGTAGAACCCACCATCAAGAAGTAGCTCACCTTATCAAAATAATACACTTACCAAAGAATAAGAGATAATAAACCAGTCCTCTTTGTCCCAGAAAGTTTCAGATGATAGTCTTCCAATACTTCACATTGGCAACTGCAAATAGAAAACGCCAGTATTTTAAAACATGAATCTTCAATTGAAAAAAACCCACACTTGATACATAGCCATCAACTTATGGAAGAAACCCAACTCTTAGGCAAGTTTGTCTTAATTAAAGAGGAAAAGTATAAATTACTAACTACAAAGTAAGTCATAACTATTGAGATCTTAATACGCCCAAAGAGGGAATTTAATAACTGGATTCTGACAGGTACACATGTGCTGGTTAAGGTCTCTCTTCTGGTAAGGAAAAGTTCAGAAACCGTGGCCACAAAACAGTTTGAAATTTTTTAAAACTTCTTTGGTACGCAGTAGTGGAAAAAAAATTACTTAGCAATACAAGGTACAGGAAAGCTCTGTTACAGAAGATCCAACTGCTTTTGTAGTGACTTCAAAACTCTTAGTTTTACACTAAAAATAGCTTTTTTGTCCCCCAAGAAAGCAGATGAATACCCCTAAATACTGGTTATTGCCTAAGTACTTTTGGACAAAGCTGCAAAACAGCCAAGGTGAACAGCAATACTCATGTAACACCATTCCTCCCAAGCCCTATCTTTCTGACTTTCCAAGTGCTGTACAATTATTTCCTAAAATAGAAATTTAAGTATTGCATTGCAAATATACATTTGTCAAAAAAAAAAAATTTATATAGATAAAACCTCTGATTTGCCTTGTTCTGACGCAGTCACTTCACTAGGTATTCACTGACGTCTTCTATAGCATCCCAACAACTGCTCCAACAGCTTGAGTCACGGTGGACACCAAGTTCTATACTAAACCACCCAAAACCTAAAATTAAAGTTCTGGACTAAACCCATGCATTCCTAGAGCATGCAAGCAGCCAAGCTGATGGAATACCACTCCCTTGCAGCCAGTGTACCAGGAGATGTGCTCTTCAAAATAACTTGGAAGGTATCCCAATAGCACCCAATGTGCCTGGAAAGTCTAACATAGAAACATATATATTTTTATGTATTTTTTTAATATATATATATAAAAACAAACATACAATCTTGATGCTAGAAATAGCTTGCATGTACTCTGCTGTGCCACAACTGGTGATAGTTTTCACATTCTGGTCCATAAAAAAAAATATCTCTATTTTGCATTCATTATTACTTTCGTTTATGGCTTATAACAGGAAAAAAAAAAAACAACATACTTTCAGTACACAAAAAAGGATATATAATTTTAGGACTGACATAGTAGAAAGAGATAGTTTAAAAGGTACAAACACATCAATCAAAGGAAATTCAAACATTTCACACAATGGACACACTTTAAGGGAATCTCATATGTATGGACATTCAGCTATTACTTAAAAAAAAAGCCTGTGACATGAGGATGCTCTGCTTTAACAGAAAACACCCTATGAATGACCACAGCTGTTTAAAACCTCAGCTAATCATGAATTACAATTTTATAAAATAGTTTCTAAAAGCAACGTTTGGTTACCTGCAACGGAGGTCAACTTTTTTTAAATTTATTTTAAAACATCTCTCAACCAACAAGACAAATGTCAATTCCAATAGCTTTAGGGGTTGATAATTAAATATGGCACACGAAGCAGAAAGGACAGTTTTCCTTTGAGGTACCAGCTGGATCACGCAACAAGTTCAACTTTACAGCTGCTTGGTTGGACAAAGTCACCTTTGAGGGGAATACTCAGCAAGCTTATTAAGCAAACAAACAAAAAAAAGCTGTGAAGGCAGACTACGCAACTCAAGAACAACTCTTCAGAGACATTTTTCTGGCCACATCCTTGCTTTTAAAAGGGCAAGATACACATTTAGGGTAGCAGGAGATAGACTTATTTTGTGTGGTTTAGGTTGAAGAAAAAAAACCCCAAAAAACCAAAAATCCAACCTTCGCAAAATCTGCAACAAGCTTTTTATTGAATTTAATGAGGTTTGGAAGAAGCCACTGAATCTCAAGAGTTCTGTAGCAGAGTTTAAAAACAGGAGAAAAATGTTCCAATATAAGCATTAATAATTCCGCTTTATTCCTGCCAGTATTGAGAAAACACTCCGCAACACACTCATTAGCATTCCTCTTGCAGGGCTGCTAGTCACAGATAAGCACCTCAAATGTTATCACTTCCTAAGTCAACAACTTGTGCCAAAATAAAATTAAAAAAAAAAAAAAAAAAAGCTGACTGCAAGAAGAAACATCGCTATGACTTCTCCTACCATCTCCAACCCACTAATTACTTACGGGAGGAGTGATCCCAAGTACTGGTGTAGAACTGTTTAATTAATACAGCTAAGTTTGCCGCCCCTGAGGTGGGAGATGCAGCCTCCCCCCACCTGCTCCCACTGTTTCCTTCGAGTTTGCTCTTCTCTTCGACCCATAAAAAGCAAATTCAGCACCGTTAGGACAGCCGAGGGTCCAAGATCGAAAACGGAACAGGACCTTTTCTTTCAGTAAATCCTACAGAGTCAAACGCATCTAGTACAGGAACTGGCTTGGCACAATCCTTCTTATTAGATTGTCACATCCTCATGGCTGGTTTCGTTCAGATTTTTTCTCGTTTAAGCACAGGTGCTGAAGGACACACTGGACATATTGTCTGATTATAAACATGTAAGAAGTTATTCTGTTACAGAGCTCCAGTACTTGAGATGATGTAAACAGGAACACCTAAACTAAGCTTTTTCTTTGAACCATCTTCTTAGGATCCTTCTCTGTGGACTCTTTTGGGAGCTTAAACATTCAGTGCACATTGACTAGCACATAGGTCTCGCCTCTGTTGTTTCTTCTTTGAAGATCATAGAACGCTTTGGGTTGGAAGGGACCTTAAAGATCATCTCGTTCCACCCCCCTGCCCTGGGCAGGGACACCTCCCACCAGCCCAGGTTGCTCCAAGCCCCGTCCAACCTGGCCTTGAACACCTCCAGGGGTGGGGCAGCCACAGCTTCTCTGGACAACCTGGGACAGGGGCTCACCACCCTCACAGTCAAGAATTTCTTCCTCTTGTCTCATCTAAACCTCCCCTCTTTCAGTTTGAAGCCATTCCCCCTCGTCCTATCACTCCATGCCCTTGTAAAATGTCCCTCCCCAGCCTTCTTGTAGGCCCCCTTCAGAAACTGGAAAGCTCTTATAAGGTCTCCCCAGAGCCTTTTCTTCTCCAGGCTGAACACCCCCAACTCTCTCAGCCTGTCCTCACAGCAGAGGTGCTCCAGCCCTCGCAGCATCTTCGTGGCCTCCTCTGGACCCACTCCAAGAGGTCCGTGTCATTCTTATGTTGAAGGCTCCATAGTTGGATGCAGTACTCCAGGTAGGGTCTTGCGAGAGTGGAGTCGAGGGGCAGAATCCCCTCCCTCGACCTGCTGGCCACGCTTCTTTTGATGCAGCCCAGGATGGGGTTGTCCTTCTGGGCTATGAGCGCACACTGCCAGCTATGTATGGAGAAGTACAGAAGTAGGACGATATATCAATCACTGCAACAGTGAAATACAAGGAACTAATAGAATTGTGGAGGAAAAATTCAGGATAACGGTTGAGCACTGCAACAGGTTTCCAAGCTGCAGAACTTCTGTCCGTGGAGCTATTCCAAGCCTCACCAGCCCTTCAGCAACTGGATCCAACATCAGCCAGCCCAACTCTGAGCACGGTGCTGGGCTACATTACCTCCAACCTAAGTTATACCATAAGTCTGTGACAATGTTTTTCTTGACATTATTTCAATGAAACATTGGCAAATAGTTAGGAAAAACACTCTTGAGAAGTTTTAATAAACATGTTTGTTTAATTAGAAGACTGGCAAGTTGTCACTTCAGTTTCTTAGCTGGAAGGCTGTATCTAGCAAGAACAGAAGAGGTACGATTTGATAAGCATAAAGTGAAATGACAGAAGAGAAGAACAGCTTTGGAAGAAAACAAATCCAATTTTTCTCCAGCCACAGACAAAGCTATCCTCATGGAAATGTAGGCAAACAAAACCAAACCAGACTCTTCTGGTAACTATTTTTTCCTGCCTTTGCTGGAATATGGCATTTCTACATTGCTTATGCCACACCATAGCACAACCTTGATGTTATGCAAGTACAGCTTCTGATTAGAAGTTCTCTACTTCCGTTTGCATTTCTAACTGCAACATCACTGTTCTCACATAACCTGGCTTTGCAGTGACTGGACCTTCTCTTGCACCATATTGTCACACACCATTTCGTCACCTTTTTGTTTGGCCACTCTCTGCTCAGCTTTAGCTCGCATATTGGCTATGGCTTGTTTGTGTCCTTCTTGATGTTCTTTCTAGTCAATTTTAGCTTGCTTTCCCCAAAAAGCTATTTTTACCCTATTCTTGGTGTGCTAAGGAATAGGAACAGAGTACTGCTATCAGCTACCCACCACTTGGGGCGATGCAGCTGGCTTGTGGCTGAGCTAAAAACCACAGAGGGGGTGAGAGCACTGGGACATCGCCCCTGACTACAGCTGCTCCAGAGGCTGGGGACCACAAAGTTATACTCTATAGAAAGTTGTAATGAATGCATGTAGAGCAGAAGGAATGCTGATCTTCAGGGAGGTATTTTACGGTTTATACTGCCCTGTGTCTCCTCTATCATAGAATCATAGAATTGTAAAGGTTGGAAGGGACCTTTAAGATCATCAAGTCCAACCATTAACCTAACCTGACAAAACCACTTCTAAACCATATCCCCAAGTACCACGTCTGCCCTTTTTTTAAACACCTCCAGGGATGGCGAATCCACCACCTCCCTGGGCAGCCTATTCCAATGCTGGATAACCCTTTCAGTGAAAATATTTTTCCTAATATCCAACCTAAACCTCGCCTGGCTTAACTTGAACCCATTTCCTCTCGTCCTATCGCTTGCCACTAGGGAGAAGAGGTCAGTCCCCATCTCTCTACACCCTCCTTTCAGGTAGTTGTAGAGAGTGATAAGGTCTCCCCTCAGCCTCCTCTTCTCCAGGCTAAACAGCCCCAGTTCCCTCAGTCGTTCCTCATAAGACTTGTCCCCCAGACCCCTCACCAGTTTTGTTGCCCTTCTCTGGACACGCTCCAGCACCTCAATGTCTTTCTTATAGTGAGAATCTTCCCCAGATTAAATTACATGATTTCCAGATGGAACACAGTTGGAACATGAAGTATACACGCTGACACAAATGCAGGACAGAAGAAGAGATCAACAGCCATACCAAATATCTCACTTCCCCTTAGCACAGTTGGGAAGTGTCCTACATAAGAGCATTTTGAAACTGTCTTATTCCATTTTCCATTCTACCTGTGCGTCTATAAATGAAGAATAAAATTAATTATAAGAGTACAAAGCAAAAAAGTTTTGTCAACATCTGTCACTGCCCTGACTCATACACTAATGGTAAGTAATTTAGTTTCCCATGGAACCCTTTACGGGTAGGCTTATTAGTCTCCATCTTCCCACTCAAAAGAGGCATTAATCTGCTTTTAAAGCAGTTTGATTAAGCTGATTATCTTTGCACAGTAGTTAAAAAAGATAACTTCTCTCACACTCTTCAAAAACTAAATGCAGAAGCAACTGCTCAAAGTTAGAGTGAAAACCATTCAAACGGTAAGCAGAGACTGAAGTGATGGACAACTGCAGCAGGAGAGACAGTAAAAGCATGGCTGAGAGTGCAGCTATCTAATAGCTCATGGGAGTCAAGAGAAATTTGATCTCACATTAGGAAACGTCCATTTCTCCATAACTGATGTAAAGAATAAAAATCAGTGGAACTTTAAGTGGGATTAGGGTGTTAATTATTCTAATAAACAAGAGGGGTGGGTGGGTTTGGGTTTTTTTTTTTTCCCCAAGGAAAGAGTGTTTCTGAATAAAAGATTACACGTCGATCTTCTCCTTCATTCATCTCAAAGCCGCTCAGGCCAAAACACCACAGCAAGCTTGAAATCAAAATCTGAAGAAGTTTTTCACTTTTTCTTGTAAGATTTCATTTTTTTTTTCTTTGAATTCTTTTTTTCATTTGGATAAAACCCTGTGAACCCAAATGCTGCACTCATTCATACATAAGCCAGGATACAGTTTACCCATCAGAGATCTTCTGATGAACCACTGAAAGTTTAAAGCTCAAATTAATTACCATTCTGTCATTTCCCTTTTATTTCAACTACTCTGTATTCCTCAATTTTATGTGCATGACAGACAAGTAACATCTACCAAGAAGGACCAATGAGCTACACAGACCAGTTGGAACTGTGGAGAGAGCTGCAAGGATGGGATGGGATCCAAATCTGGTAGTCATATGAAAGCTGACAGGACACAGAATGTTGACCAGGGCCTGAACTGGTGAAAACCAAGTAGGTTCTAAGCTAGAGAGGTGACAACGCGTGTTGAGGAAGGAAAGTTACATCAAAAGGTAACGAAAAAGCCATGAAAAGTAGGGCAATATTAGGCTGAAGTTACAAAACAGAAAAAGCAAGTGAGCAAGGCTGAGACCAGGCAGCGAGAGTTTCCATCTGAAGTGGCAGAGCAGAGTAAGAAGGGAATAATTTGCTCCTCATACTTCCCATTTTTCCACTAAAGTCCTCACAGTCCATTTACCATGAGTCACTCATTTCTTCCTTCCTAAGAAAGGCAGCAAACAAATAAGGATAAGAGGCTTTTAATCAGTCTCAAAGGTTTTACTCATCCTCCCAAAACTCCTATTCAACCCCCTTCCCTCCTCCAGTAGGGTTTTGCTTTAGTTCAGTCCTTTCTGCAAACTGGATGAGTACTGGAATGGAGGCAGCTGCTGTTCTAGAACAGCATTACACAGTACCCACAGAACAGGCTCCTCATGTGTTGTATTTTATTGACAGCCAACACAACACTAGAGATCTACAAGTAATTAAAAAAAGAAAGTTTTGAAAATAGGAAGAACTCGGAAGCAAATTTAATTTGAAGACTCCTTTGGAGTTTCAAGTTACACTCCCATGAGATTCTTCCCAATGAACTACTTTAGGACAATGTACACACAGTTACAGCCGTTAGCCCCTAAGTGTGTAAGTTGACCTCATTCTCCCTATACTTTGTCTGGCACAAAGCTTTTAAAGCCTCTTTAACGAAACACTACTCAATGCTTTTGTCATAAGACAACTTTATTGAAATACCAAGCACCACCATGAATAAACATTTATTTCTCAATGCATTAAGTAGGTTAAGTTATTATATGGTGTCCATAACAGGAAACTCAGGCCCCACCGAGGCTCAAAGGGGTAGGACTTATGGGCTACACCGCTAGGAACAGGCAGGACACTGGAGAAGTCTGTCTTCTGTTATCAAGGCCTGTAACTAGACATCACTTTTACTGTGCACCTTGCACAATGCAATTACAGACTACTAAAGTTTTAATCCATTAATTCTTAAATTGCATTGAAAAAAACCTGTTCTGTCAAGGAGGCCATTTGGGTATCCACCTCCACTGTCTTCATTGACAAACAGAAGCCATTTGAGAGGCTCAGTCTTCGATGACTGACACTGGACTACCTTATACAAGTGCGAAAGTTAATAATTTCAAATGGCCTAGCACTTGGTAAAATTGCAGCACACTCCAAAAATGCTTTCTTTTAATGTGACACTTAAGGTGTTTTTACTTTTAAGATAGACTATGTTCATATTCCATGAAACACAGTGAGCCACCAGAAAGGGTACTGCTCCCATACTCCTCCCCAACAAAATGCTCTCCTTCCTTATCTTACACCAACTCTGACTTTTCAGAGCCCTCATGACCTAATCCAACTCCCAGACGCAAGACAAAACTAAGCCAGAAAGAAGCCAGGTTATAGCACCACTACTCTACAGTGTCATCTGTTGTTTCCAGACCAGATGCTGATAAAAAGCATAGCCTGAAAACAACTGCACAACATCTAGTTTTTACAGAATCTGATGTAGCTTAAGAATCACTTCAGCACCTGCAGAAGTGACATTTTCTTTACAGAACTAGTCAATTAACCTGCTCATTTCAAACTATTTACATATTTATTTCTCAAAGCATTAAGTAGACTAAGTTTAAATGGCAGAGTTTACGGTTCAAATGCCAATTCCCCTCAAAAAGCCCCGATCTGCATTAGAGCTATTAAGCACACAACTGCATCCTGTACCCACAGGACCTGAAGTTGTCTTTGGGTATAATTCACAGCAATGACATTTCTGCCAGCATCCGCAAACTCAGGGACAAAGAGCTCGTCTTTTCCAACCAGCCATGGCAGGGGATAAGTATGTTTGTTCACAGTATTAGTACTAATGTTTATTTACATTATAAAATAGTAAGTTAATTCAATACAAGAAAAGCATGAGTTTGGGTATCTCTTTATTGGCACATGCAGAACAATCCCGGTAACACAAATGAACCAAGTAATCGTATTTGAAGAGCTGACCTAGGTAGATAGCCAGCTTTATTTAGTCACAAGAGACCCCTTTTTAAGAACTGACCACTTAAATTTCACATTTCAGGAGTGAAGCAAGGGTCAGACTAGCTTTTCCAGGATCATAAACAACTGTTTACTAGAAGGCAGTCCAAATACTTGTTTGGGCATCATCCACGGAACTGCGAAGGCATGAACACCAGTCACTAATCAAGCAGCCACTTAATACGGGTAAATGCTGTAAGGCAAACGTCAACTTATGAAGAGATAAAACCTTGTCTGCTTGCGCACGATAAGGAGGCCAGCAAGAGCTGGGTAAGAAGAAGCTGAAGTGAGTATACAGAATTCTCTGCTAGCTCCTATTTAGACAGCAAGTCCCAGTTTAAAGCCAGACATGTGATTTACCAGAACAGGTTACTGCCTTCCTTACATTTGAGCAGCTAACCCCTTCCAGACCAGAACAAACAGGTTATTGCATCAACCCACTTCCAGCTTCAACTTCCCCAAATGTTCAACAGTACACTCTGTTACCAGTCAGGTTTTCTACAGCAGGAAGAGACTCACACTAGCGTTGCCCTTCAGCCAGGCACAGCAGCAAAGAGCTTGGGCTCCTGACATGTATTAAGACATACAGAGAACTCGGATGCCTTCCCCAATTAAGGAGGCTTCCTATATTTAGATCACAAACAAACTGGTTTGGCTAATCTGTCAGCACACTGCCTTCAAGAAACCTGCTACTTGATGTCCTTTCTTTGGTCAGCTGATTCAATTCACTGAAGCTAGGAGAAAAAGCAGAAGAGTAAATACCTTTTCTCCTACAGTTAAAATCACTTCAGCATCATCCAAATTTTAAGAGTTGCTTATTCCCATCTTTTTCCATTCATGGAAAGTCAGTTACTTTCAGAAGCAAGAAATATAACTGGCAAAATATGACTTTCCATTTGCAAGTCACACTTAAGACAGACCTGAAATAAAAGGCAAGCAAAGCAAGATAGCCTTAAAAAGGGTCCTACAACCACACAGAAAAAGGACTCTGAGCCATCTGCATATTACACTACAGCGAAGAGCTCTCGCTTGAACTAATCAAACATTAAGGATTCAAATAGCACTTGTACATGCCCTTCTTTTATGTATGAGGCACAACAAGTAGTCTTGCATCTGTTAAGATCGCCTAAAGGAATTTGAAGCTAGTCTTAATGTGTCTCAATTTTGCTAACTAGTTTTGAAGATTAATTATATACATTATGAGTATTAGTATTAAGCACACAGGTCTTCAAACAAACTAGTTAATTTTGCCAAACTGCAAAATTTATTCCTCTAAAGACACAACAGCGGTGTTTTAGAACCAGTTGGCTCTATTATGTCAATTTTTTTTAAGCTTATTCATTTTTACATCCAGTAGCCCTCCAGCTCCCAAACCGTGGTAGTATGCTCTGCAACCATCTTGTTCAAATCTCGACCACGTCAGAGGTAAGAACAATTACAATTTCTGAAGTCATGTTTCCAGACTAGTCAGGGAGGATGGGTTCAGTCATGACAACTCCCTAAAATCTTTTCTCTATATAACAGCTTCCACAATGCTGGAAGACCACAAGCTTGTCAGTTTACACTTACAGAGCCAGGAAAGAATTTACTTGGAGTAACAGAATATGCTTATTCTAAAAAACTAAACAGCATGAAGCCAAAGTTAAACATATTCAGGCATTTTAGAGAGGCACCAAAGAAGGTTTTGTGGTTGTTTTTGAAGCACATATGTATATCAAAACACTGAGCTTCAGTTAGAATTAAAATTAGTTCTGCAATAGACTGCAACTCTCCCAGTGAAACAAGGTTAATATTTACTAGCCACAGTCAGTCTCTCCCCTCCCCTGTATTTAGTTAAATAGTTAAAAATACATTGACCTAAGTGTTCAAGCTTCCTTAGGAAGGTACCAGCAGATATTTGCCTTACTTGGAAGAGGGAATCAATCCTACATGGTAACTATATCCCCTTTTAAATCACTCTCTCAATGGCCAGATTGACCAACAGGAACGAGCTTCTCTAAGGTCTGGATTTCTTACCTGCTCACTTAGATCAACCCACACCACGTTCTGTATAGTCGATTAGTTTTTAGCAAAAAGAGGTATTACTCCACTATCGTATTTTATATTAAATGCCCTTTAAAAAAATAAAAGCATGACAAATAGGTAATGCAAGATAGTAACAAGCGTCTCGTACAGCAATTCAACACTAGAAGCACTTGATCTGCACCCTTTGTATCTGTGTAGGAATCTATTTGCCTGTATATACAGAGACTTATGTCCTGGTGAACAATAATGGAACTATCCACAACACACTTTTCCCCAAAATTTGGTTTAATGTTATTGATTCAAGTCAGGCAAAGCCTGACTTAAAACCTGTCTCACTTATTTTCCCTGTGGAAACTCATTCGTACTGATAGATGTAACAAAGCCCAAGAAGGAAGAACACTAATAATACAGAGCGCGTAAATCATTTAAGTGTTCTGTCCTTTAAAGACCATTCACTCCTTCCCTGTGTGACTCAAAACAAACCTAGTTTACTAAAAAAGACTTGGTTGTAATTAAGGGATAAATCGTCATTTTAAAGAAACAAGAAGTTTGGGCTCTTCAGCAAGTTACCTACACACAATGCATTCACATCTTTCCCACAGGCACTGTAGAAGTGAGTGCAGTTCAACAGCTAATGCTGTTATTGATGCACCAGGTAAGGTAATTTTCATCTTAAATATTGTTTAATCCCAGATTTTAAAAGAATACATACATCAGTATGCAGGAAGCTTCAGTTATCCACTTTAATTGTTTTGCATTTGAATCATTAAGACAACCTTCCTTTAAAGAAATATTAAAAAAGATTTATAACCACCCTTGCAGTAAATTCAGCGTGTCCCCTTCAAGTTGTATTTTCCCAAGACATGCAAGAACACGTGCATATTAGTCCACAAGCTTGCTTAAAGATATGAAAATAGCACAAGTTACACATTTTTAACAGTTCAATTCTTAGCTGTGACTTCCAAATATCAAGCTTCAATTAAATGCACAGAAGTAGCATTTCCCAGTAAAAATCACATAAGATCAACTAAATCAGTCTATTTTTATTCTTTAACCTTCAATTTGAACTACCCTATGGTAACCGACTTAGTAGCAAAAGCAAGTCTGTACTTAATGAACATGAACTCAGAGATGTCTGTCTTAGGATAAAATACTCAAGTTGCATTTGCTTAGAATCAAAAAGGAATGAGGAAAGTTTTGGCCAAAAAGAGTAGATACAACATAAATAAGGTTTATTAAGAGGTTTAGTACTTGGTTTGGGGGTTCTAATTTAGTGCTTTGCTCCAAATGAAATTAAATGGCAAAAAAACCCTGACCTCAACCGACAAGGTCTTATTTCACAGTGCGTAAGCGGGATGAAGCTGCTGACAATGTATGAACACAATACTGAGAACCTCCGTTTGCTCAGGTACTCAAGGATCTCCTTAAGGACCTTATGAGGTGTCAACTTTGGTCAAAGTCCAAACCAAAAAAGGGCAAGAATTTCTCTCCTTCCCCTAACTATAAAAATAAAAGCTGCCTGCAGTAAAGCTTGCCATCAGGTCCAGGAGGACTGAACTTCACAGAAAGCATCCCTTCTGAAAGAGACTCAGACTCAACACCAGCGGTTTCTGTGCTGTTAACTGTCACAGGAAAAAGATTCAATACCCAATTACAAAAAAAAAAAAAAAAAGCAGGAGTTACTTCTGCCCCTTTAAGTCCAAACAGGAAAGTATAAAGAACGAGGACAGATACACATACAAACAAATTCAGAACAATTTGGGTTGAATGGGACAACCGAACATCAATTAGTCCAAACCCCTACTTGACACAGTTCCAGTTAGATCAAGTTGCTCAAAGACTTGTCCGGCCAAGGTTTGAATATCTCCAAGCACATTCTTTCTAGACAGCCTGTTCCAATACTAAGGTTCAAATCTTAATTAAACAAAGTTCAGAAAAACACTCAAAGGCAAAGGAAGCCCTCACACTGAGCAAAACCAGGGAAAACAACAAGGATAAGAACATTCAGAATACTTAAGTCTACCTCACTTTTATTGTAGGTCTTTATTTCAAGAGGTTATGCAGTTGGCGTAACAAATCTACATGCAAAAACAAATCTAGAAGCAAATGCTCAGAGCTGAGCTGAAAAAGCATCCGCAATTTAGATAAATAACAGCCTGCTGTAGGAACAACCTCAGTATTCAAGTCTTGTATTTCTGAAAGTTGTATACATCTAGATTCAAATGCCAAAAAATGGCGGACAAAAGATCACATCTTTATGTAGGAAAGCTTCCTTGGCAAGCTTAAATTAATCTGTCAACCAAGTATAAGGATCCAAGGTATGTATGTTTTAATAAAAGCACCACATCGGTGTCATTAACTTGGAAACAGAACATCTTTGCATCAGTTTCAAGTCCAGCTGACAGAACTGCTTTCAAAGTCTTCCCTGACGGTACAGGCTTCCAGAATAACCAATGAAATCCATGAAGGTGTGCTTACCAGTGAACTTCAGTGTTCAGTCTGAACAACTTAAAGCTCAACATGAACTGCAGACGTTCTTTCTTCCAGTTACCATTACCATGGCTGCTGAAAGACACATCTTCCAAGAAGAGGGAAGAAACAATGGCCTGTTTTGGTATTTTACTCCTTCACATACAACAGCTGAAGAAGTCAGAGCACTGGGGTGTAAATGGTGCTGTAAGGGGCGAGATCCCTGCCAAGGCAGGCATGCTCTGCTGATGGATTTTTGGACTAGGAGTTGAAGTTGTTACAGGTAGTTGCACAATAAATTAAACACGGGAGGCAAAGCTGACAGCCTGGGACCCATGTATTAATGACACCGCAGATATTTTCACTACTCATACTTCCCATGGAAATCAACTTGTAATCGCATCTTAAAGTGTCTATCAAAAAAAGCATGGAGTGAATAATCACACATTAGCAAATGCAAGCACTACAATAACCCATGAAGCTTTAGTTCAGCTTCTCTTGGAATATGTATGATCCCTAATTCCCTTCTCCATCCTTCCCTTCCCACCAAGCCCATCCTCAATCAGTGGACACTACTCCCTGAATCCAGAGATTTTCATCATGTTCGTTTTTATTAAACCTTGTAGTCAGTGTGGAGTTCTGAATCAAGTCAGTCTTTTCCACACTGCCCATTTTATAGCACCTCTTCTGGTACAGATCCACAGTGCTTACCACAGTTTTCACACTGTCCCAGTTGGTTAAGTGGTAGTACTGTATTTTAAAAAGGTTGAAAAACTGAGAGTTCAAGGCATCAGAAGGATCTTCTAGTTTTGGTACCTAAAGCCTAGTTCTTCAAATACTCCTGATTTTTATAGTATTTTGCTCTGTATTTGGGGAAATACAACCCCACTAGCTGGGGGTCTGAGCTGCAGAGATGAGGACTCAGGCCCAGAGTTGTGTATTTAATAGCAAATCCATAACTCTACACAGACCTGGAGAAGTTCCCAGTAACCACTAGCCAGCACCACAACCCACATCAGGGCAGGGACACATCCAGTTCTCCAGGATGGCAGCCACCTGACTCACCAGACCACCACCCAGAACTTCTTCCCAGATAAAAATCACTATTCCCTCACCCAGTGCTTCTACAAATACCAGGTAATTTAAGGTTTTATTGGGCCACCTGGAAGTTCTGGATTTCTTCAGATGTCCAAGGCCATTGCAGCCTCTGCTTAAAATAACCTCAGATATTACCTGTGGGGATGAACTACTAATGCCAGTGCACTCACAGAGACAGTCAAAAGACCAGACAGTTTGTTAGGCATTTGAATATCCAGTCATCATTCCTCCCACAAACAGCTTAATCTGATTATACTAGTTTATTGGCTCAATTGCACAGCACAGATAAACCTCTTTTGGAGGGAGACAGACTCCCTGGTGAGCCTTCAGAGCAGAACAGGACTCACATTTGGTACGGTAGCTCGATCAACAGCCACAGCCGTATTTATCTGGAAGCCCAGGCCATCAGGGACTCACGTTAGAGTCAAAATGAGACAATATGCTTAATTCCCATAGCGTGCTTTAAAATGGTCAGCCCTAAAGCTAGGGGTAGCGTTGTCCAGTCCTATTATTTTGAACACAACATTAGTGAAAATCCCTTAGCAAATTAGGTAATCTTTCTCCCCTTCAAAGTTTTCTTGTAGGGTAGCATATGGCAGTTTAAGCTGACAGAGCTGCATACATGAGGGGGAAGAGGGCATTTAAGGGGTATTCAAATTTTACACCTGCTTAAACTACACTAATGCTAAAACTAGAAACCAAATAGGTTCAACAGGCTCTTGTACCAAAATTATGTAAGTCAGGAACAGGTGTACTTCACCAAGATGCTTTTCCCTCCATATGCTTTTACTGTCACAGGTCCCCCAATTTATTTGTTGGCCCCAACCCCTGTCCTGAAGCCCTTCAATACTGGGCTGAACATCACCTTTCCATACAGCCATTCAGCCAGGTGCAACCTCCACATTAAGGAATACCATCTGGCTTTGGGCACTAGTTATTTCTCCAACAACTTTAAAGGCAGGCTATTTTCTTTAAACGGTTAAAGAAAAAGCCATTAAATGAGTTTTCAAGTCAGTATGTGTAATATACCACATGCCACCTGCCTCAGTGAGGCAACATGCTTTAATTTTGTCTGCCATAGCTTTAACTCTTGTTTATCTTATCAAAAGGATGTCAGAAGTCTTATGCAAGTTCACCTCTAACATACTCCTTATCCTCTTAGAAGCCACTGAATGAAATGTGAGTTAATGAATAACACAGTAGGAATTATTTCATTATCCCCATGGTGAAAGAGAGCCATCTAATTCTTGGATATGATGTCAGACTTGAGAACCGGCCAGTGATACTTACTCAGGCTTCCACTGCTCAATCAACTGCTACGCCAGTGGAGGTCCTAGCGAAAGGCTTGTTGACTGCACTGACAGCTCAAGCAAGACTGCCAGAGCATGAAGTAAAGCTGCTCTGATAGCAGCCTTCGGAAAAACTAAAGCAGCAAGAATGAGGAACTGAAGCCTGCTATTTTGCTTCCACAGAAGGGAGGAGAGGGAGGTTTTCAGCAGTGTACATTTAATGTATAGGCCTTGCACAGGTATAGAAACCAATGCGGTAATAGCATGTCAGCCCTTCATATCTTCCTCTTGCCTTACCTTTACTTTTACAGAGCCTCAACTCTCCCCACTGCAAGTTACCACCTGTCTCTCGTACTCCCTAAGTCAACCTCTCCATCGCATTCCATCTTTGAAACGGAAGTCTGAAGCGAGGTATAGGATTGCCGATGGCTGAAGGATCTGTCTTCAGGCGTTCAAGGCTAGTTCACTTCCACTTCTAGTTAAACTAACACTTTTCACTATAGAACCTGATGCCTTATGACTTCAACTAGATGCTCACTCCCCTGTGAAAAAACACACCCATCTCCTGCTAGTCTGGGTCGGAAGGAGGACAACTGCAAGACAGACTTCCTCAGCCTACCAGAGTCCTCCTTCAGGTCATCAAGATATTTGCCTGCAATAAAACCCAAGCTTTAGAAGGCCTGAAGAGTTTGTATGTTCAAAAGGCTGTCTAGTTCCTCCAGGGAGACCAGACAGCTTAACAGTGTTTAGAGAGATTATATTTTACTGATTTCGTAACTATGAAAGTCCATCCGCGCTGACAGCGGGACAGCAGTGTCTGTCAGATAGTTTGACTCCTACGATACATGTTCCTTTCTGGTCAGAACACCTGTATTTCCTTTAAATTAAGCAGTCAGGAGCAAGCTCAGCAACAGAAAGCAGCAGACATTTGAACAGTTCATACCAATCCATTACAGAAGCTTACAAGTATCACGTACCAAGTATTCCCCTCCAACAACTTGACTGATGAGGAATAAACTACTACACAAGCAAGCTAAGAACCCAAGAGGAAAAAACAGAAAGCCTGGGAGATCAAAGCTAGAAGATGGACTTCTGCAGATGGAAAACCAGAACAGTCTTCCTGACACATCATACCCAATAAGAGAGCCCAACACAACCTTTGCAAGTGGTTTTCTCTAGAGGGACTGCAGAAACTGAGAGGCATTCTCTTTTGGAGTCAGATTCTCCCAGAACCTGCAGCTTGCAGTCACTTCTGAACAGCCATGTGTTACTGAGTTTGTGTAACGCTTCAAAAGCAAAGGCTAATTGTACCATACGCCAAAGCATACTGAAAGAAACACTATCTTCAAGCCTAGCATGTGCTGTTCTGTCATTCTCACATGAGTGTGCACATATAAGATGTATTCATATTCAAGTCCTGGCATCACAATTACTCTGTCAAGAATGCAATGCCAAAGTATATTTAGAATAGTTCTGTTCATAGGATAGCTAGCTTCCATAATGCCATTAAGGTATCCTAGACTCAAAACCCACTGTTGTTCTATAAATCTTCACCTTAAATTCTTCAATAATTGCCCAAAATGTATTTAAGATACAACTAATCCCATGGTAGTATCTGTAAAATTAATGGAAAATTCAATAGGATACACCATCAAAAGTTGGCTTTGACCAAGCTTCTATGATACTAGAAGCTTCTGAACTGGTATGGAACAGCATCAGCACCCAGCTCTGCCAGTAAACAGCATCTCCCTGCATTTGAAGCACCTCTGTGTGCGGGCACTGCTTGGGCCTTTGAGTAACCATCTCCATGCAGGCACTTGCTGCCAAGCAGAAAGTCTTGAGGCGCTTACCCAGCAGTTAGCGCCCGTTCGCCTATCAGCAGGTCACGCAGCCATGCTTCAGCCTACAGAGCTGGAAATCAGTGCCTAAAGGTAGGCACAGAGTGAAGTAAGAAGCGAGTTTTTGAGGTGGTATGCAATTGAAGAGGGTAATGGGACAGAACTGATGCCCTCATTTGCGAGGCTGGAAGCCTTAACAACTTGGATTTGTACAGGGATACTGCTTTAAGTTTAATCACATACTTACATTCCCCACTAAGTCAGAGCTGTCCTTACACATATCGAAGGCAAAGCTCTTCAGAGCTTTTCAATGAGGTCTTAAGAGGCTGTATCTGTACTATTTCTACAGCAGTGCTGGTTAACCAAGTTCCCATGCCAAGAAAACTACTAGAGCCATTTACAGCCAAAAGAGATTAATCTTTACTGGAAGCATCCTTAGTGCCACGGTCCACACCTGTGGTACCCCAAAACTGCCCTAGAGCCCTTCAGTAAGGTTCTTTTCACCTAAAGCCAGATCTTGTGTCTGACCTTGTTTTTAAAAAAAAAAAAATAAAAAATCAATCCACGTTTTACCACTTAGCGAGCAGTTCCTATCTATTTTGGATGCCCACTTCAGGAGACAAACACATTCTTGATTAAATGGTGCATTTGGTGGGAGGACAAGACAGCAATATCCAAGTGCCCTTAACTCTGCAGTTTCCAGCTTAAATACATCTAGGCAGAACCACTAGAAGGAAATAAACAATGTCATCCAGACTGTCTGAGGAAGCATCAGTAATTAAAAAACTGAAGCGGAGACCACATTCTTAGGTGTTCAAGTACTAAGAACAAGCAGCTCACCAGACATTCCCTATATTAACGTAACAAACAGCTTCTCCTCAATAGCTATAAAGCCACTACAATTCTTCCTACACACCCCAACCTTTTTGCTAGCATTAAGCAGCTGTCCAAGTGAGAGTCAGTTATAAAGCTGTTCCATCACTACTGCTATTTTCTCAAAGCTAAACAATCAAATCAAGTATTCCACTACTGGAATTTTCATTACCAGGAAGTTGCAATAATGTTTATTGCATTATGGTTATTGGTTTGTTCTCCCAATACGATAACTCAATCAGTTCAATGCTCTGAGTTAATTATTGCTTAGCTAAGGTAAATGCAAACAGAAAACTGAAAAGCATGAAATAAACAATAGGAAAACACACTCAACTGCTTAAAGATAAACTGAATACTTCAATGATTCTATGATTGCCTGCAAGTGTCAGGGAAACTCTCACACAGCTCTAATATGCATGAGAAATTTAAAGCCTTGATGATTAGTGCTTCAGAAAATGGCCACAGGAAAATTATACAGCAAGTTAAGACTCAGACTTTTTACTGTGTCCAAACACTTGGGAGTAGCAATGAAGAAAGGTTTTATCATAATACATAAAAACAGCTAGAACCTGGATGCAGTATTTCCTTCCAGGATATGCTGTCAGACTTTGATTCTCTCAGCAATAAAGCATAAATAAGCATGAATGAGTCTCTGGAGAGTCCACCAAAACCCCAGAGATACTGATTCTCCAGAGCTTCTTCTGCACCGATCAAAAAGCACCTCCAGTCACACTCCTCTTCTCTCATTCGACTGAGGGAAAGGAGACAGAGCATCAAAGATCTGATGGAAGGCAGCAGTAAGATTCAGCCTTCGCAGAGCCTTATTTTACAGAAGGGCCACCAGCTGCCAGAGAAGCTTCACTCACTTGTGCTGACAAGGTTGACCTTGGAACTGTTCAAACAGGTACCTCACTTGAAACCGCTGTAAGATGTTCAACCTACAGATGAAAGTCTTCGAACTTTGACAGTGCAAGAGACTTCTACAAAACAATGAGCTTCGCTCAGCAAGAGCAGCACCCTAAGAAAGTAAGTGAATCGCTCTTTCTAGTTGTCTATTCAAGTGTCAGTCTTCAGAAGAATAGCCAGAACAAAGTGCTTTTTGTTTCTACCTTTGAGATCTTGACAAATCAAAAATAGATTAAGTGTGCTAGCAGACTAGCTTCTACCTCGCAGACTGATACATGATCTCATGGAAGAGATCTGCCAACACTCTGTAGTAACTTACACCAGAGCAAACACAGCAATGCATATATTCTATTTTCCTTGTAATAAGTTTGAAGCGAATCACGCCTTTTCAACTTTACAGTAAGCGTTTTGCTTACAGTAAAGATAAAATAAAGCCTCAGAAGTAAGAGCGAGAGGTCCTAATGTATAGGTATTAAACATTAGTAACAACATTTTTAGTCTTTTAAGAGCCACGAGGAATATCTGCTTGAGTACAGTTGGAGGCTTTATTACCTCTCAGAACAGGCTTTGAAATACATACATTTGTGGTTTGTACACTTTCATTTAACCTTGCTAAGTTCACCAGCATTATTTTTTGCAGCTCAGTGACCAAAACAGAGTTACTGAATAACTTTCCAGTATGAAGTTTCAGTGCACTAGTTCTCAGAACTGAATTAAATACATAACTACCTTAACATCCACAAATTCAATAACCCACTACTCCATAACCCACAAGGACTAAGCACATTTTATCTGCAGAAAACACAGCAGCATTTCTCATGTAACCTATCAAATCTTACTACAAATACTAAACAAAACACAGTAATTCAACTGTTTCAGTTAACAATTAATAAAATAGTTTGGAGAAAGAACAATGCATCTGCTTCCACTTCCTGCCTAAAACTTGAGTTCGACTCGAGCAGCACCACAGGTACAGAGCCCCGTGCCTGAAAGCAGCAGAGGCAAACCCTGGGATAGCTGCACATTCCACAGGCGACATTTTGAAATGCTGGTTGACCGAGAGACAGAACAGCTTCAGCAGTTGCTCATGTGAGGAATAATTTGAAATCAGCAGTAACGAGTACCCTTTAGGCCTTCCCATACCAGAAGTTCAGCCCAGCATCCCAGTGCTGTGAGGCAGCCGGTATCACCAGCTCATCGCACGATGTGTGGAGCAGCCCTAGTAGCGTGGGCCTGTCCTGACCACAGTGGCACTCTGCCTAGGGACAGCTGTTGCAAGCCAGCAACTTCACTTTAGGACAGGGACTGGTTTACCTGCAGAAGACCTTGTTAAATGCTTTACTTGGAGCAACCTTGGTCTAGAAGCATTTTATTAAAAATCCCCCTTCAGAGTGTATCAGCCTAGTCATGCTGAACACAGCAACAAGACCGCAAGTTGAACTCAGAAGATGCAATGGGCTGAAGCAACACTGAAACAAAGGTTAAGTTGCACATTTCTACCTCAAATCTGTCTGCAAGGAAGGCCGTGTCACTCGTGACAAGGAGTTAAAACACTAGGAGGAGGAGAAAGAACCACATCTGAGTTGTGATGAACTTAACTCCCATCCCAGTAGGTCAGTATGAGCAACACTTCTGTGAAAACTTTACACCAAGCTACCTCAAAATACCAAGAAAGGATAATTCAAGCCTACTTTTTTTTTGTGTAAAAAAAAAAAAAACAACAAAAAAAACCTGTTACTTCTCCCTTTGAAAATTCAGTGACACCTGAAAGTAGGGCAAACCCAGCTAGACAAACTAGGAGACTTATTCCTTACTTCAGAGTTGAGACCTTCAGACCCTTCCATTCAACCTACTTCACCATCAAGGATTTGATTTTTAAGATAATCCATGTACCCAGTATATGTTATAGTATTCACCCAGCCTATTTGCTTTAGATGAGACATTAGTAAGGACTTTTCTGAACTCCTCCCCAAAAAGAAAGCCTGTAAAATTGACATCAGATACAATGTAAAATACATCCCTTCCAAGATAAAGCTGAAATTAGATGCTTTTCATCTCAGAAGAATTTGGAGAAATCTCCAGGATTTCACAGGCAAAAACTCATTGGTAGACCAACTCCTAAATCCTAATTTAGAAGTTGAACACTGTACGTAAACAAAACTGATGAAAGGTGTAACAAGACAGGCACAGCTGTTTGTTTGTTACAGGTCACATTTACTTCTTTCTGTTAAAGGAAAAAGCTTACCTACCCAGTAAGTTTAGAGTGACACACACCTTGGTATTTAAATAACCAAGATCTAGAGATGTAGGACATAGGTGAATAAGTAGGAGCTAACTCTCTAAACAAATGCAGGTTTTAACAGGATAAATTCCTTCTCTATACTTAGAGTTTAAAGGTTACAAAAAGCTCTATGTTAGAGGAACAGATCAGCACCAGGCAACAAGGTTTTCATAACATGGCAAAGATGCTCCGAATTCCATTTCGAGGCTGAGCTGTCACTCACTCAGCCTGATCTATGGATTCCCAGCTTCGCAGAGAGAGTCACAACTCTCTCTTCCACATTATTATAGGCAATTAACTATCAGTATGACATTTAAACACTTTATTAGTTGTTGTTAAAGTGTTATAAAAAAATATATCAAAGTAACCAAGTCATTGGTATGACTTTTGAGGGGTTCCAGGTAAAGAGTTTCTTTGGAGGTCAGCTAACAAGCAGCAGGTTCTTGAGACAAGTTTCAATCCATCCTATTTGTTTCAACATGTACAAACTCTGCTAAGTCAAGTCTTTCAACAATACTTAGCATAAAGTCACCTAGGGGAGAATACAATGGCAAAACCTGACTAATTGCTATTGAAATGCAGTGCTGATTGTGTTTTCTTTTGCTAACACGATGGATGCACTGAGTTGTTTTACCACAATTTATCCTTGTTCAGCTGCAAGCCTTCTCTGAATTGGCCTTAGGGTATTCTGTCACCTTTTGCATTTTAGTGAGCTACAAATACAGTCAAGCAGATCTTAAGAACACCAACCCAACCCCAGACAGGGACCCTGTTCTTTCTCCTAAGTTCTCTGGAGTCAAACAGGAGGCTTGACATTCTAGAAAACAGGTGCTACAACACCAGGTTAAAGTTTCATGAACTGATGGACAGTAAAATTCAAAGCTGACCTTTTACAAGCAGTAAAAAAACCTCAGCTGGCTGCATCTGCAACTGTACCACAGATGTGCTTCACAGCAATGTCTTCAGACTCCTAAAAATCTTTCCAGCAATAAAACCACTGAGATTCACCACCTGAACAGACCTGAGTATTCTCTGCACCTGCAGAAGCAGCTACGGCACTCCAAACCCAGTCTGGAAAGTCAAACCAGCTCTACAAATTCTTTAATTGTTTTGGCAAGAGTCAGTATAAAAATTGTGAAGTTTAAAGCACATAAATTAGTTTTTCTGGAGTGGTTTTTTGGCATTAGGCTTTTCTTTAAACTGTAAGCTTAACTAGATTCTGCCCAGCCCCCCTGCTTACAGCTAATATGGTAATTCTTGCACAAAAAACTTAAGTCCCTACTTGCCCTTTTCATGATACAAGTCACTTAAGACCAACTTCTTCTGACAAGACGTATTTTAGCTTATCACTCCTTGCCTTTGGTAAGTGAAGTCGGTTTAGCTCAATAACATGTTACTGAATCTGCAGCGTATTTTTAGAAAAATTACTGCTTAACCAGTACGCTGCTGGTCTGCTGGGACCAACACATGGTAGCAAGTGTTTATGATGAGACTAAAAACTGAATTTTGTTGGAGGAACCAGAAAAAAAAAGTAGTTATAAATATTTAGAAATTGAAAGGAGACAAGGTAGATCAAGCCATATTAGCATTTTGGGGCTCTTAAATACGTTCAAGTACATAAGGCTTAACCTTATTAGGTCTCTAAAAGTATACTACAGGCAGTAAAGCAAGGGCTGGCCAGATAATCATCGCCTGTGTGAGTAGTGGTCTCGTCTCAAGACAGCTGTACATACTGCTAAGATGGACAGTATCTTGAAATAGTAATGTTTAGAAAAAATAAGCTACAGGGTACAGCAGCACACAACTTACTCTTTCAGGAGCTGCCAAACTGTTTCTTCCCCAACCAGAACAAATCCAGTTGTCTTATGCAAGAGGAAAAGTCTTCATACCTTAGTGCTGAATGAGAACGTGGCAGTCTAAGGAATGATGCAATAGCACTATTAATTTTAATAGGACTGCTCTCTGGGTGTGACCCTCGGAAAGGATGGGAGCACCTAAACTTGTACCTTATACAAACAGCTTATTAAAAAAACTAGTCTTAAATGAAAGCAAGGAATAGCTCTTATCGTCCTTCTTATACAAATCTTACACTTGTCAAATCAAGCAAAATCCTTTTGTCCTTTGTCCACAACTCTGCAGGCCAAGTCCTCCACACAAGCACTACACGCACCCCGCGCAGTGACAGTAATGAACCTCATCACCCGCTGCAGGGAAGCGCCATATCAAGCAGGTTTCAAGATTGCTTCCTACTCCAAGTTGATTACAACAGCAGGTTTGGCATTGCTTTTTTCTGTCAGCGAATTACTAAAGAATTCCCATCCTTAGACCCTTCCACCATCAGGTTATCACCAGCCTTTCAAGAATCCATAGGAAGAACTTCCTATGTGATAAAAATATTGCAGAGGAGTTAGAATGACCCAGCGGTCAAAAGCTAGACAGCTCTTAAACCAGCCTACCAGTCAACACTTGAGAAGCAAAAGATAATTTGCCTGGAATAATGAGCTTCGTATAGAGCCACCAGGATTAGAGCTCCCCAATTATTTTTACATTTCTTTTGATGCAAGGGAAACAGCTTGGGAAGAAGCAGGCTTCAGCTGCTGGTAGAATCAGTTACTGAAGCTACTCCAGCAAAGCTGGTGATCTGGTGCTTAACACACCAAATTCTGCAAAAGCAGCACTAAGAGTCAAGGGCAGCCATCTTCTAAATCACAGGATTTTTTTTTACGATTCTCAGTTCATTAGCATATTTCAGCATTTTAGGGAATCCTATTCTACTTTAGAAAGCCCCAACAACGTACTCATCTTGTCTAGTCCTCTCACTATTTAGCAGTTACCCACATCAAGTATCAACATTCATCCTAGTTCCTACTTTGGTTCCAGCTACTAAAGCCTGCAGAACTGAAGGGGGGAAAAGTAATGTGACAGTGATCAGGCATGATGTTACCATTGTGCAGCTATACAAGAAGCTACTATTTTCTGAAATTATCCGTTACTGAATATTTATTATTCTTTTTGTTTAACAAGGGTTTATGAGTTATTACTTCTACAGCTATATACCCACTGATGTCCCACATGGTCACAGATTCTGAAAGAAGAACCAATGATTAGCTGTACCACCACAGTTTTCCTGCAAGGAAGTTTCCACACAAATACCGTAATACACAGTTAGAGCATTTGTAGGTATACTGAAATACATAGGTATACTATCGGTATATTGAAGCTGTAGTCCTTTTTTATCATGAACTAAGAGTTTTACAGTAGAAATCTGATCTCCTTCTTTACTTAGAAGTCTAACGGACCACGTGCTTCCCCTTGGTTTTGCCAGAACACAACCCAGCAACAAAATATTAAAAACTTAGACATGGATCTCCAAAACTGAAAATTTCCATGTGGCTTCTCTCTGCGGTCCCGATTTACTCATCTGTTCTGTACAGGGATGCTCTGCAGCAGCGAAGTACACTAACCAAACACCTCCAAACCATGTGATACTCATGCTTGAGTCTGAAGGGATTAAGAGATTCCAGTCCAAAGTAAAAGAAAACAAGCAAGCTATTGTATTCTGCATTAGAAAACAACTACGCCTTGACCATAATCCACTAGCCAAACCTACAAGGAAAGCCTAGACCTCAAAAATATTTACCTTGTTCCATCTTCCTCCTTTTTCCTCAGAGTTCAGATTTTCCCAAAGCGCAAAAAGGTGCATTCTTTCGGAAGTTACTCAAAGAAAGGGTCACTGAACATAGACAAAGATGATCATTTAATTATAATGGGTATCCAACCAGAATATAATGCCCTGTTCACAGCAAATTCCTGCTACCAGCAGTGAGAGAAAATTAAGAATCTGAATTCTCAAATGTACTCATGACTAGTAGGTCCACCGATCATCATGCAATTAAGAACAGGAATGCTTAATTGTAAAGATGAACACTTGTTTGATAAGGATTAGTAATTAATTTGATGAAAAGCTTATCCACTCTAAAAAGACACGCACAGTGCTTAGATGGAAAGTAGTAAAACATCTGCAGGCAGAGGCAATAAACTTGCAAGTTTACATTAAGTACACTTCACTTGCTTTCAGCTTCCATTTATCAAAGACAAATAATCAAAATAACCTATAATTGCAATCTGCTTAGACACTTAGGTCAGTTTTTTAGGATCAAAAATTTAACAATGCATACATTACACTAACATATTTGTCTCAGAAGTGAAAAAAGTAAATAAGGAAAACTCAAATAGAATAAAAGCAAAGCTAACCACTCACAAGACTTAGAGAAAATGTTTCTGCCTCATTCAGACCATAGCAAACGTTCTTGACTGCAGAATGGATAGAGCAGTGTCCTCATGTTAATTTTCAAGCAAAGCTGCTCTGAGATATGGAGGTGAGCTTTCTTTTCATAGCTTCTCATTTTGGATCATCTGTTCTTTGCCAGAAGATAGAAAAGTATTTTAAAAACCCGAACTTGCAGAATGCACAGAAAAGTGAAAGTCAGCTTTGATAACAGTAGTTTTGCAAGTTAGAGAAGACACTACAAGCAAAACCGAAGAGTTTTCAGTTATGACAAATCCAGAACCAGGTCTGAAAAGATCTCAGAGCAAACACCCTACCAAGGATGCAACAAACAGTATAATTACAAACAGCAGAACTCCACAGCATCTCATTTTATCTCGGGTGTAAGTTTCAATGATAGCAATTACAAGCTTACAGATAGCAATGCAATAAGTAAAGCTTTCACAGGCACACATTTAGGTCAATTACGGCTATAAGAGATGAAATCAGACAGCCACAGCAACTAGCTTACTCCCTTTCCTGATCTACTAGCAGAGAAAACAAGAAGAGTCAGGCTGCTGGTCCCCTTCTAACTACCAGATCGGAAATTCCAGGGAAATGCTTTCCACCAATTCCAAACCTAGCTGCAACCACTTCCATGAGCAGCTTAAGACTTAAATTCAGTTTGAAAGCACATAGTGGTAACGTAAGTGATACAACAGAGCTTAACGCTAGACCAACTAGTAGACTGGATCATTCTAACATCTTCCATACAACAAAATTGAGGCTTCACTTCAGAAGTACTGAGAGTTATCTTACCCATGTAAGATGGGCCGTATGATGTTAAGGTATTAAGATTCTGCAGTCACAAACAGTTCCAATGACAGTAGGTACAAGTATTTTTTCTTAATCTCTCTAGGTGCTCAGTCTTTGGTATCATTTCTTTAATTCAGTCTTCAGTTTTACTCCAGTCTTCAATACTTTCAGCTACAATATTCTAGCAACTAAATAACCGAAATAAAAATTCTAGTAGTCTGCCCCTCTCCTATGAGGTGCTAAACTCTACGTGACAGAAAGACTCAAGGAAAGATCTGATTTTCCATCTATTTTCTGAAATCCTGCCACCAGCTGTACAGACACACACCCCACACACACACCCCAAAAAAAAATAAGAATCCTACTCGCGTAGAACAGTCAAACCACAGAGAAACTGAGGAGTCATGCTCACAGGACTTGGAAGGCTTGTGATCCACATCACCCCTACATAAAAGGCTGCTGGCAGGGGTGAGCTGGGGAGACAACAAATGCAACACACCCTGCAGGCAAGTCCTGCCTTTGCTCCATTCTCCCAGGGCAGTCGGAAAGCCAACCAAGGGCATCTTGTCTTCACCGACTCGATTTCCGCCGACGCCCTTCAGCATGCAGGCAGGCATTTCTGTCCTCTCCTCGCACAGGTGGCTGGGAGCAGCTTCCCCCAGGCGCCTCCGCAAGTGGAGAAAGCAGAACTGGATAAAACAGTCTCATTCTGTCAAGAGCCTGCCTTTTCCCAGTCAAACCCTCTTTTAAAGGCATAGGGAAAGAGAAACTATTTTTGTTTCTTCCTGAAGCTCTGGCCTCTCAGGTAACACTACGAAATTAATGCTTTGATTATAGCCCTAGTTTCTAGTCCCAAAGTTGGAGAAGCAAGTGAGGCCCACAAAAGGGCAACAAAAAACTGTTCTAACAGTGCTTCTATAAATAATGTCTACAGCAGTGCATAAATCTCCAGTATGAGAAAGAAAAACTACAAAGACTTAATTATGGTAATGCAGCAGCCTTTCTGCACAAATTCAATTTGAAGTGCATTACTTCCCCTCCATACCAACTATATGTTCTAGGAACTAAACCTTGTAGAGTACCACAACAGCCAAAAGTACTTAACAAGACTATTAGACTTTTATGCACAAGAGACCTCATCCTACAGACAGGCACCCTAGCTAGAGCTCACCATTTCAAGCTATTTAGTTTTCAGAAGGGTCGGTTAAAGCGTGATGTATAGCTTTTCACTGGTTTTCCCACATGAAAGCCTTTCCACAGTCTTAAAATAGCATAAGACAGACCACAAACAAGAGCGCCTTTGGTAGAAGTCTTATCCATGGTGATAGTGTCCTCACAGCATGGGAGAAGCACGCAGAGGTAGCAAGTTACTTTCACAACGTTTCCTTGAAATGTAGGAAGCTAGGATTAAAGTGAAAAGCATTTTCCAATTTTTTCTCCCAGTGAGGGCTAAACAAAGCAGGACCTGAGAGGACAGACCCTGCACATCAGCTAGAGACCGCGCCAGTAAAGAATAACTTTAGTTCTGAAATTAAACCGATACAAAAACCCAAGCTCAAGATATCCAACATTCCCAGAGTATGTTCAGCCTGGAGTTTACTAGGTGCCTGCAGCTGCAGAACCATGTACCTGCAGAACTGCCCCAGCTCAAGAAACCACATACCTGAATCCTGCTTCTACCTCCCAGGATCTAATAGGTATGGTGATCAGCCCATGCCTTCTCAGGGACCTAATCCAGAGGCAGAAAAGCATATTTAAATTGATTCTTCCTGTAACCAAGTTGAAATGCAATCAGCTTCTTATTTTAAAGCTCTGCCAGAAGATAAAAAAAAAAAGACAGTACTGTAAGAGCTTTAACAGTCATGTGCTTGCCCATGAAGCAGAAAAGCTTTCTAGCTCTTCAGACACTGGAGGCTTCCACTTACTCTCCCCAGAAGCAGGCACCAGCCACCACACCAGAGGAGATTCCGTGCAGAAGCCCTATCCAACCCCACGGAAACTCTGCAGAAAGTGCAGGAGTGATTTGACTAAAATCGAATGGAGGGGATCACAGAATATACACAGCTTGAAATCAATACACACAACAGTACGGGAAAAGACAGAGTTAAAAAATATCAAGGTTCAAGTATCAGAACACAAGTCTTTCCTACACAGATATTCCCTGTCTTCTAGGCCATGTTGTGGAAGTTCAGAAGCCCATGGCAGCCTGGCTTGCTGTCCAGTCTCAGAAGTTCAAACATTTGAACACTGCCTGTTACAGCTCTCACTATAAGAGCACCCCCAGCCACAGTGGTGGTCTGTCCTGACTGCCCTTCCAAACACCCAGCTTCTCATACGGCACCAAGAACTAACACCAAGTTTCTGATTTCATTCTAGCTTCAAGCTAATTCCATAGGCGACAGGATAATTTTCCATGCTAAGCTCAGGCTTCAATGCTAGTGCTAGTTCTAACACTTCACAAGATCCGCAATATCTAAAAACCCTGAAGTTGAGCGCTACTGTGCTCTTCACACACTGGAGAATAATTCACTGAAGAACTGATGTCACAAGAGTCAGTAAAAGCATCAGCAATCTCACCATCCCAGATGAAAGCTGTCAGCAGCATAACCAACTTCATTTTCATCATGGCTAGTCAGTCCATCACAATGACCACTGAAAACGACTGTGCGGTGTGCTGAGCAAGGCAAGAGACAGCTTGCTTTGCTTTCTTTAAGGCTTGGTTTCTTTAACATTCTGTCCACTTTCAACTAACATTGAACTGAAATACTATATTTTTAAAGTATTTGCAATTCAATATTTTTTGTTTCATGTCTCTAAAAAAGGGGGTTTAATACTACTTGAGATCTAGCAGCATGTGTTACTGAGGTCACTGTTTAAGCTATCATTACACTACTGGCATGACTGGTAGCTAGTGTGACAGCCTGCCCCCAAGCTATCCTATCAATGCTGCTTTACAGCTTTTCACTTCATTCCTACTCAAGAGGAAAAACAGACTAATTTCTCTAAAATTAAGTTCCACTAGAATCTTGTTCAAAGGATTAACTTTTTCAAAAGTGGTAATACTCCAGTACAGCAGCTTGTACAAGTTTCACTGCAATATCACTTAACAAAGGCCATCCAGCTTCAAGTCTTCTGAAATCCAACTCTCCTAAGGAAGGGCAAGAATTACCTATTTAGGCAGTCTTGTTCAGGGTTTTGGTTGGGGTTTCNCTATTACAATGTCATTAATTGCCTCACTCATGCATATGTATATACACACACACAAATTTCAGAAAAAACTTCAAACCGGATCATACATACCAAGCTTACTTTGTTGCAACTATTTTCAGCACTGACACCCACAAGGGCTAATGCCTCGGAAGCATTCAGTTGCCCCCCCAGTAAGACCTACAGAGCATACTTCCAGTTAACAGCTTAACTTGCAGTCACCTTCATATGTCAAACCAACTGCTGCTTTCTAAACTTTAGATTAAAGATTCTCAGTCAGAAGTGTTTCAGACAATGAACTGGATAGGTATCAACAACTGTACTTTAAGTAAAGCCTGTAAAAACAGTGCTTTTTGGAGGACATCAGTGACGCCAGAAATAGCTTATCCATTTCAATTAACATTCCAGAAAGCCTTCTGCTTCACTTTTCCTCCCAGCTCACTTTGCATGGTGTGGAGCTGCAGTTCCAAGCTTCACTTCTAGGCACATATTGCTGCTTACTGAAGGCGAACACAGCACCTCTAGATCAGAGCAACACAGTCCAGACACTTCACAACAGACTAAAGGTGAAAGACACTACTGATTTCAACAAGATAATGCCACGCTTCTTTCCTGCTACTACAGGCTGTTCTTCCCTCTCATTCTGATCAGGAGGGACCAACTTGAGGCCTTCCTTATGGGATAAAACATTACCTCCCAGAATCACTACAGCCAGTTGATGTTCACCTCCTTCACACCACTACCAGAACTATTACACAGATGAGGGGAAGAATAGGTCTGGGCTACTCATGCTTAGATTTCTATGGTATCAAGTACATTCTGTCAGTCCTTCTCCACTGTCCACCCCAAAGCAAGGGGACAAAGTCTTGGGTGTTTCTGCTATCAGCTACACTCTGAATAAGGACAGTTGACACCAAACGATGCTGTAGTTTGCGACCTTTGCCCATCCCACAAGCAGCAGACATGCACGCAAGTCAATACACCAGCAATCCTGCACCGTTCAGGAGTAATGCATCCAAGGCAGAAGCTGTAACGCACTAAGAGTTGGGGTCTTCAGTTCTTTACCGCATGTAGCAAGCCTCAATAAAAAGTCAGTATTTCAAATTCCTGAATTAGTACTAACTTCACTTTCATGTAAGCCCATCAATCACCCTGAAATTTTGAACCACCACAAAAATAAAGAAATAGTTATATTTTAAACAATCCGGTTAATTCCCAAGAATTACAACACGAACTGAGTGCTAGGCATATTCCTGTGGTTTTCCTGACCGCACTAGAAGTTATGGCATCGATATCTAGAAGACAACTGTAATTACAAACCATGAAGTTCATTTCTCAGTTAAAACACACTTAGGATCTAACACGCAGGTCTTTACACCCCCAGATACTCAAGACAGAGACAAATACAGAACAGTTGCACTTTATGGCTTATACAGTTTAGTATTCAGAAGCTTATTTTGAAAGAAACATAACTTTTGTTACTTTGATTCAGCCAATGAAAGCAACTATGAAACAAGTGTGTGTTTAAGTACCTGGGCTTTCCACCCTAGTTTACAATATTTGATAAGCACTAATGCACTATTTGGAGTCACATGCTCTGGAAGACACCACCAATATCAATTAGAAGAGACCTATCTCATTATATCCAGTTACACATCCCAGTAGGAAGCTACCAGAGCACGAACAGCCATCACATCCCTTTGACCTCTGCAGGTGAAAAGATCTCAAACTTTGTGCTGGAGGCTAACCCAGTTCCTCCAATTCAGTCCATGAAGGCAATCGCTTCTTCCTTGCTACAGCAGACTTGTCAGGCTTCTGCCCATTACTCCAGCAGCCAAACAATACCCTGCTCCTTAAGTTACGCCTTTTTTACACGTTAATTGCCAGGAAAGCACTGCATAGCCATGTTCTTCCTACTCTTGAAAGGCTGACAAAATACTTCTCTCCACCATCCTGGCTTGCATGTAGGTGGAATGAGATCTGAGATAAAATAGTGTATCCTCTTATCTTCAGAAGCTCAGGCATGCTCCATTCTCACCTCCAGCTGTGGATGGCCATTTTGACAGAAAAAAAAAAAAGAGCTCATCAAGCTGACCTATTGCACCTACTTGGTATCACTTGTGGGTTGCACAGCATATTACTTAAGCAGGCTAACATTGATACTTCCTAACACTGACACTTCAATAATTTCTAGTGCAGACAGTTATTGTAATGGATATTAACAGTATCCTAGATAGGTGCATGTAACACTGCCAGCAAGAGAACTAAGCTTGATTCTCAGTATACCACTCCTTTAATTTGCAGGAGGACAAAAGCAACTTCTAGTGCAATCACTCAAAAAACCACCACTGCTCAACATTACTCTTCCTGCACATTTGCCCCTCCCCAAACTCCAAAGCAGGCACACAGAAACACTTGTCACTGAAGCATTTGAGAATCCCATGCCCCGCCTTTACTTATCTGCAGAAAGTTTCAACACTTACAGTTCACAGTATTTCCTGTGCTATGAAAGAAAGCACTTTTTTCTATCTTCCAAAACCACTGCGATCAGTAACAGCTGAAGCAATACAGATATCAGATGTCACCCTCCCTGCCTCAAGTTATCTACAAGCACTCCTTCATAAAAACTCCTTCACCTCTACCAAAGAAGTTAATATTCAAATACTACAGCACATGCTTTAATAACAGATGAAAGGCACCTCAGCTGTTCATCTAAAGCTAAGAGCATGACAGGCATTACAAGAAACCTGCCATAGTTCCTTCAGTCACACCACCATCCCTTCCCAATGGGCTCACCTAGGCATTCAAATATGCCTTTATATTCAC
This sequence comes from Ibidorhyncha struthersii, assembly GCA_013398815.1. Lineage (NCBI taxonomy): Eukaryota > Metazoa > Chordata > Aves > Charadriiformes > Charadriidae > Ibidorhyncha > Ibidorhyncha struthersii. The sequence continues at coordinate 144,548 of VZSZ01003421.1, forward strand.
CATAAAGCCAAGCTGCACCTCTACACTCAGCACTACCTGACATGATTCACTAGACAAGCTCTTTTCTTCTAAAAGAAAGCCTTATTGCACATGGTTACACGGGCTCATCACACAAGAAAACAAACAGGCGAAGCACGCAGGAGAAGAGTGCCTATCAGACCTGAGGTCTGCAAGAGTGATAAGCTCAGAAGCAGCCTTCTCCCCAGTGAGGGAAGTGTACATGAAAAGGAAAGAAAGCAGTTTCCTGTACAGAGAGATGTGAAGGAACATGAGGTCCCATCTGCTGATAAAACAACATTCCCTAAAAGAATGAACAGAAGAAGGAACAACTTCAATGGAAAAACTTAAACTCCATGTTG
>VZSZ01003421.1:156425-188175 GCA_013398815.1 Ibidorhyncha struthersii
TGCGTGTCCCCGTGTCTGTCCGTGCACCCCGCCGTGCGTGTCCCCGTGTCTGTCCGTGCACCCCGCCGTGCGTGTCCCCGTGTCTGTCCGTGCACCCCGCCGTGCGTGTCCCCGTGTCTGTCCGTGCACCCCGCCATGCGTGTCCCCGTGTCTGTCCGTGCACCCCGCCACGCGTATCCCCGGGTCCATCTGTGCGCCCTGCTGTGCGTGTCCCTGTATTTGTGCACCCCGCCATGGTTGTCCCCATGTCTGTCTGTGCACCCCACCATGGGTGTCCCCATGTCCATGCGCCTCACCCTGGACGTCCCGGTGTCTATGCACCTTGCCATGGATGTCCCCATGTCTGCACGCCTCGGTGGACGGTGGGAAGTGCAGGGCAGAACATTTCTGATGCTGTAAAAACAAGTTTCCCTGGCAGAAATCCGGCTGCTTGTATTCTTCGTTAGGGCTGTTTGGCTTCTGTGCTGAGATCACAGGGTATCACGAATTAATCGTGTCCTTGTAGCATAGGCCAAAGCTCTTGGGAGGAAAAACATACAGTAGTGATGGGGGATGGTCCTCTGCACTGAGGATATTCCATACTCAGGTTTTTGCTCTTCTCCAGATGAAGAAGTTTTTTGTCAGGACCAGTCTCTTCCAAGATGTCTTTGGTTTGGACTGGAGGGTTTGATGCTTGGCAAGCTTGAAATGAGACGCTTGACATTTTTTTCCTTGTTGCAAACAGACGCTTCTGTGCTGGGTTTAGCTGGGACGGAGTTAATTTTCTTCACAGTAGCTGGTATGGGGCTGTGGTTTGGATTTGTGCTGGAAACAGCGGCGTGGATAACACAGGGCTGGTTTTGTTACTGCTGAGCAGTGCTTGCCCAACACCAAGTCCTTTCCCGCTCTTCCCACCGCCCTGCCGAGGGCTGGGGGACACAGAAAGCTGGGAGGGAGCACAGCCAGGATGGCTGACCCAACTGCCCAAAGGGATGTTCCAGACCATACGGTGTCACGCTCCGTGTGTGAGCAAGGGGAAAGGTTGGAAAGTTGCTGCTTGGGACCGGCGGAGCATCAGCCGGTTGGTGGTGAACAGTCATTTTTTTGCATCGCATGTCTTTCTTGGGTTTTATTTCTCCCTTTTTGTTATTTTCCTTTTCATTTGTTATTATTTCAATTATTAAACTGTTCTTATCTCAACCCACGAGTTTTCCTGCTTTTACCCTTCCAATTCTCTTCCCCCTCCCCATCCTGCTGGAGGGAGTGAGAGAGCGGCTGTGTGGTGTTTAGGTGCTGGCTGGGGTTAAACCACAACAGCATCTTTGTGCTGCTTTCAGAACGCCGCTAGCAACTGTAAGAGCCAAATTAAACAGATGACGAGAACTGAAAAACACCTTGCCTTATTCCACTGAAAAGTGTGTTTTTCAAAGAAATTGTTTATCATTAAAAAAAATTGAAAACTCTCTTGTCAATATTCTAGTCTTTAAACTCCCTTGGAAAGACACAATTATTTTAAGTTTTCTAAGCTGTCCCGTACATTGGCATTGCTCAAGTGTAATTTGTTTTGATTTTTTTTTTTTTCCTGAAAAATCAACTCTAAAATATTAACTGGCGCAATTTTTGCCTAAGTCTGTAGGAGACAAATTCACTGGAACCAAAACTGTTGCTCTTTCACTTGCTGCCTGGACTGTGGTCTCGCTCCTGGATCAGTATTTTTCAGCTGTAGGGACACTTCTCGTGTTTTCATTGTTGTTCTGCCCAGGCAATGGGAATGCAATTAAGTGTGCGTGTAAGGAGACTTGTGATCTTAGATCTTAACAAGAGCATAACTTTTTAGTACTGTTTCACAGAAAGCGTAATACTATAAAACCCCAAGAAATGAAAAGCTCTGTTAACCTGCAATTTTCATTTTTTATTAATATCTGAACTTTTTAAACAGCGCACGTAATAATTTCTTTTGAATTACTCTAAGGTTTGACTTGCAGCTAATGTCAGAAAGTTAATGGAAGTAATTCTGAGCTTAAAAATGCTGTTGTAGAATCAAATGCGGTTTTGTGAGCACATGGGCAATAGGCAGGGGAAAGGAAGGCTGTGTTTTGTAGGCTCACTCTGTGTGCCTTATCTGGGTGAGCACTGAGTGATTCTGCCACGTAAGCACCAAAAATACTCTTTTAATTGTACGTTGGCAGGATGTCTTTTGATTGTTTCTCCAGTTTGTAATGTCAGGAGATAGACTGCAAAAGCAGAGTTCAGCCACCTTCTTCAGATTGAAATATTGAGCTCCCGTATTAAATAATGTCCCCAAATGCTTTTTGCTGTCCTGGAAGATGTCAATGGCCTCTCAGTAAGGAGCAGGGATGAAAGTGTACCACCGCGTTGCAGGTTTCTTCTGAGGCACATGCAGCTGGCTCTTGGGTGTTCCTTTGAGGTTTGGCGTTTGGGTGGTGTATAAATCGCTTTGCATAAATATATTTGCGGCCACTGTGTGTGTGTGTGTGTGTGTGACAGTAAGGCTGTAGCCTCTTTTGTTATGCTTTTGGTTGATTGACCTTGCAAAACTCATCCCGTGCTGCTTCTGTTTTTCTCTTTGCTGAAGACAGGAACAAGTCATCAAGATGCCAGCGTTGCCACTGGATGAGCTCCAGCTGACAGAAAGGGATCCCAAGACAGGGAAGCTGAGAACTTTACCGGCACTGGTGAGCTGTGTTTTTTCCTGAAAGCCAAACAAGACCTTTAACAAATAATTGTCATATATTCAGGCCTGGCAAAACTAGCCCTTGGTCCGGGATATGGTGAAATTTGGCCGGCTTGCCTGGTAAAGAAATTGTTTTCTTTGTAGTTTAGTCCACTCAGACAGTTTAGAGTTTTATTTCAGTGGTGGGCAAATGAAAACTTCCTGTGTTCAAGATCTGTAGTAAACTGTGTTCTCCCAGAACTCTTTGCTCTTTGGAGGAACAGCCCGATTAGCCACGTAAACTCTGCTGCAATAGAGAGAATGCTCTGGGAGCTTTTGCAAACTCTGTGTGAAGTTTAGCCCTGAGCTGTAGCCCTGGGATAAGTCCCTTGCTTACTGCGTCCCATGACCTCCCGCCCTGCGGCATCAGCTCGGTGGAGTCAGAAAATTAAAGCCACAGTTAGGTTTTTCTCCCAGAAATAAGGTGGCGTGGAGGGAGCCTTCTCCTGGGCCTGTGGCAAAAGCAGGACCTGCCGTTAATGCTGCTGGCTGGTGAGGAGGTGGACCCTGGGCGCACGTGGGGGTCAGGGCAGAGCTCCGAGCTGCTGCTCGCCACTCAACATGATTCTCATTCTAGGGTGGGAGTATTTGGGCAAAGCCTGTTCGGTAACCCTTGGGAAGGGCAGTGAAATGTTTCTTCTCTGCATTTGGTGGTCGCGTTGGTTTGACTTTGTGGAATATTGTGCAAGAACCAGTTAGGAGGAAAAAGAGAGAGTGCAGGCCACGTTTCCAAGGCATGACATTAAGCTGTCGCTGTTTGTTTTGAGCGTCTGGGAGGATTGCTTTGCAAGGCTTTCGGTTACTAGAATGCAAGGAGCAACATCTACCAAATTATGATGATCTGAAAATATTGCTGATAAATAAGGATGCAAACCCACTGATCTGCTGCCTTGAAAGATTAGAGAATGGGAAATTACCAGGGAACTGAATGTCAAATTGTATTGCAGTGTAATTTTGTGTTGGTTTCCTAAAAATACAGCGAGCAGCGCAAACGGTAACTGGGCATTCCTGTCACTTGGTCTGTGGTTTTAACACAGTGTTCTGGCTTTCTGCAGCACCCAGAAATAAAAGCAGATCGGTCTTTTGTGCTATACAGACCGCCACCTGTTGTCAGAGACCCTGCTTTAGTGGAAGAATTCTTGGAGCGAGCAAAATTCATTGCAGATGACCTGAACTGGCTTCTGGCTTTGCCTCATGACAAATTTTGGTGCCAGGTAATAATTGTTTTGTGGACACAGGAGGAAAAAAGCATGAACCATCTCGGTGCTTGTAAAAGCCACAAACTTTAAATCGTTTTCATAAAGACTTGTATACGCTCGTTATGTCATTTGCCAAGCATTTGAATTTTAATTACTGCATCTCAGAGTGCAAAGAAAGTAGTATTTCCCCACAAATTTTTCATTGTGGATTTTAAGAGTTTGCTTGTATTTGATGCATATGTGAATCCTTTTAGCACTCTTTAATGTTTGAGATTGCTTTTAAATTTAACTGGGCTGCCCATGAAAGCAACCTATGAATGTGTGACATCTCCCTTCTTTCCGTTTTCTTGTCTTCCGTTGTGCAAGGTAATATTTGATGAGACGCTTCAGAAATGTCTGGATTCCTACCTGTGCTATGCCCCTCGCAAGTTCGATGCGTTGTTGGATTGCCATCCAGAGGTGGATGACATGCAAAAATGTCTTCATCGGAGCGTCTTCCTGACTTTCCTCAGAATGTCCACTCACAAGGAGTCCAAGGTAAACATTTCTTTGCCTTGCAGGTGCTCAGGGCTGTATAACTTAGGAAAAAAGACAATTGGAGGAATTAATCATGTTTTTTAGGTGCATATCCAGCTGCGTTCCTCTCCCTGGCTGTTTTTGTCAGTCGGTTTCTCCGTATGGAGATGATAACCACTCAGAGCTGAAGTATCTGAACTATGCAGTGATTTCTTAAGAAAGAGATCCAGGCAATCAACTAAGTAATAGCAGGTTAGCCACGTGTAGTCATATGATAACATCGTTGGAGGAGGAAAAAAGAGCAAGTTGGCCTTTGGACAGCTGGATGGAACAGAGGCTCTTCAGGCCACCAGTAGCCGAGCGTTGGCTCCCTCAGTGCCACTTCCTCTGTGCCATGCAGTGTCGCGGAATCTGTGCTGATACTGGTCTCTGCTTGAACTTTCCCCGAGTTTTGGACACACGATGAAATTGCTGTTTTCTTGGCATCATAATTGAAAGGCATACTCGGCCCTAATTGCATGAGTACAACTCCCATCAGCAGCCGTGGAATTCTCTCAAGGCCTTTGGGCAGGATGAGTGAGGCAGCTTGTGTTTTAGCAATTACTCCCTTGATATCCTCATTGGTTCACGATGTGTTATTTGATGATGTACTGATTATCTCAGTTACCACAGTGCTGACATTTGGGACATTTTGAGGAAAGTTCTTGGGAGTGGGAGTTGGAGGACTGCGGTGGCAACAGGTAGAAGGAATGCTGGAGCCTGCAGCTGGCAGCGCTTCAGCAAACATACGACACCTCTATGGTGTCTTTCATTCCGGGATCTGATTAAGTCTTACCACTCCAATGAGGCAGAGGAGCATTTGAAACCATTTTATAGTTGAGTAGTTTGAAGAGAATGAATAGTCTTTTGTCGTGCAGGCCGTCAGCAGGAGTTCTAGAAATTTAACCTAGCCGGCGTAAAGCCCCGTCCCTCTGCTTTAGCAGGGGGAATGTGCGTACTGCCTTTTGCTCTGATTGAAAACAGCTGCTAGCGTAAGCAAATTTGTCTTCTGAAAATCCACAATCATGTTTTAGCTTGCTCGCTTCTCAGTGTCAAAGACAATGGAATTTTTGTCATCTAGAGTTTTAGAAGAAATTCCTTCAACGTTACGAGTTGCGTTTTTTTGACTGTTCTAGCAGTCAGGGTATAGACCTGCAGATCCTGGGTTTTCTTTCTACTTGTCGTGGATGCAGTCGTTTTTGGTGCCTTGATTCCACTCCAGTGGAATACCAGTAACCTCAGGCTGTGATCTCGTGTGTATCTTTTCAGTGTCAGTGCCAGTTAAATCATTCCTACGCCTGGTTACTCATTGTTACTACTGAGCTGAGCCATTCCCGTGACAGCTCAGCTGTTTATTTGGCCGTGTAGTGAGCCAGGGCTGGGAACTGAATGAACTGTAAGTACCTTTTTGTTGTAAGTTTTAGGTTCATTTCATAGTGCGGCCTGGCCCTATAATGAGTGGCACGAGGTAGAGGGTATAGTGGCAGGGACAAGCAGCTGGGAATGTGGGGATGGAGGGCTGTGCAGAAGATGGTGTAAGCAGAGTTGCTGCCTTCTGTGAAACAAAATCCTTAATACATCTTCGAGAGATGTTTTTACAGGTATCGTTATAATGTGGGAGTTCTTGCAGAGTAAGATATGGATTATCCTTTAAATTACCTTTTTTTTTTTTTTCTTTGTAGGATCATTTTATCACTCCATCTGTCTTTGGAGAGATTATTTACAATAACTTCCTGTTCGACATCCCTAAGATTCTGGACCTCTGTGTGCTTTTTGGAAAAGGAAATGGTCTCCTGCTCCAGAAGATGATTGGTTGGTTAAGCCAAGGAACGGCTTGTTGCATTTAGGCTTTTGCTTACTCGTATAATGGCCAGTGATGAGTGGGGTGTTATACCAATGTTACTGCTCGGAAAACAAATTGTTCGGTAACAACTAGAATCTATAATTTCTAGATCAACTAGATCAGATTTTTTTTTTTTTTTCTTGTGAACTTCACTTATGTCAAGGAATGCATTGTGGCCTGTTGCTTAGCTGTCCTGAGCTGGGCTCGTGGTATTAGGCATGAACCAAGGCTCAGTTACGCCTCAGCAGTTGTTTCCCGTGCCAATGAAATGAGTTCCTCAGCTACCGTAAGAGGACCGTGAGGGCTTTGCAAAATCCTGGTAGAGATGGGAAGGGGCAAACAACGCAATTCCTGGGCAGGGAGGGAGGAGGCTTAGGACATGGGGCACAGTCCAACTGCTCATATGAGTGCTTTTGTTCCCAAAGCTGGGAGCCAAGTGAAATGTGCAATGTGAAGTAATCACTGGTCTATGAAGTGGGAGAACTTGAAGTTTCAATGCAGACGTTGATTTATATAGTGCCTTTCAAACCACAAAGCACTTCGGAGCATTGCTCAAGCTGTGCTTATCCCTAGATTTCTTTATCTGTACAGACAGTCTTAGTGGCAAGTGCGTATTAAGCAACATCTCAGCTTTGGATGCTAGAACCTGCGCAATGAAGACAGGGCGTATTGGTTTAGCTTCTGTATTTATCCTGCGCTCTTTTCACAAGGGAACTACCTGTGATCTTTAACATCCACCTGAGCACAGATGGAAGAGTGCCTAACCTTGGATTAAGCGAGCTCTCCTTCCTAAATTCTAACCCATTTTGTCTGCAGTTCACGTAATTAAACTTTTTCCCTTCTTTTGGTAGTTATTTTTGTCTCGTTTCCAAGTTTAGTAGCATGAGAAGCATTAGAGATCGTGTGATGCAGCCATATTTCCAGACCAGAAAAGCTTAGATAAACCTGTGCGGTTTTGAATCCTTTTTCACTAACTTCCACTCTAAATTCATCTGTCAAGCCTCAGAGGTGGGAAGAAGGCAGGACAAGATAGATAACTCTTTCAGATGTGAAGCTTAGATATTCTGGGTCTTAAAATATTCCAAAGACAACCTAAGTGTATGAAACCTTATTTGAATTATACATACGCTTTAGAGTGCAACGCAATAACGCTGCATGCAAGTGAGCAATGATTTGCTCATCTGATTATTTGCGTTATGTTGTGACAGTAACGGCATGAGCAGTTCTGGTGCGTAATTCATAACCTGATAAACTTTAGGTTCTTCTCAGGGTATAAATTTTTCTGAAACCTGTCTCGTAACTCTTACCTGTGCTCTGTCCTTGCTGGAGAACTCTTAATTTTCACCGTCTGAACAGTAATTCACAGGAAAATAGGCAGGCTCTGTGCTTGCTTGGTGAGGATTTATGGTATGCCATTACTCAGTGGAGTATTTTGTAAAGATAATGAAGTCCTAGTAATATAATAGCAGGTATTACTAAAGCCTCATTACCTTTAAGAAATATTCTGCAGAACATTTTCCAGTGTATGCTGAACTGTTATCAGTAATTAAAAGTCAACGCCAGTTGTCAAATAAAGGAACTGGGAATGTTTAGCGATAGTATTTGCATTATTCATTGATTCAGCCTCTGGGGTGTGAATCATCTAACATCTCGTTGGCTCTGCTCTGATGAGCATATTCTCATTACCAGTTCTCCGGTTGCACCAAAGAGTTGATGGCTCAGCTTTGTCGGAGCAGCTCCTGTGCCTGAGTTGAGAAGTGAGCCTGTGCCCGTGTCCTAACTGGTTATTAGCTGTACCTGGAGGGGCTGGGGGTGTCAGTAATAGAATCATAGAATGGTTTGGGTTGGAAGGGACCTTAAAGACCACCCAGTTCCACCCAGCCCAGGTTGCTCCAAGCCCCGTCCAACCTGGCCTTGAACACCTCCAGGGATGGGGCAGCCACAGCTTCTCGGGGCAACCTGGGACAGGCTCACCACCCTCACAGGCAAGAATTTCTTCCTCGTATCTAATCTAAACCTCCCCTCTTTCAGTTTGAAGCCGTTCCCCCTCATCCTATCACTCCATGCCCTTGTAAAAAGTCCCTCCCCAGCTCTCCCGTAGCCCCTTTTAGGGACTGGAAGGGAATAATACGAGTACATCTTTGGGTGCAAATGTGCTTGTTGGCGTGAATGTCTGAACTAATGGGAAATGGTCTCCTTCCCTCTGTCTTCTCAGAAAATATCTTCACTTGGCAACCGAGTTACTTCAGCGACCTCGACGAAACTCTGCCCACCGTCCTCCAGGTACTGCTCTCCTGCCTGGCTCAGGGCTTGGGTTTCATCTGGAAACGTGGCGTAGCTTCGAGGGTGGAAGGGAGCAAATGCGGTAATGGGCAGGCAGAATGCATTTGCTGTTGCTTACTTTCTCTCTCTAGTTCATGATAATGTGTGTCAAGTAGTTTTCGAACCTTTATCTAAAACTATTACTCGATGACTGTTTCCTGTTACCTTCCTTCAGCTTCTGGCCTTCTCTGCAGTTAATATCAAGGAATTTTTGTTAGGCAGTTAAAAAAATGTTCTTTGTATCCCACCCCCACCAAGCGGGCGAAGTGTTGAAACTTAAACCAACAAAAAAATTACGAGGGGTAATGGGCACAAACTTGAACGTAGGAAGTTCCATCTTAACATGAGGAGGAACTTCTTTACTTTGAGGGTGGTGGAGCACTGGCACAGGCTGCCCAGAGAGGTTGTGGAGTCTCCCACTCTGGAGACATTCAAAACCCGCCTGGACGCTGTCCTGTGCAACCTGTTGTAGGTGACCCTGCTCTGGCGGGGGGGTTGGACTAGATGATCTCCAGAGGTCCCTTCCAACCCTGACTATTCTGTGATTCTGTGAAAATAGAGACCGTGAGAGGTAGCTACGGCGTGACATAGTGGAATGGATTAGCATTAGCACTGCAGGTTCTCCGGAGTAAATGACAGTCTGTTGGAAGGGATGCATTGTTGTCATACAAAAGATATTTGGCACCTCTCCATGTCTGAGCTCTCATTTTCATAAGCAGCTTGTATATTGCCCGGACTCGCTAAGCAGGATTCACATTTAACCTGAGGAAGAAGTCAAGGTGCCTTGACATCTTTGCACCCTGAAAACGTGGTGTTTATTTCCTCAAAAAGCTCGCCTGTGCACAAAATAAACAAACCCAAGGTACTGTTTACCCCAAGACACCTATAATGTCGCTTGACTTTTTGAAAGCCTGCGTTTTTCTTTTTCTTTCTTTTGGTACGTTAAAAAATGGTTAGAGCTAAATCTCAGAGGTGATAGCACGTTTGAAAAAATAGTCTAGGACGCAAGACCAAACCTTCAAATGAATTATTGGGGAGGACAGCAGAGATTCTGTTTGCTTTTCGTGATGTATCACATCAGAGCGGTTTCTCTGCAGAACACCGGTTTCTTTACTGGGTGGTTTTGTAACCACTGCAGGGTGATACCAGTGTACCTCAAGTGTATGGGTGTAACAGCTCAAAGAAAGTTGTGTCATTGCTGATCCATGAAGTTATTTATGTGCTTACACTGCCACCGAAAGGACTTGATACCCGTGCAGGTTTAGGAGCTTACATGCCCTGTGGAATAGTAATATTAACCCCACGTATGCAACTCCAGTACCTTTAGTCACCCATTCACGTGTCTCTGGGAGGAGGGTTTGACAAATCTTTTAGGGTGCAAGTGTAGAGGAGTTGCTTTAAAGTTGGTCCTACACCAGAGTTCATTAGTGATCCAGAACCCGATTCTGTAGGCTTCTCCCCACATTGTTTATAAACACAAGCCACGAAATCTGTCCTGTCTCAGGGGAGGTGTCAGGAAGGCTTTGGGACCAGCCCGTAGGCAGGAGGTGGTGCTAACTTCCCAGTTGTCCCACTGCTCCCTTGCACATCGGGATCTTGGGTGGCCTCCCCGTGTTAGCCTTGCTGGCCGATTTTCTCCTGTAGCTAAGGGTTTGGATTAGCTGCAGGCCCTGTCGCCGCAGCACCACCACTGTATGCAGCTGCACTTAAATTGCACGCAGGTCGCGTGGAATTTCAGAAGTGCAGCGTGGCACTTCCTCCTGTACCCTGCGAGACTCCGTTGCAGTTTTCATCTTGCCCAGCCCTGTGCTGTGCCCAGTCACATGTCGCATGTAGAGCATGTCCCACTGCTCCCCCCTGTCTATTTTAACACTGTTCTGTTCTCTTCATCTAGGTGTTCAACAATATTTTGCATAAGTGTGGCTTGGAGTGTGAAGGAGCCTCTGCTGAGCCCCAGAAATTGGAAGAAAGAGTAAATGTGACTCCGGGGAACATGCCCCTCCAGGTAGAACTGTTGCTCCTGGCACTTTACTGTTTGTAGTTCTGCAGACTGAACACTCCACGGAGCAGTAAGACCACAGCGGGTCATTCTGTTCCCAAATACTGGTGGCTCATACAGCACATGGTTCCGTGTCACTGTTTGTCATGTGACTTGATGATGAAGCCTTTCCACCCCGAGTTGGTTGCTTTGCTCGTGTGCATTTCAACCATTGTAGCGTCTGTTCTTTTCAAACCTGGCATCTTTTTTTTTGCTTAACCAGCTTATAAGTAATGTAACAGAGCATCTGACAGAAGTCCCCAGTTAACCTCACCAGTGATTGGGGTTGATCTTTTCAGAAATCTTTGTTTAACAACAGTGTACTTTAGGTAGTAAGAGGGGTTTTTCGTGCGAGTCCTGTGCCCCATCTTGGTGAGCATGGTCTTCTACAAAATCTTAGTCATACAGTCTGCATGTGGGAGTTGTTACAGCTACCCTGGAAATGCGTCTTGCGCTGAAATGGACCACTGAAATGATCCCTTTATTTCCTGTATATGCTATGCAGTGCTTCCAGATAGACGGGGAAGAGTACTGTATGTGGAGGAGATATAGAGGGTAAAGCCACTGTCCAAACCAGGATCTGATGAGGATTCTCATAATTTCATAGAATCATTCGCAAGAGTGAGCCGTGGTGATTGCACTATAGATGTTTAAAGGATAGAAGTTTTAGTAGAGACGTTGTCTCTGCCTCTAGACCCAGTAATGTGTTTGTGATTGATAGCAGAGTCTCTTTGTGCAGTCCAGAAAAAGGCTTGGACTGAACGTGATGTGCCCCAGCCAGTGAGTTATACTGTGTTCCCAGGAAAACTTGTCTGGCTTTTGTCTGGGTAATTGCTCTTTCTCTCTCAGGAGCTGAAGGATATTGTGCTGTACTTATGCGACACTTGCACGACACTCTGGGCGTTTCTTGATGTCTTCCCATTGGCTTGCCAGACCTTCCAAAAACATGAGTTTTGCTACAGGTATGTCTTGGACTGCAGAGAGAGGTTGTCTTGGCGAAGTAAAAATGCTGTGTCCTGTCCCAGTGCCTTCATCATTAAAAGAGTAGACAGATTTAATGCAACTACAGACTGCTGGGTTCACACTGGCAGGAATACAGAGACTCCCAGTAAATAAATGAATATAGGGACGTCTAGAGTTTGTGTGTTATATGTTCACCTTCATCATTATCTAGATCCTAGAGCCAGGCAACCGTGACAGTACACAGTACCCGCTGTGCTTTGGAGAGGGTGGAGAGAGACGAGCAGAAAAGAGTTGTGGACAAAAAAGAGCTTTGTGCCGTAGACCTGAAGTGAGGGAAGTAGAAAGTCTTATGGAGTGATAGTCCATCAGGTCTGAAAATAGATGTTTTTCCTTTGCTTTTATGCCTAAGTTTTATGCTCGAGAATATTATTGAGGTTTGGCAAAAGCTGAGTTGCCTGGGAGAGGAGGACACACCAGCGCTGTCGCAGCTGGGCTGACAGTGAATTCCCTGTCCAGGTCTGGAGCACAGTGACGAGTCAGGGTGATCTCAAGGACCAGAGAGCTGAGTGTGTTCCCACGGAGGCTGCATGTCCTTGAGTGGCACTTACCCTGTTTTAAGCCCCCACATCACCTTGTAGAATCTTTCCTTAACAGCCTTTGTTTAGGACCAACAGAAGTTTTAATTTATTGTCCTGCCCTGTTTTGTTTGCTTGTTAGTGTGAACAAACGCCCATTTGTGTTTTGCTTTTGTTTCCAATCACATTGTAGACCTCTGAAGTCGTAGAGCTGCCAGTGGTTTGTTGACCACAGGTTGGATAACGCAGCTCTGGGGTGTGTAGGTTTCTGTCCTCTTCGGAGATTGTCGAGTTGGTTATTGAAAGAGGAGCAGATTGGTGGGCTGCTGGTGGCTGTTTGGCTTGCAAGCAGCACTGCGTACGTGCTTGGGTACTTGGAGGAGGAAAGCCTTTTGCTTTTAATTCTACTGTTGATGTCAGAGATGCGCTAAAGTAGGCATGATCTCTGTGCAGTGGGACAACGGCAACATTTTCATTACTTTTCAATATGGACTAATGACCGGGTCTTTGGATTGTGGGGAGGGAAAACTGATTTACGTGTCATCTTTTTGGAACCTCTGCTAGTCTGAATCGATCTGCTGGCGCTTGCTAATTTCTCTCCCAGACTGAAAGTATCAACCAGCTTCTGCTACATTTGCCTCAAGGATACCCATTTAACATATTTGGCTCTTAATATGACATGTGGACGTAATGTTCCTAATGGAGCCTCTGCTCATCAGGCTTGGCTTTTGTGGGAAGCGCTGTAAACCATTATTTGGAACATCCAGCTCCTGATGAAGCAGTACTGGCTGTTATTCCTTGAGGGCTTTTCTCCACCTCTTGGTGTTCTGTCCCTGCTGGACCAAACTAACTTTCTTCGTTTCCTCCTTGCCCCATCCTATTCAAAACTCCTCTTAGGCTTTCCGCATATTGGATACCTTCATCTAAATGCCCACCTAGAGCAGAGCTGAGTAGCAAGCCCAGTAAGACTTTTAGTAGAAATCACATCCTGTTTCATACGCAGTTTTTACCATACAGCAAGATAGGGCCATAAGGATATTGGAGTGGGAGGGGGTGGTTTTGGGTGGACTCAAGCATTTCAGCTCCTTGCAGACTGCAAATTTGTGTTTGGGATGTTTCTCGGTTGGGCAGATTGTTCTTCTGTTCCAGTAGCATGATGCTTTTCGAAGGCATTTCTTTGCCTACGTCTTCAAAGACACCTTAATGGTTTCCTTAGAGCGCTGCTCTTTGTCTCGTGCATATTTGCTTGCTTGTGTTTCAGGGAGCAAATAACAAAATGGGGTAATGCTAATGAGTCCTGCTAGTGAGGAGAATTTAATGAAATTAACTATTTGATTTGTCCTTTAGCAAATGGTTTTTGAAACTTCAGTTGACAGTTACTGTTTTGTTGCCCCTTTCTACAGATTAGCTTCTTTTTATGAATTGGCAATTCCTGAGCTGGAATCTGCAATTAAGAAGAGGCGTTATGAGGATAACAGGTGAAAATGTCTGCAAAGGCTTGCGTTTTCTTTTCAGTAAAAGTCTCCCATGGCTTAGTTAAAAATTCACTTTGTGCTGCTTTACCCACCTCTGCAGACTCTTTCTGTCTTTTTTTATGCTGTTTCAAAGAACTCTGAAGCTATGGCTTTTCCAATTCCAAATTTTCCTGGGCAGTGGGGTGACTAATGATTTTGTTCACTGCTGTCTAAGAAGAAACTTGATGGGAGATGCATTCAAATTGTAACAAAGTGTGAAAACATGAATGATATCTATGTATAGATTGCACTCATTTTAAGGCGCAGACTATGCTGGTACAGTTGAGATACCACATGTCTGGCTGTCGGGACAACTGGTGATTGAGACCAACTTCGTGCAGAGCATGGATTTTCCTTAATGACTCTGAAATGGCTCTAATCTCTGGTCCTTGCAGCAAAGAAATGATTCTGCTAATGAATTCCCTCCTGTAGAGGGTTAACTCTGGAGTAAAGGTGTGTTAAATGTTCAGATTTCTTGTGCTGATGCCAACAGTGTCTTTTTACTCTCTCTGAAGTGTTTTTGCTGATTTGTGGAGGAGAATTTCGCATTCCAGAAAGAAGATGATAGAAGCTTTTCACGTCCTAATAAACCAAGTCTGTCTGCAGCCCATCTTAGAAAGCAGGTACTGGTACTTGGGCACTGTGGTACCAGCCAGTGCTGTGATTGCCGTTATGGGGGAGATTGTTTCCTTGTTTTTAGATTTACTGGAGAAAATGAACAGATACTGCTATTTGTGTTGGGGTTGTAGCCACAGACTTTGGCTAAGATCAGAAGTCTGTTGTCCTGCACAGCGGGAATGTTCCAGATGAAGCTGTATGATCCAGAAGTGGTGTGGTGAGCTGTGTTTCGACCCCACGAGAGTGGGATAAGGCCGTGGTCCAACGAGCTTTCTAACCTCAGTTAGTGGCGCAGTTGTAAATTCTAATGGTGTGCGTAGGCACCTTGACTGAGACACCATAGTAAAAGCGAGGCAGTGTTATAGATCACTGAAGACAGTCGTTTTAAATCTAGGTACCGGTGCCTTTACTTCCTACTGTGAAAATTGTTAACCAGTAGCTCTGTGAGTAATCTCGAAATGAAGGCAAGTATAACTATCCTTATTTTAAAACAGAGACATGAAGTGAAGTGAAGTGAAGTGAAATGACCCAAAATCATGCTGCATATTGGGGGCAGAGCCAAGGTTTTGACTGGAAAGACAGTGCTGCCCCGGGCTGGTCTGCCTGTGCTCGTTAGTTTTGTAGATTGCTGGTATCTGTGGTTCCTGCTCTGCTTTAATATTTTCCCTGGTTTGGTATCAGTAGAATTGTCCAAGAAAATGAGGAGGGTCTGTCGGTGGAATTTCATATGAGAGAACACATAAGACTTCCTCTGTGACCCGGACTGTATCGCCCAATCTGTCTGTGCTGTAAATCCAGCCCTAAAGGAGCAATAGCAGCCTTGCCTTACCCTTGCTTACCCCAGCATTGCCTTTCAGTACCCACCAGAATATTGACAGCATAAATGAACCAGAGAATGTAACGTGTTCAGGTTCCACCCTGTGAAGGACCATATATACTTCAGAGGTGGTAAAGGACAGCTCCAGAAACTCATTGCCAGTTGGACGAGAGCTGAGGCTACTGTGAAAATGATACGTCCGGCTTCTAGAGAAATACCTTTTTCTTAACACTGACCTACCGCAGAGAGCGTTCTGTCTTGCTGCGAGGCTCGGTGCACCAGCAGCAGTGGGAGGGTTAGGCGTTATAACCGAAAGGCTGCA
The DNA here is from genome assembly GCA_013398815.1 of Ibidorhyncha struthersii. Lineage (NCBI taxonomy): Eukaryota > Metazoa > Chordata > Aves > Charadriiformes > Charadriidae > Ibidorhyncha > Ibidorhyncha struthersii. The sequence continues at coordinate 171,905 of VZSZ01003421.1, forward strand.
GTAGGAGTTTGCTTGGCATGTGTCCTTACATGGGTGAGCACATACTTTCTGGGAGGTTCATGGGTATAATCCCAAGACGTATAATAAGACCGCAATTACAAAAGCGCCACACACCCTTTGCTGCTTATTGCAAATCTGAGGCATCAAACTATGACTTGTAAAGTCTCTCAGAAGTCTTGTAATTCTAACTGTGATACAGCTTTAGATCTCACTGGCTGAAACGTTTGCTGGAAGCCATAAAAGAAACTTTTTTCTGTTTGACCCTTTGCACCTGCGAAAGCCAAGAAGTTGTCGGAAATCTGTTTTCAAATGGGATCTTCCCTTGATGTGTGAGCGCGACTAGTTTGGCTAGCGAGGCAGAATTTGGAGGTTGTGCAATGCGGTAGGCTTGCCACTGAGTTTTTCACTCTGTTGTGCCATTGTTTTCTGTAGCTGTGAGAACATACAGCCTTTTATTGAGGAATTTCTACAGATCTTCACTTCAGTGCTTCAGGAAAGGAGGTGAGTCCTGCTGAAAGAGGCCCAAGGGGAGGGTCAGCTTGCCTTCCTCTTCCATTCTTTACACCAGAATTGCCCGAGACATTATTATGAGGCATAACGATGCAGTTGGGAGTTAGAAATCATTCTAACTAGTTGGGAGAGCTGCTGTGAGAGGATTTCAGACTGCGATACAGACTTTATTGTAAAGGTGAGGAGGATGTTGCGTGACGCTGGAGAATGTTATTCTTCACTCTCTTTAATCCAGGCTGTCCAGGTGGAGGATAGCAATTTAGCCATTAGCTACCTTGGCAAGGTAGGCTATTGTTACTAATCTGTGCTTTTTCAACTGGGGTGACCAGACCAGAAAGATATTAAATGCTAATGCTGAAGATGCAAAGTGAATAAGCGGCAGAACTGGGAATTCGATGTCATCTTCCTGACAATGCTGTCATTCTGATCATGTCCAAATCATAAACTGTATTTTTTCTGTAACGTGGTGCTGGCTTACAGGTCTCAACATTGTGAGGAGCATTGCAGCTGGCTCTGATGGCTTGGGGGTGGAAGTGTCGCTGCAGGATAGCGGCGGCAAAATTGGATGTGGCAAACCATGCTGGAATTCAGTATTGAGTGAGAGGTTGTACATGTTCCTACCTGAGCAGTGAGGAAGTCAAAGTGGCGTAGCAAGGATGGTAGTGTGTGACAGGTCTGCTGGTAATTTATTCTTGAGTTTGATCAAACTTCCTGCTGCATTTTCAGATTTCTTCGTGACTATGATGAGCTGTTTCCCGTTGAGGATGATGTCAGCCTGCTTCAGCAAGCATCCTCCACGCTGTATCCTTCGCTGTCGCCTTGGGGTTTTGCAGACCTGGCTGCTCTTAGATTCCTTCATGCCAGTGGCATTTCCAGCGTTGCTGCCTCTGGTTAAGCTGCACGACTGGCAGTGAGCAATGGAAAGTTTTCTCTTCAAAAAAGAAAGGGGGGGGGAATGTTAATGTAGGCACAGGCTTGGGAGTCACTGGAAATTGCATAGCTGCTTCAAGGTGAGGTCTGAATCTGTGCATCTAGAAACGTCCTTAATGCTGTCCTCTTAGAGATGAGACCAGGACAGCCTATATTCTCCAAGCAGTGGAAAGTGCGTGGGAAGGGGTAGACAGGAAGAAAGCACAAGTCGTTAAAGATCCAGCACCACCAACAACATCTAACGGGGCATCAGCAATAGTGGAGAGCGCTGCTGAGGATGTGGAAGAGCTTGGGGCTGCCTATGCATCAGAGGATGAGGTGCGTAGAGCGGTGTGGATTGGACTGGGTTCTGTCCTTTCTGTCCTTGCTTCATTCGTCTCTAAAGAGAGGATTGGTTTGCTCGGTTTTGGGGATTACATGAGATTTAGTCTCATTTCTTACCTTTGCTAGATTTCAGTGCAGCCTTGTGAAATTAAAAACAAAACTACTCAGGAATCCCAGCTTTATCTTTGAGCAAATTGCTTCTAACTCCCCTTGGCTTGGCTTTCCTGTTGCTGTGGTTTATTTAAATACTGTGCTTCATCACTGTAGTTCATGTGTGTATGTTTTAAATGCACAGCTCGTGTGTTATTTGAGGAAGGAGTTCTCCACAGTATCCTCGCTGACTTGGGGACAGACAAAAAGAGTTGTGTTCCCTGGTCTGTGTCGTGGACCTGGCATAGTATAAACAGCTGATTTCTCTTCTTTTGGCTTCAATCTTTGACTTCTTGTGTTTAAATTCTGATAACCCAGACTGCTCCTTTCCCTTTCTTAATGTGTGTAGCTGCCTTCCCTCGGCTGCTGTCTCTTTCCAGTAATGCCGTTGATTCTGTTTGGTATATGTAGTGTGCCGGTGCGGCTGCTGCGCCCGTTGACAAGGTGTCGGGGGTGGAGCTGGACTCTCTGATCTCTCAAGTGAAAGACCTGCTGCCAGACCTTGGGGAGGGCTTCATCCTGGCCTGCCTGGAAGAGTACGGTTACAACGCGGAGCAAGTAATCAACAACATTCTAGAAGATAAACTGGTGCCGTACTTGGATAAGCTGGACCGGACAATGCAGAGGTGTGAGACAACTTCGGGCATGGCTTTCGTGCCTCCTGTTTTTTTCGTTTGTTGGTTATCGCTTAACATCATTCTTATTGAAGGTTAGACACTTGTAGAGCTCTAAAAAGTTGCACGTGCATTTTCTTGGGGTAGATAGCTGCAGTGAGAGCTTCTCATTGCCTTCTGCCACTAGCTTTCTGCCCTCGTTGTGTCCCTGCAGAGGACTGGAACATTCACTGTTCAGCATTTCAGTAGACGGAGAGTAGAGCAGATGCTGGGTCAGGTTTTGTGATGGAGGGACAAAAACTGTACGTTAAACACTTAAATATTTAAGAACCATTAAAATCCCATCGTGGGGACATAGGCTTAGCTTGGGCTGGGCAATAGAATGTGTTGCCTTCAAAAGTTATTTTGCTGCAGAGGACGGGGTCATAGGTGTTAAAATCCCAACTGTCCTGCAGGAAAGGGCATCTTCAAAGGAACTACTTCAGCTGAAATTCAACCTGCAGAGTCAAATATGGTATTTGAAAGGCTACCGTGTTGCGATTGAAGATAAACCAGAGAGAGATTGGAAATGGCAATTTAGATCCTTTTTTTATCTACCCTTTGACAAACTTGCCAGGCTTTCGCTTGCTTCTCTGGGTTTTACATGGGATGTCGGGTTTATAGCTGGCGGTGGAATTGAGTTTGAGTTTGCCTGCAGCTGCTAGCATGTGTTTGTGCTGCAACAGCAGTTTCTGACTGAGCGTCAGGATGTGAATGTGCTGTTTGTTCACATTTCATGGGGGAACGGGCAGACTGTCTCATTGTTGCATTAAAAAAGGAAAGCATCTTTATCAGAAAAATGTTATTAAAAAAAAATAATCTTAGTTTTGCAACAATCTTCATGCTCTCACAGTTGGATCTGCTGACTTTGGCACAAATGGTGTGGGGTGGGCTTTTGGCAGGGTTGTTTTTTTCTGCAAAGCCAGCAGTTACAGAAGATAGGGCTGGATTTTTTTTTTTTTTTTTCCTGCCTCTCGCATCTTCAAACAAAACCGTCAGTTCAATAGCAAATGTAGAATTTTGATCGCTGCTGATTTTAAAAGTGAGCACAGCAGCGTTTTCAGATGCCCAGCTGAGCTAACAGCACCACCAAAATGAATGTAAAAATAATGGTCGTTTGACTTGTAAGTTGAACAAACGTAAACCTGGAACCCTGAGAAAGAATTAAGAAGGAACCATAGGGAGATAAATATCCTGAAATCAACAGCGGCAAATTATTGGAATTTTTTCCAGCATGTAATTCATCATACTTAGTGTTTGGCTTTCCTGAGTCACTGTTTTGAGACCAGGCAGTCTGTTGAATATTCTGTGCTGCTGTACAGTTTTACTTAAATGAACAGAAGAATTTTCTTTTTGCTTTCTGTAAATTGCTTTCGCTTCCCCATGAAGATAAGCTTCGCAAATGCTGCCTTTTATCTTAGACCAATGCTGTGTAGTGATTGTGCATGTACTCTAGCGCAGCTGTGAAACGAAGGCACAGCGATCTGTGGCCCGTCAGCCAGCACCACGAAGAGGAGCGTGGCATGCTGTGCGTAACTTTGAGACTGACAAAGACTAAACCAAGGTCTTGGGAAGGAGAGGACTTGGTCTTCCTCAGTTCACCTTTGGTTTTATTCTCTCTGTTTTTTTTTTTTAAACAGACAACTGAAGCCAGACCCGACTCCTCTTGTCACTTCTCGCTATAATGTTTTCCAGAATGATGAGTTTGATGTTTTCAGTAGGGATTCAGTGGATGTTTCTCGGATACAAAAAGGCAAACGGTGAGTATCGTACGCCCTTAATTAACCCTGTCTGTCAGGAGGAATAAATATCTGTGCACCTGCAAATTTATATCTCGTACAAACCTTCTGCAGGAATTTGTTGGCAGGGGGTAAGGCTTATCGAAAATGTTTCCCACCTGTTTCTTCTGTTCCTCTGGGAAAGTAAAATGAAATGTTATTAGGGGGTTGGTTTCAGTTAGTGTTTTTCCTAATTGGCTTTCCTCTGTATTCTGCTAGAGTTTGCTCTGCCAAGCTCATTTGTAATGTCGGGCTCTTGCTTCTTGGTTTTTCTGTTAAACTTGTACTGAATAACAAACCTTGAGAAGCAACCGTCTCTACGAGCCTGGGATTGTGACTCAGAACAGAGAATAAATAATGATTTGGTTTAGATCCAAGTGAAGCTTCAACATCCATCTACTTCAAAATCTGGTAACGCTTAGTGGCTTAGACTACTTCTGTTGTTCCCGCTGCTGTGAGCTTCCTGCAGAAGGGCATTTCCTCTGCTTTCTGCCTAGCTTGGCGTGTTGTGCTGTGCCACGCTCCATGCAAATGTAGGTTAGCGCATTGTCCTGCTGGCTCCCATTGATGTCAACGGTGTCTCCAAATATGGCCCGCTTGTTTTGGATTCTTTTTATCTGCTTTCTCTAACCAGCCAAGTCTGATCTTTATGTTGGTATGTATTTACACAGAACGTAAATAAAAGTCTGGCTGGAGACTGAGCCGCCTGACCCTGGGAGCACCTGGTTAAGGTTTTGGTTGCAAAGCTGCATCAAACTGTAAGGAGAAAACCACTTTTGTCCCAAAGTCCAGTCAAACAGCTCTTCAGCAGCAGTGCTATAGTGCCTATATTGGCTCAGCTAGGCAAGAAAATAGTTTCTTTTCTCTCTGGCCAAGGCAATGACTTCTGAAGTGTCCATAGCGAAGAATTCACAGGCACAATCTCTCTCCTTTCTCCTCGCCATGTTGCCTCGCTCAGAGCGCAGGCAGCCTTGTGCACAGGCACGCTCGGTTATCCACCACCTCCCCAAAGTTTTGCATCCACCACCTCCCCAAAGTTTTGCACGCGTGGGTGGCTGCTGCAGTGACTGGCCGAGGCCAGAGAGCACTGCCTGGGTTCCGCACAGTACGGCCAGTGTACGGAATAACCCTGCCGGGAGCTCCCTCTGCAGATCGCTGGCAGAGCTTTGAAAGTTGTAAGTCATCCCTGAGCTGGGTTGTGGGACCCTCCTCCCATGGCTTTGTCCTCCAGCTGCCGCCGGGGACACTGTGTCTTCTCCCCAGTGGTAACACTGCTCCTTGAGAAAGCCGTCATCTCTTCTGCTGTACTGTTACCTGACCTTTTGGGATTATCCTCTTACTGCTGCTGTTCATGGTGTCTCTTGGCCTCCCTCAGGCTATGTCTTCATTTCAAAACAGTTGTTCTTACAGAGAACGCTCTCTCTGCAGGACTCCAGACATGTTATGTATATTTTGAGTGGTTTTTAAAACCTGGAGGTAACTAGCTGGGATCAGCAATGCTGATCTCCCTGCGCAAAGTTGACCACATCTGGCTAAATCAAAGGATAAGCTATAGGATGTTGCTGTCTAGGGTTTAACATTCAGAACTCTGTAAATATGAAGACTGTGTTCTTTCAGCACTAAAAGTGCAACTTAGTAGTCCTTTTTCCACAAGCAAGAAACCTGATGCTTTACCCAAGCATCTGGGTAACAGGGTTTCCCCATGCCTAGTTTGAGATCTGCTTTTGATTCGAACTGTATCGGTATTTTTTTTCTTTCTCCTTCTTAAAATCTTTTGCTCGCCAAATTCTGCTTGTGTTTCAAGTGGTGTTGCTGCCCAAGCATGATGTCGCAATAGCGCTTCGAGAGCCAGATCAGGTTGGGTCCCATTGCGCTAGCTGCTATGCGGATCAACGTAAGCAGGGACTGTTAATGTGAAGGAGAAAGCCACACCAAGATGAGGAGACAAACAAGCATGAGGAAATGAATGTACTAGCGCATACGTGATTCTTTGCTGATCCTGAAAAGCGATCTCGCCTGTCTCTGCCTGTCCAGCCACAATTGCTAGCTGAATCTGTCTCTCGAAGTCAGAGCATGTCCTGAACACCATGGGACTTAGAGGAGTTATCCCAGTGTTCTTCCTGGAACCGGTGCCTGAAACATTTCATTGCAGCTCTTCTGCAGTCATCAGACCAGCTCAGCAGGAAACAATTATCAAATGCTTAGTTCAGTCTCATGCTGAATGCCAACAGAAGATGTTATCCCAGCCTAGGTATGTGTGAACTAACCACACGCTTTGTAGGGCATTTTGCAGCTAAATACAGGCGTGTAACAGAGTGAGTCACATTAGAGAGGGGAACCACATGTCTCCGTAATGGTACTTTGGTTTGAGATTCTTAATGAAAATCAGGCTGCTTAGATCACTTCCCCACTGCTTGCTAGCATGTCACATAAGTCTATCCATTCTTGAGTCACTGACAGTCTGCCTTGGACGGGTTCTTTCTCTGATAATATCCAGATGCCAAATAGATCAATCATGCGTGTTCCTCCTAGGCTTTGAGAGCTCTTAAGTTGTCCTCTGAATACTTGATAGTGGAACCCCTTGCTGCTTTGCTGTAAGCATATCCTTGGCTGCTTTGAAAAATGGGACTTCACAGAGTTTCTGTTTGTGAAGCTTGAGCCACGGCATCTCAGTGGCTGCTTTTCCATACCTCTGTCAAAATTCTATTTCTTGGTCTTCCCTTCTTTAAAATGACTATAATTTACTTGCCTCCTAATTTAAAAAAAAAAAAAATTGAACGTGCAGTGCTTTGAGATAGGTTGGATCAGAATCACTAGTCTGCTCTGGTTTGTTCTTTTCATTCTTAGTTGTGCTTATTCTAATCCTTTCTTGCTGCAGTGGTAATTTATTTTGGCTCTACATTCATATTTTGCATCTCACGTTTGTAAGCCGAGGTTCCTGACCGTCGGAAGACACATGTCCATGCAGCAGTTACTCCCAATGCAGCCCTGGTCCATGATTTGCAGCTGTGCGTGGTACCGCAGTGAGACGATACTGCAGCACGGTGTTAGAGGGCACTCTGGGCATCGCAGAGCCGTCTCGGAGACCGGAGTCTCAGCCCTAACAGCTTGCCATTCAAGATTCATGGGACTTCTTGTGTTATTTGGGTCTTGGCCAAATTTCATCTTGAGTATAATTGCATTTGGCCTCCTGTAAAAGCTTCCTTTCTGTCTCAAATGACGGTGGCGGTCTCCAATTCCTGTTCTTGTCTGCTGTGTAATCTCGCTGGGCTTCTGTTTAAAAATGACTTTGTTCCAAGCCAGGAGTGGCTGGTTTAAGTAGCCAGACAAACAGCCCTGTTATAAATCAGAGGGGAAGTAGGTAGGCTTAAGCAGTGCTTGTGGAGTTTGAGATGAGGCTTCTGTTGCTTCAGCTTCCGCTTACTGACAGGAAAGAAAAAAAAAAGTAACATATAGAGAAGATCTTTACACTGCCTTTCTCTATCTGCCTCTCCCTTTCCATGCTGTGGCGTGCAGGAGGGAGAAGGACACGACCAGGAGTTTGCTGAACGACAAGCGCCTGGTTGCTGAGCAGAAGGAGCGCTACAGCCAGTACAGCGTGATTGTGGAGGAGGTTCCCGTGCAGCAGGGAGAAGCTCAGCTCTACAAGGAGGACTATGAGGACGAGTACGATGACACTTATGATGGAAACCAAGTGGGGGCAAACGATGCTGACTCAGATGATGAGCTGATCAGCAGGAGGTATGTGCTATGGCTTCAGGGAACGGGGAGGTTGGTGGGAATCACCACCTAGAGTTGCCTGGCTGGCACTGACCTGTTCGACACTGGGGTTTGGCTCTGTTTCTCAATGAGGACGTGCATGCTTCAAATCCCCGCTTTTTCTCCTGCTGCTTTCACTGTAGTATGCCAGGAGGGAGACGTGGGTCTCCCTTCCCCTGTTGGTAGGGAGTGTTGCCATGGCATGCACCCAGCATGTTCTCAGGCTTCCACTTTATGTGTCTGCAGGACTCAGCCGTTGCCTCAACTAATCAACAAATCTAAAAGGGGAATTTGCCATTGTGTTGGAGCTCGCTCTCAGCAGTGCTGCTGCTTATAGAAAACTACCCTGCAGCGGGGAAAGAATGGGCTATCCTGAATAATCAGAACTGGGTGTAGCTGGGCAATGTAAAATCACTGGGTAGCAAAGGAAAACTTCAAAATTTGGGAAACTCTCCAAATGGCCTTCTTCTCCTTGCCAATCCCCTCTGACATCTCAGTGCTGACCCCTGGAATTCAGTCCTTGATGGGACTGCACAGCACTCTCCACGATGATGGACAGCTGGAGGCAGTTAGCCATTAGGAAGCAAAGGGTTAGTTTGGGATGGGGGTTGTAGAATATTTATTTTAGAAATAAGAGCTAGAGATAGAAAACACCTGTTTTAAAAGCTGGTTTAACATTTCTGAACGTGGCCTTTTAAATTCTGATGTATTAGGAAGATGTCACCATTTCTACCCTCAAACCAAAATGCATTTTGGAGTTCCTTTGTCCCCCCTTTTTTTTTCCCCCTCCCAAAGTGTGGTGAGGCTTCAATTTAAATCCTTTTTGTGGTTAGCCCATAACAGTGCAGCGCTCAGGTCTTTTGCCCTATTTCAGGTGCTCGGTGCTCACTGCTTCTGGAGAGGCGGTAGGAACAATTAGTGGATGTTACTGCTGAAAACTAGATCTGTAGGTTTGAAGTAACAAAGGCTTTTCTGGTTTTACATTTATTTCTTTGGCAGTGGAATGGTGGGTCTGAATTCCAGTAGAATTCAAGCATACACACACGCACACACACATATACATATATTAAAGAAGAGCTACAGGCATGTGGTCAATTCCCCCTCCACCCCCCCAGGCCCTTTGCCGCTCTGCGTGTTCAGGTTGAGTCATAAAGCCTGATGGATTTCTCCAAATATTTTCCCCAGTATGAAACTGGGGCACAGCAATGAAATTGGGGCTCCATGGATAACCGCTGACCAGTCACAGTGGTTTTAGAAGCACAGCACTTTCTGAGCTTTAGTGTTTCTGCCTGAGTTTGAGCTTGAGGTTTGGGGGTTTGTCTTTGTACAATAGGTGCTCCCTGACTGGTGAGCTGAAGCGTAGCAATATCCTCCTCACTAATGCCTTGTGGCTGCACCTGGATCCCCTTCTCCCAGAGGACCCAGTTGTTTTCCTTGGAGAAATTCCTTGTGAGGCTTCAGGTTTTTCCTGACCTGCTCCTTTTTTTAAGTTATTATTATTTTCAGTAATAACTTCATAGTGAACATTCCCCAGTGAAGAGCATCTGTGTTTGTTAATTGCCCGTGGTAAATGTGTCATTAGCTACTGGATCTCTTTCTTTTTTTTTTTTTTCCTTCCTTTCTTTCTTTTCAGAAAAAGAACAAGTCTATGAAATTTGTAGATTCTCATTTTCTAAAGATACGATGCAAAACGAAAAGGAAATGCTGTTCAGTGAAACATGTGTGGCTGTACTGTCTTCATTGCTGACTGTGTCTTAATTCTCAGGCCGTTCACAATTCCTCAAGTCTTGAGACCTAAAGGACAGGACGACGGACAGGAGGAGGAGGAAGAGGATGACGAGGAGGAGGAGGAGGAAGCTGAAAAGGAAAGAACAAAGGTGGCGTTTAGTTTGTGGTTGGAGTTGCATTAAGATTTACCGTATGTCTTATCTGCTTCACTTGCAGAGCGATGTGGAGCAGATTTCCCCTTTCAGAGGGTCAATCTTTTAACAGTAGCATAGAGACTGAGCTGCTTTTCAGAGTGGCTACTTGTGTGGTCTGCTGGACTGTGAAATGTCCCGAGTACAGCTATCCACTGTTTCCTAGGCTAACCGTACTGGAGTGATGACACACCATGGAGAGGTTTAATCTCCTTTAGTCCATAGAGAGGCAATGCCAGCAGAACACTTTGAGGGCCACTAATGCTCTGTTTTCATGGATATGCTGGAAATAGTGATGCTGATGGTGTTGCTGGTAGAGGTAGGATGTGGGAAGAAGTCTCGGTCAGGTTTCAAGTTTAGTCACTGACACCAATTGTGCTGCCTCAGCCAGAAGAGAGAACGCACAACGGATTGACTCTGTTCCATGGTCCCACAGAATCGCCTCCTGCTGTCTAGCCATTTGCATGATGCTGATGAGTTTACTCACCTCTTCCCTTCCTTCCCATGGCAGGACCATTTTGTGCAGGACCCAGCTGTACTGCGGGAGAGAGCTGAAGCCAGGCGGCTGGCTTACCTTGCGAGGAAGGGGTAAGTAAGCGTCTCCCTCTGCAGGGTGGAAGCGTGGCTCTGCACTTAGCAGTTGTTTTGCTGCTGCCTGGTACTGTTTAGGGTATACCCGTTCCTGAGCATTCCTGTACGTCAGGGTCACTACCACGGTGCTGTGAACTTCCTCGCCCAACTTTTACTTCACTGCTAGTTGTTCTGTCCCACCGAATGGGTAGGCACATCCCTTTATCGTGAGCTGCAGAACCCTGTGCAAGATAGGATCTTGGAGAGGGCAGCTTTCTGAGCCTGAACAGCTCCTGCAGGGATTCGAGGACGGTTTAACAGCTGGCTTTAGCTGACAGACTCAATGCGTAGAAGGACACGGTCATTGTGTGTGTGGCTAATGCTGATACTCAGCTCCTGCAGAAGCCCTGCAGAGCTGGGGTGAGCCGAGGCTCGAGGCCGGAGGGCTGAACTCCTCACACCCAGTTGTTTCTTGGGATTGGTAAATTTTGTCCCCCGACAGCACAGTGTGCTTGTTGTGATGTCCTTTTTCTGTGTTACTCCAGGCACAGGCACGACAGCTCCGCTGTTGTTGGCAACGTGAAGGGTCACGGGCAGAACCGGGAAACAGTGCAGGAACGAAGGAAGAAGGAAGCAAACAAAAGCACGAGAGCTAACCATAATCGACGGGTCATGGCTGACAGAAAGAGGAATAAAGGCATGATTCCTTCCTGAAAGACTCTTAGCGCAGGTGTTGCATCATCCCCAGTCCTCTGCTTAGGAGGAGGCGGTTGCGCTCCATTCCTTCGGCACTCCCTTCGCTCAGGGGACTGGATGTCGTGGTTCAATACCTGGCACTTCAGCTCCTGCGGAACTGCGCACGCCCTGCGGGAGGGCTGCCCGTTGAAGGAAAGGAGCTGCCCTCCATGCGGACCCTGACTGCTCTGTGGTTTCTAGAGCCCTGCGTGTGATGGCGGGCTGCACCGCGATGCGCCCGACAGGCTGCACCGGCCATTCGTTTCCTTTTGTACTATTTGTAATTCTGAGAATTTTATTTTCGTACTGGCTCCTTATGTCCTCTCCACAACTCAGACGGGCTTCCAGGCCACGCAGAGGGCAGCTCTGAGAACAAGGCTTCCCTGGAAGAGCCCTCCCGGCTTTCTGCTCCGCTGAAATGCCTTATCCTGAAGTACAACTTGAAGGGCGATAGGGAAACGCTCAGGCTATTCCCGCTGCCGACGGACACACAGGAGTTCAGGTGAATAAGACCTTACATAAATTTCTGTCCCTTGAGTGAGGCGTGTGGAAAAAAAACAAGTGCAAATAAATGATTTAAATCTTGTAGTTGGTGTTTTAGGCTCTTACGAACCGTATCGATTTTTAACTTGAAGGAACCTCAACAAGCCTATTAATGTGCTCTATCTGCAGGCAGTGAAATTCAGTTGCTGTTTTGTGTCGGTTTAGTGTAATGAGATCTCGCCACAGCTTCTGAGACTAAAGACACTTGAAAAGTGGGATCAAGGCATCCTTAGCAAGATGACAGTGGTACGGAAATCAGAGTTGAAGGCGGCAGGGTCAGCGTCTCCCTGGGGAGCTGCCTCCTCAATAACCGCTTGTCACACTCTGTGAAGCAGAACGGCCCTGATCATGGTGTTTGCTGTTGGGAAGGCCGGGAGCTAATAGCAAACAGCAGTTTGTAGTTGCTGAAGGGACTTCTCCCGAGGGCTGTCTTTCGTTGTGCAGGCAGGGAGATACACAAATTACGAGTTTACTTGTGTAACCTGTTTGTAAGGTGCTCACATGCCATGGCAGTGGCTGCTATGCTGTGCCTAGGCGAGCCTGGAGTCTCTGCCAGCAGCTGGTGATAAAACTCTTCCAGTTGCTGTTGTCACGGAGCTTTAGCACGTTTTTGGAGTGCTGCCTCGTCACGGAGATGAACTTTCAGGTAAACAATTAGGCTTTGCTTGGTTAATCAGCTCCGAGTGCAATGTCCCCCCCCACCACCCCGTGTTTTTTTTCTAGCAGTGCTGTATAAAGTAGAGCAGGCAAAGGTGCCCGTGGCTGTCACCCGCATGCTGAGTAAATTAGCCGTGGGTTGTGTAGTGATAGAGCTGCCGTTCCAGGGTAAATCTGGTGCTGCCTTCCCGCTTCCGAACGCTGCAGGAGGAGCGCGTTGGTAATAAGCTCTGTAGGCACGTACGTTGCTGCCTAGTTTTACGCAGAGGGCGGGGACTATGGGGCTGTATGGTTAGTGCTGCCGCCAAACACTATTGTGCTGGGGCTGTTTTACAGAAAGTATAGAAATGGCTGTGACCATTATGCAAAGAAGATGAAGTCCTGAGTGCTCTGAGGACAAGATTTTTTCTTTGCCTATCAGTACTGCCCAAACTGCCCTCATGACAAGGCATAGGGAAAAGGGAATTACATTTACCAACATCCCCAAATCCACTGTCGAGGGAAATCACCTGCTGGGATAACTAACTCTGCTCTCCTATAGCTGCTGTTCTCCGGACTAATAGCTTCATTTATTCTCTGCCCGTCTGCTACAATGCTGTCTCCCCCTTCCTAATACTGTATTCATCTTTAGTTCTTGCTTCTAAGAAGCTGCAAATCTCTATCACCTGCTCAGCATAGCGTGAAGCTGTGGGCACTGCAGACAGAGCTGGCAGTAAGGCAGGCAGTCTTACGCTGCACGAGGTTATCCCAAGAAAGCTTAAACCATTCCTCTTAAGCATCTCTGTAAAAGCACAGCTGGGACTGTGAAAGCTGTAGTTGTGCTATTTGCTCAAAAAAAACACAAGCACAATGGGGTTTTTTTAAGTCTTCTTTCTGTTCTCTGAGTAAACATTTTACTCCTGACACCTATTTGCAATCCCAATAAAGCTTCTTTCATTAGCACTGGCTCTAATTTGCTCTGCCTCATTCATTGCTAAAATTCCTCCTTATTAGTGAAAATGGAGAGATGTGGCTTCTGGGCTGGTACAGTAGGAAAGCGGGAAGAGCAGGAGTTGCTCAGCCATATCTTCCTACAGCCACCTGAGAGCCCAGAGCAATTAACTGTGAAGTTGCTGAGAATTGCTCCTTTCCATCTGACAGGCAGAGGCTGGAGCCGCATGCCCAGCACAGGGCTGGAGGCTCCTGGCCCAGCTAAGCGCCTCCTTCCTTCTCAGCAGCTCCACTTGGAGGAGGAGGCTTGTAGCCTACTGCACGCTTCTGCCCCTCCAGCCGCCTGAAAAGTCAGAAGGCACAGAAATAGCTCCGCATCCCCTTTCAGTAGGTTTTGGATGAGCTCGAAGTTACACACCATCCTTGTTTTTCAGCCGAGCAGGCTGACAGGCGCACACCAGCACTCGCCTAATGTGGTTCAGGGGCTCAAAGGACAGATTTTTTCACTGGTTAAGGAAGGGGTGGGAACAGCATCTGCTGCAGCTCTGAAAGGATGACAGGCTGAGAACCAGCACAGTTCTGTGTCAAAGATGTAAATTATTTTAAGTCAGTTTTCTTCAAACAAGACTAGCAGAAAGCAGACAGCTCCTTACCCCTCTTAAAGATCTCATGGGGCAGGAGCCAGGGGTAGTGGCAGCAGACCCCAGCTGTATACATGGTTTGAAACACTTGAAAGCATTTTTAGGATGTTATGATTTCTTAGTGTTTTGAAACTAAGTTGTAGGACCATATTTAAGCACTCTCCATCTCCTAGAGAAGGAGAAGTTACAAGCAGGTGAAAGCATCAGTCAGGTGAGCACACAGGCCAAGAGTTTTTTTATTTTAACACAGTAAGTTTGAGTACAGCAGCAGAACTCCTTGAGTCCATCTTGGTGTACATCATATCAGTAGGTGGCTGATATAATCTGGCTCGGAGTTGTTCAATCAGGAATCCATTTCCCTTTTGATACAACCAGTTTCAGGAGGCCGAATCCTTCTCTGCAGTGTCTTTTGCCACCCCAGGCTGGATCCTGCTGCTGAGCATTTCAGTCATCACTTGTCTCATACTTGTGCTTGATGTGTTTCCACAGTTTCTGTATGCAAAACAAACAAAACCATAAACCATGATCTTAGCCAGCTTTTCAGTGATCCTGGGATAAAGTTTCACTTTAAAATGCAAGTTATCATGAAACCTACATCCATAACTGGCAACAGCAAGATGGGAAAGCAAGTGTTTGTACGAAAACTCATCTGCAAGTACTACCAGGGTACACGACAGCGTGGGTACTGCGCTTCCCTGCTACACAGCGGGACATCCTGCTCCCCGACAGCTGCAGACCCCCACACAGGTTTCAGGAGGAGCAGCTAGACAGCAGCAGACCCACCAGCCTGCGCTCATCCTGCCCATGGAGGAGGCAGCAGATGGAGTCCTGTACCTGGGCCTGCTACTTTTGGACTAGACAATTAAAAAAAAGGAGCTGAGTGCAAGAGTGAAGTTCAGATGTGATTTTATGTCATCTTTGAACAAACAACTGTTGCTAAAAAGGAGATAGGGACCCTGGTCTTCCTCTTTACTGCAATTCCTCATCTCACCCAGCCCCTGGTGAGCTACTTCAGGGCGGTAAGCACGTCACTTTGTGCAGTATCAGTTTTCAGCTGGTTTCATGGCCTGATTCAGAAGGCCAAAGAGCAGATATTGCGCTGTCAGGGAAGGCGCAGGGCAGCTCTTTCCAGCATCAGAGCCATTCGGATGACCTGGCTATCCTGGGAAACCGTGCCCTGGGTGTTCTGAGAGACTGGAGGCACACCAGCACTGCAGGACAGGGAAGAGGACCGCTGTGCTGCAGATGAGACCGTGCAACATGTTAAGTTTTTTTGTACTTGGTGCAAGACAGAAATTACGGCACCTTCTGCCTTTTCTTAAGGTACGCATTGCATCGCCTCATCCTGTCCAGAAAGCCATTACATGTCCTGTCCATGTCACTCAGTATCCAGTTATTATACTACCATGGCTCTACTTTGAAATATAAGGACAACTTGACCTGTCTCATCTAACGTTCACATCCAGGACAGCAGACTTCACTGTCCTGTAGACATTCACCAGCTGTTATCCCCTCCTTCTGATAAGGGCAGATCATGAAAGGTGAAGGGTGAAGATCTATGGAGCGCAAAGCTCAATCCTTTTCGACCTTCCTGCATCTCACCGCCTTTGACACCTGTTCCCCAGCGGCTCCGCAGCCGGAGAAGCCCGAGGTCGGACCGAAGCCCTGCCTGCCAAACGCCACCACACCAGCAAAGCCTCCAGGGTCAGGGCAGCCCGCTGAACTGCGGCCCCGCGGCCGCCCTGCCCGCGGCCTTGGCGCTCGGGGCCTCCTCGGGGGAACCAAGGTCGCAATTCAGGCGGGGGCAGCCCGAGGCGCGGGCCCCGGGGCCGGGCCCAGGCGGGACCGGCCTGACCTTCAGGGNNCGGCGCGGTACCGCCCGTCCTTACCCCCTCGTTGAGGTGCTCGAAGATGGCGTCGGCGCCCTGGTCGAAGGCGCGCTCGAAGAGGACGGCGCCCAGGACGATGGTGAGAGCGAAGGTGGAGGTGCGGCGGAACAGCGCGCTGTACGCCTGCCGCAGCAGCGCCATCTTGCCCCTGCCCTCCCCCGGGCAGCTCTGCGCATGCGCCGCGCCGCCGCCTGGCGGGAGAGGGAGCCGCGGAGCATTCTGGGGGCTGTAGGCCCCGCCCCGCCGCAAGGCCTGCTGGGGGATGTAGGCGCCGCGCCCGGCG
>VZSZ01003421.1:188631-208913 GCA_013398815.1 Ibidorhyncha struthersii
GCGTCGGGGCCCCGGCGCGCGTGTGGGGGGGGGGTCCATGTCGTCGGCACCAGCTGCGGAGGGCTGTAAGCGTCGTCAGCGTGCTCCGAGCGGGACATGGATGCTGCGGCTCCTGACAGGCGGCCGCTCCAGAGGCCTCGGGAAGCGGTGACATGGCCCCACGTGGCACAGCTGGAGTGGAACCGTCCCCGTTCCTGCTTGCCGCCTTCNAAAATTGAAGTTGTCCCTTGGCAAGATTCTTGCTAAATGAGCATCTATATTAAATTTCAGAAGAGATCCTCAAGTGGCACTCACTCTGTTTTTTCATTTGTCTCAGCCGCTCAGGAAGAGCTCATAGTCTGGCTGCACAGTCCTTCCTTTTAATTTATTTATGTTTGGTTCCCTGCATGCAGCTGCTGTGGAGATCTGTGGGATTTCTGGCATAGGGCAAAGCCTCTGCTTGTGCTGGAAGTCCATACAGAGGGCAGAAGGTGCCGAACATATTCCCATGCCCTGCGTATAGTGTTATCCCTTAGGCCATCCCTTTGAAAAGCTCCATTATTATTTTTCAAAGTTAACAGCTAGGGATTGTCTCTAAGACAAATCTCCCCAGTGGCCTATAAAGTGCTACCACTAGGATGGGTTTGGGTAACAGTCAGGTCTCTGTTAATCCCGAATCGAGCTTCAGATTTATGCTGGGCGTAATGGAAGTCAGAATCTGTCCCTCTGTCATTGTGAAGGTGCTGGCAGACTCTGCCAGTGTTTTGTGTGTTCCCCTAGAGATATGAGCACATTTAAATTGGTGGCTGAGTATCATAAGCTTGACACTTGGATTTAATTAACTTCACATCTGTCCGGATACCCAAAGTGGCTGAAATGGCCCCAAGCCTGGGCTATAAGAAAGCAGGAAATTGAGGTCAAGGCCCAGCAGCAATTCTCAGGGTTCAGTGTGGAGAAAAGCAGTTACGCCCAGACGAAAACAAGTCTGCCGTGTGTCCGTTTCTGGGTCACCTTCTTCCCTCTGTCCACATCTCAGGGAAATCGATGAAAGAACCCCCAGAGAGTCCTAAATAAAATCTGTAGCTCCTAGAACGCAATGTGGAGTTGTTTTTATTTGAGGAGGGGAAATTGTAGGATGGTGCATATGAGATCTTGCCTGGAGTTTTACCAAGCACCTCAGCTAGGTGAGTGAAACACCTGCTAGGTGGCTTAGGACATGCTGTTTCTTCTAAAACATTGCTCCAAGAGGCTTACAGCGGAGGATTTTTTTTTGTTAATACTTTTAAGCATCGAGATACAAGACAAAGCCCTGGGTTTTTTTTTGTATTTGGATTTATGCAGGAAGACTTTTAAGCTGGTACAAAGCCTGTCTGAAGTCGTTTATGGCTGCCTGTGGGTCCAGGGGTCTATTCGCCTGAATTCAATTGCAAATTAGGGTCTAGAAATGTTAAGAGGAAATGGCCAAGCTGAAGCAGTTCTTTATAAAGCAGCTACATTTACTTTATTTCATAATGACTAACATGGATTTAATTAGAAAACATCTCTGTTTTCAACTGAATAATGCTCTTTGTTTACTGTTGGAGCCATTTGGGAAAACGGAAATAGGTTAGCCAGTGTTGCTCAGAAGCAGCTTTTATTCCTACATACTAGTTCAGCGCAAAGCGCTGTGGATTGCTGATACTGCAGAGAGTTGTCAGAAGCCAGCCAAGATAATCCATGCAATTGAATTCTCAAAAAGATGGAAATAAGTGTTCAGTGTAATCTTTGGAGGGGGCGATCTCTGGGAGAATCTGATGCTCCTCTAATTGCTTTTTTTTTTATTCTGTTCAACCCCTGCAATGGGAATCGCTAGGAGAATTTGGGAGCCGGTACCTCTGGGGTGTGGGATCTGGCTGCCTGAAATCTGTAGGCGCTTTCTGCCCTCGTTGTTGGGGAAGGAGGGGGAACGAGCTGCTGTAATTACTGCTGTCAGGGTGATGAAAGGAAAAGTTTGAAATACGATTTCAAAGGCTGGCTGCTGCTGGGCTTCTGCAGGCAGAATTCCCATTGAGATCTGTGGAAACTTGTGTGGGACTGCTGCAGAATCTCATTTGTTTTCCCCGTTCGCAGCAGCCACTTCTGCAGAGATGGAGTGCAGGAGCCAGCAGCTGAAGCAGGAAAGCTTTTATGTTACCAGAAACTTTGGGAGACTATGGCATAAGATGCGGAAGGGGGATTTTTCAATAGTTAAAAGCCACAGCAGAGCCTGTGCGTGAGCCAGATGCTGAGGGTAAGAACGTTCCCCTCTGGATTCCAGCAGCTCCACCACAGTGCAGCAAAACTGGCTACCAGGCTGCCTGCAAAACTCTGGGATTATCTAGTAAAGGTTGGGGGGAAATTATGACTTAATGTTCATTAATCAACACTTGGGTTTGGTTTCTTGGGCTGGACTAGGACAATTTCAGATCTCAAGCCGTACAGAGCTGAGTTGCCCCTCCCTGAGCAGGAGCCAGGTCTGATTGTGTTTGCAGTTTGTAAAGCAGTTTGCGGTCCCATCAGGGAGAGATGGCTGGTTGATCAGCACCACCTCCCAACACTGTATTTCACCTAAAGAACAAGGAAAGAACCTTAAAACAAAGAGATTTCAAGTTTAGTTGAGTCTCTGAACATTTTACCTTCAGTGTGAAGGTTTGCAAGCTGATTCAAAAAAAAACCAGGAGATCTTTCCAGTCAATGCAGCTAGATGGAGATGGAGGAGACTACTTCTTAAGTGGTGGTGTGAGGCCGGAGAGATTTCCAGGGACTTGATTTGGAAGCAGCAGTTCTTGGGAGGTGGGGAAGGGAGTTTGGCACGGTGACTCATGAGGTGCCAAGGATGGATGGCTGGCAGCAGGGCTCAGCAGAGCTGCCTTAGCTCAGCATGCTCGACTCTGAGAGATTGCCTGTTGCTGCTGCTCTTCCCGCTGATTCTGAGGAATCGTTAGGGAGGCTGTGATTGATTCGGACCCTGTTTTATTTATAAAATCTTTATTTCTTGCGCTGGTCTCCGTGCCATTTTTTAAACGCATTTGGTTGTCAAGGTGTCAAAAACTGGAGAATTGCTTTCGGAGTTTATCTCCCAGTCCATCCATCTTTGGCGTTTATCAGGTACCTTTATGTCACTCGTGAGAGAACTTACAGCTCCTTCAGGTTGTCTGTTGCACCTCCAGCAAGGACAGCCGATGGGCACAGGACTGTACGTAACCACAAACCCCACCTGCCCTACCAGGGTGTGGGCTGCTCCAGGCCCAGCGCAGATGAGAGCACCCAAATTCTATCCTGTTACTTCTCGATACTCCACAGTGGAGTCTCCTGACTACGAATACATGTGTGATGAAGCCCCTGTCCCTTGTGGGAGGCGAAGGACCAGGCATCTCCAGGTTGTTTTCAGTGGCTGTGGAGTTGGGGGTTCTTTCCTCCTGGCTGTAAGACTGTTGTGATCTAAGTTATTGCAAGTGCTGTAGTCGGTGAAGCAGACGCATCTTGGTGCCATCGGTTGGGGAGGATGAGGAAGGCAGTCTTTGATGTACAGGAGTAACTGAATGGAATGTTATGTCCTTTAGTGTTTGTAATACAGCTTCCCATTTGCAGTACAGGTGAGATCGGCATCTTTTTCATCTTTGAGGAGCTGCTGAGTTTCTTCCTCGTGTCTATCTCTACAAGGTAAGGGAATTTCCTTCCTCTTGCTTGTGGTGCGGGGTTAAAGTCCTGGGGCCCCATGTGGGGGCTGTGGCATGGACCTCTAGCTCCTCCTGTTTGCTCATTGGATGGTTTCTGCTGCACCTTCCCTGGTGCAGGTGGTGGCTAGGAGCCCTTGGCTCTTTGGGGTCTCTGCTTTGTGTGATCTGAGCTCCAGCACGCTCAGGGAAGGAGAGTTCTTTCAGCAGTGGTGCTGTTGCTTTGGGTAACGGAGATAAGAAATGCAGATCCGAGCCTGTTCTGCTATGTACATGCAGCAGATGCTGCCTTACTAGTCTCTGATAGACAAGAATATATACTATTGGGTCTCGCCTCTTTTTCTGTCTGCCAACCCTAAATGATTTGAGTCCCTCTCCTTTGGAAGCAGGCGCTGTAAATCTTGGATCCTCCGTCCCCCAGGGCAGGCATGGCTGGGTGCCGAGGATCTGTCTGATGGTTCCCAGGCCATGCTGATGCTGCTCTGCCAGAAGAGAGATGGGGAAAAGATACTTCTGTGACTACTGTGACAGGTCCTTTCAGGACAACCTTCACAACAGGAAGAAACACCTCAATGGAGTGCAGCATCTCAGGGCTAAGAGGGTCTGGTACGACTTATTCAGAGGTGGGTACAACCAACTGTCTGCCATTCCTGTTCTGGGACCAGGGAGTTGAAGGATGGGGGGGAGGAGGAGGAATAGATAAAATAAATCAGCACCGATGATTTATATTTAGATTGTCCGTGCCAGTGACTCGTGGACTTGATACTGTTGCTGTCAAGCAGTCTCGGAGGCAAAACCCTCATGTGTCTGCATGTGGGAAGGGGAAAGTGTAGACATCAGCTGGGACTTAAAATGACGCGAAAGAGATAGGGAGGTTGTTTCTGAGAACAGGAGTTGCAGATAAAGCTCTCGGCATCATGAGCAAATCTGAGACGGGAGACCTGAGAGAATAAAGCGAGTTACAGCTTCTGAAGGTGAGTTAGGTGCTTTTTGCAAACCAGGGTTGATCTCTGACGTGTGAGGAGCAAGGAATATGGGTGTGTATGTGGAGAGAGTGGGCTGGAAGGCAGGCTGTACGCATGTGTTGTGTGAACGGGCAGGAAGCTGGCAGCAGTTCTCTGCACTGGGTGGAGATGGTGGTTCTGAGGCTGAGGATGCGACCGCTTGACTGGAGATCCCAGCGGGGTGAAAGGGCTGGGGAAGCAGCTCAGAGCACTGGTGTGCTCAAACCTATCTTAGCCAAGGGGGTGAGCAGAGGAGGAGGGCTAGGTGCCCTAAGGTTTTGGCAGAGCAGCAATTGGAATTCTGGGGCTGGAGGCTGCATCAGGACGTGCTGGAGGAAAGCGCTGTGTCCTCTGCCTGTTTAACAGGACTCTTTTCACCCAGTTCGGCGCTCTGACCTGGCTTACCATGCAGTTACGTGTGTCTTACTGCCAGCCTCAGGAATATGGTGGGAATGTGTGTCCAGGGTCTGAGAGGGAGAGCAGGACTGTGTATTTTGGCAGGAGCAAAGACTTAGTTTGGGTTAAACCGACTGTGAAACCATTTCCTATGTGTTCTTCTGCTTCCTTCTGGTTCCTCAGGATCAGGGGTTGCAGGCTGTGTTTGTCTCCTGGCTAGCTAGGTGAGGAATACCCTGCGGAGCTCTGGGTGGCTCTGCTGTGTGCTTAACCGTACGCGGAAGTTGGAAAGGCTCTCAAGTGTGGAGGACCAACAGCCCCAGCACAGTTCTAGCTGGGTCAGTGATGATGAGGCAGGTTGCTTTGCGCTTTTCTTCTCACCAGACGGCAACCTTTGATTTCCTTCTGATTGATAAAATTCCTCATCCCATCCCTGATTAGGGGGTTCATCTCCTCTCGTCTCCAGGCTCTGTGGCCTGGCATCAGCCAGTGCAAGTTCTTCCACAATTTATGGGAGCTGCTGTGTCTTTGGGGCTCACTGTCCCTGGGACACCTCCAGGAGGTGAAGGACCAATTTAGTGGTGTCCACTGGAGACTCGGCACAGGGTTCTCTGAGGCCTTGCACAGAGCTTTTCTGAGAGCTCTTTGAGTCTGCTTGGTCGTTCTCTGCTGCACAGAAGTGCTGCAGAGTCCTTGCTTTTCTGTCACGCTTCTTTTCCCCTACTGGGGTGGGGAGAAAGCACAAAGCAGAAAGCAAAGGTGATAACTTGCAAGCCGGTGAAAACGTGAAGTCAGAGGTGCAAACATGGACAGTTATCTGTCAGTTTGTCTATGGCTTAAGTTCCTGGTTGCCATATAAAATGGCTTCCTGCTAGGCAGCTGACCTGTTTAGGGCCATGATATGGTGGGCTATTGTTGTGCAAGAGATCTGTACCCTGTTTTGTCCTTTGTCTCCCCTAGATGCTGCCGCTATCCTGCAAGAGGAGCAAACCAAGAAACCTTGTCGGAAGTTTCTGCAAACAGGTGAGTTCTTCTGAGGTAGAAATAACTGCCTGAGCTCCAGCAGCTCCTTCACGAGACAGCCAAAGGCTCTTCCAGAGAGCCCTGGTACGTGTGTTTGTCTTGGAGGGAGTGCAGGGCTTGGGCCTGGGTGTCTGGCGTGCAGGTGTAATGGATCTTGGGTTTGCATGCACATTTACAAGGGAAGATGTTGTGTGTGCAGCTCTCATGGAGCTCTGTGGCTTTTGTTGCAGGACAGTGTGATTTTGGGTCCAACTGCAGATTTTCCCACATGACAGAGCAGGACCTGGAGAAGCTGAGTGCCCAGGTTCAAGGTGAGTCCTCAAACAACCAAATGTCCAGGGGTCTGTGAGGAGGGGGAGTTGCTGCAGGGAGTGTGGGCTGCAATGGGGAGCCGGAGGGGTTGTGCAGCAAGAGCCTGCGGTCCCGTGCTGCCTGTACGCAGCAAGCCGAGCGTGGATCTCTCCCACCTGCCTCTCAGTGCTGTGTGAGCCGGTAGCATGGCTTTAAGTGCTGCCGTTTTTCATACGCTTTCTGCTCAGTCTGCTGGCACAGACACAAACCTGGAGTTGAGCGATGCTGTTACTACTTAGCAGCAAGCATCTGAAGCAGAGTGGGCTTTCTGAGCCCTCGGGGTTTTGTTCAGTCAGGGAATAAAAACTGTCAGCAGCAGAGGGCACTGGTACATCACTTCCCCTTAAATTTATGGATTTGATTTCCCCCCACCTCTGTACTATTACCAGGGAGCTGCTGCTTCCACTCTTTGGAAGAGCTAGCCTGTTGTCAGTTGGGTTGTCCTGAGAAGAGGACATGGGGTCTTGGATCCAGAAATGGCCTCTGCTCACGTGCCTTTGAGTGGAACTGAAGTTTGGGCAGAGGACGAATGGCAGCTGCTTCCCTGCTGTGAGTCTCCAGAGCATTTGAACTTTTTCATTCTGGGAGTATCACCTCCTTGCCGTATAAGGAGTGGCAGCTCTATTTTCTCTGTAAGATTCATTACTTTGGTGGTTAGAGAAAATGTGAGCGGGATGTTGGGGAGAACTTACAGCGTGGTTGAGGTCTCCACTGAAGGTTGTCTAGTCCCAACCCTACCTTGCTCAAAGCAGGATAAACTAGAGCGGGCTGCTCAGGACCATGTCCGGTTGTCTTTTGAGCATCTCCGAGGGCGGGAACTCTACCACCTCTGTGGGCAACCTGTTCCAGTGTTTGACCATGTTTGCAATAAAATTGTTTGTGTTTTTTTAATATGTAAATGGAAATTCTTGTATTTTGGTTTGTGCCTGTTGTCTCTTGCCTTTGCTGGACTCCCTCCAGTATATCTCTGTCTCTGTGGTACTGGGGAGCCCAGTGCTGGACACAGCACCCAAACGTGGTCTCGCCAGTGTGGAGCAGAGAGGAAGGATCACTTCCTCGACCTGCTGGCCATGCTCTTCCTAATGCAGCCCAACTTCTGAGCAGATCTTGTGCCTGCGCTGCTAGCTGAAGCCAACTGTTGTTTTGCTGATAGTCTGGCAAAAACAGGCTTAAGCGTTGAAAGTGTGTGTGTGCACGTGCGTGCATACATATAGGATTTGGGTTGTGCATGGGGTAGAGACTCTCCTGGCTTTCAGAGGGATGGGATTTCAGGAAGCGGAGCTCTGGTGAACCTGGAGGAGCGGGAGGAAGGCAGGCACTACAGAGCTATTCCGGTCCTCGCCGTTGCTGAGTCAGTCTGCCAGTCCCCGAGGCGACTCTGTGAATCAATTGCTGAACAACACTGGCAGTCAATAAAACCCATCTCGTCGGGCTGCGCGGGAGACGGAGCACTCCAGCCAGCCCTTCTCAGAGTGGCAGTGCCGGGCTGGCAGTCGCGCTCCCTTTCCCCACTGCTAGCCCCGAACCTCTCCCCGACCCTTCTCTGCTGCGGGGTTTAAGTGCCGGGCTCCCGAGAGGTGGCATAGGATGTCAGCCTATTTGCAGGAATCTGTGGTGTTTCCAGTCACTGAAGGCTGTTTATTGCAGGGGAAGTGAAAGCTCTTTGGAGCAGAGCGGAGCTGCAGGGGAAGGCTGGCAAGCTCCTCCGCGCTTGGGGAGGTTTCATTGCCAATTACACTTGTTATTGAATATTGACTTCTGTCAAATGGGTCAGGTGTAAGCGGAGAATTGGCTAGCGAGAGAGCTGATTCCTGGGAGATTACTTGGAAACCTTGCATTTGTATTACCAAGTCAAACATTTAATTAAACAATTAGACTTCAAGGAGCGATGGCCAGGGGACGGCAGGGTGCCTTGTCCTTGGCTGTGCTGCTCTGACACAAATGACTGGTTGTAGAGTTAAATCCCGCTCACCTCTCTCGTCGTGTTGCTCCATGGAAATCCCGTGTGAGCCGAGCAAGCAGGCTGGGCGTCACACAGACCTCAAAATCTGATCAGCTGAGCCTGCAAAGAGCTTGGAGGGATTTGATGGAGGGGAGAGCTCAGCAGGACTTGGTGGAGAAGTGCAGCCCATAACACAGTAGACTGGATGGAAGGAACAGCTGCAAAAACCAAGCCACCATTTGGTGCGTCATGGTGACTTTTCACCACTCCTTAGGCTACTGAAGCATCAGTGTCTCAGATGGTGAGGCTTAGGGCAGAGTTTAAGGTGGGCTAGTGTGATGGCAGGTTGCACTGCAGGTTGCATTAATTGCACAGGAGACTTGATCCTTGTAGCATGTCCGTCCGGCACCCCGTCAGTAATGTCCTGATATGCATTAGCACCTAGTTCCGCTGTTTCTGTGCTGTGAGGCATCACAGGTGACACAGTATGGGTTAGAGCAGTGGTTTGGATTGGGCTGCCTCTCACTGAATTGTCAGCGTCCTCGGAGATTTGCCATCTGAACCTGCAGCGTCTGGGAGGTTTTGACAGGCTTGCAGCCTGGGGTGGTCGGGGATTTGGGATGAGCTGAGAGCCTGGAAGCTCAACAGTGCTCTCACTGTTTTCTGCAGAGCATTGTGTGACCAAGCTGGAGATGGCCACACTCTACCTCTGGTGGGGTAAAAGTGGACGGTCTCTTAGTAGGACCACAGTGCTGCTTAACTCCGTTTTCCTCAGCTCAGGTGCGTGGGCGTAGAAGCAGAGGAGCTGTCAGGCTGTGTTGAACCCGTGTCTCCCCTCGTCTGGGGCAGACACTTTAGAAAAAGTTGCAGAGAAATCCTGTAGTGAAGTGGTGTAGCCCACCAACCCATGTGCAGGGGTTGCATCCTAAACCACAGCAAAGCCCTTTCTGACTTTTTTTAACACTGCTAAACCGTGACGGCACTTCTTTGTCAAGTAAATATTGAACTCGTGCCTGAATCCCCGTTAAGTGTTTGGTGTTGGTAGTTCTGTGTCAGTGAGCTCTCCTTGCTAATGATGCGTTTTTATTACAGCCAAAGGAAACATTAAATTATTCTTAACATTTGGCCTTTTCAGTGCAGGGAATTCACCCTGTTGTTTGTGTTAGTCTTGCGGGTTAAGTAGGAAAATTTCTGGACGATTCGCTGTTCTGTAACAGCTTAGAGCGTGTCCTAGTTTGGCTTCAGCATTTCTGCACCCCGTAGAATATACTCATCAAGAAGCAACAGTTTCCACCTTCAGCAGGGAGGGAGGCATATTCCCAGCTGTTACCGCATCAAAGCATTAGCCTTCTGCATCTGCTGCATCATTCATCAGCGAGACACTTCCAGGCTGTCATTTTAAGTACAGTCATGTCAGGAAAAGTCACTGTCAAATTGCCGTCTTCTTGCTTAAAGTTATTGGCTCCCCGCTAATCTGCGTCACTTGTGCTAGTGGTATTGACACAACCCAGCCTCTTTGGTGAGCTCCAGCTAGCCGGAGCTCCGAGGGGAGAGTAAGGGCACAGTTGAGTGAGTGTTTGCAATATAGCCATGTGATTGAAAGAGTGTGAACGACCCTGCTGGGGGTGGCTGTAGTCAACCAGTTTAACTTAGCAATGAGCAGGAGGAGGAGCGCTCTCGCAGTCGGCTGCCACTTCTTGGCTGCGGGGTGGTAACTTCTTAAGCTGCTCATATTGCAGGGCCTCATCAACCTCATCTCTCAGCCGCAGTCTGCTGCTGTTCGTGTGCTCTGGAGGAGCTAGGGCTGCCACATCTTCCTGCCCAGGGAGGGAGCTGAAGGATTACATGTAAATCTCTCTGCCGGGTGATCTGCTCGGTGCTGGTGGTTACATCTCGCATACGGTGGTGCCTCGTTCAGGAAGAAAACTCATGCTAAAAATTGCTTGGGGAGAGAAGATAAATCTGGACTCCCACTCTGGCATCATTAGAGAGGCACTCTTTTAATTGACTGTAATTAGACTTTGAAGCAAACACTCCAGCGAGGAGGAGCGGGGAAGCACCTTCACGCCTTTGTTGCTGCTGCAGTCTGGCTGGCTGTGCGATCATGTATGAGGAGTAAGGACTGGTAATTGTGTTGTGTTTAAGTTACATCTTGTAATACCTGTTGACATTTAGGGGGTATTTCCAGTTTCATGGTGATCTTGGTGGTCCCCGGATGGGACGTGTGTGCTTCAGAGGAAGAAGAGACAAAAGATTTGCCTTTTTGATGGGTATGTGTCAAGGCAGACAGAGCCAGACAGTTGCCCGTACCTGCTGCCTTATTTCTTAGCCCGAGGGTTGGAGTGCTTTGGAACAGTAACTTGTGGAGCCGCGTGAACAGGGAGCCAGCTGGATTTCTTTCTCATCTGGACACCTGGGGCCTCATTTAGGCCAGCGTGAGTCCACAGTCACCACAGCCAGTGAGCTTTTCTTCACAAGACAGCTGTGGCTGCTCGAGTCCATGGGCTCCCACCTGTTTCTGGTGTGACACTTTGAGGCTGTGATCCTGGGGCTCTGTGCTCGAAACGGAGAGGCTTTGGCAGTTTTTGGTCTGCACCGTGTTGGGGCTCGGAGTGGGATCAAAAGGAAATCTTGGTGGTAGGTAGAGGTGGGAGAGGTTTCTCTCTGTGATTTTCCTTCCCTGCTTCATCAAAGCCTCTCACAACCACTGCTTGTCCCCTTGCTGAGGGGGATGTGCCAGGTGCTGTCTAGATGGAGAAGCCTGGAGCAAAGGGAAATAAAGTGGCTGTGGCCAGCGCTGCTGGAAAAGTCTAATTTGGGAGCCAAATTCAGGTATCCTGAGTGTAAGCAGTGCCCAGCTCACCAGGCTGAGCTTCTTGCCTCCGCCGTGCCCTCACCTGGCCAGGCTGTTGGGTTGACCCTCAATAGCTCTGCTGGGGCTTTGCTTCTTGGGACCAATTGGAGACGTGAATGGTCCCGTCTCCAGCCGTATCCTTATCGCTGGGTTGCAGAGCAGCACCTCGACATCAGGACCACAGCGGGCTGTGTTTGTGGTGACAGTGAGTACATCGTCACCCCTCCCAGCAGCAGCAGATGAAAAGGCTGGATGACAAATTATCCATCTCCGGCTGCTCATTGTGTAGCACATTTCTGCCATCCTTATTAATATTCAACAGGCAGATGAATAATTGGTTGCCACCACTAGGATGAAGTGATCCTTCACTCTGCCCAAGCAATATTAATTTCACACCCTGTCTGGAAACGTATAATATTTTCCTTAAACGTGTGACATATGGCGGGTAGGTGTGGAGCAGGCTCCTGGTGGGCACAGCTGCAGGTGGCTGCTGCCGGGGTGGCAGACTGATCTCTAAATGGGCTCAGGGTTCCCCCCAGAGCGCTTGTCCCCAAAGGGTTTGATGAACCGGGCAAAGGGGAATGACACACAGCTGCCTCGGCTTCCTTTTTATTAATAACAGTGTTTGTTTTTCAAGTATCGTATTCCCATTTCTGTTAGGTGGGAACTTTCCACTAGGCTGAAGGTCTAATAGCTCTGAGCATCTCCTCAGCCCGCTCTGCCTGACGTGCTGTCAGGAATATGACTGTGTCGTTCGTGTCAAGGACTCTGCTAGACCCTGTTCTCCCCTAGCTTTGTTGCTGGTGCTGAGAGGGGACCGGGGAGCTTTGCTAACGGGGCAGCTGAGGATTTCTGCCCAGCGGGAGGGACTGGTG
Source organism: Ibidorhyncha struthersii (assembly GCA_013398815.1). Classification (NCBI taxonomy): domain Eukaryota; kingdom Metazoa; phylum Chordata; class Aves; order Charadriiformes; family Charadriidae; genus Ibidorhyncha; species Ibidorhyncha struthersii. Next base: position 200,751 of record VZSZ01003421.1, read on the forward strand.
AGTGCTGGGCTGCCCTGCTGGCTCTGTGCCACTCTGCCCGGAGAGGACGGTGCTGCAGGACGTGGTGCATGCGGGCATCTGCCCCGCGCAACCCCCCTGGGGTGATGGAAGAGTTGAAAGCTTGAAAGGACCTCAGGCTGCCCTGCCTCTTGGTAGGCAGCAGAGGTTTCCTACCGGATTCCTTGCTCGTTCCTAGCTTGTATGAGAAAATACAGGGGCTTGTTCCCCTCCCTCCCTCCCTCCGCCATGGTCTGCTCTGATTTTGCACCTAGGCTGAGCGGGGCTGGGCGACAGCCTCCCGCCCCGACTCTGCAGGGGCTGGGGATGCATCACGCAGCGTGAGCCTTAAACAGACCTGACAGCGTCTCTGAAATCCCGTCCCTTGGTTGTACGCGCACTCTGAACCTTTCAGACTCTCGCGGCCTGCCAAGTCTGCATCGATCCGGACAGACGTCCCTGTCACTCCCACCTAACTGGGCAGAGGTGGCAAAGTCCCTCCTGCCAGTTGGAGGGACACATCTTTGGAAACGGCTCAGGGCTCAGGGCCAGCAGAGGCTGTTTCAGGCGAGGACATGGACGATCTACCCTGGGGGGAGATGTCAGACTCCCCTCGGTTAAGTGCCCAAACTGCTGCCGTGCTCGCTGGCTTAGTTCGTGTTCCCGGCTCTGTCTGCCTGGAGCTGTCACCAGTGAGGAGGCCAAGCATGAGATGGCAGGTGGACGGTGGAGGAGGAGGAGGAGGGGCCGCCACAGGCATATTGCAAACTCTCCACCATAAGAAACTCTGCAGGCTAATGAGCGGTGGGTTTAATGGAGTGAAAGGACTGCAGCGTGAGCGTCTGATAGCCCTCTCTCTCTCTCTCAACCAGGGGAGCAGAGATCAAAGGAGCTGCGGCAGGAGGGAGCAGATGTCCTGCCTGGCACCATTGAGGACTGGCTGGAGAAGAGAGCAAAGAGACTGAGTGCGGCTCAGAGCAACAGGTACTGGTGGCTGGGGAGCACCCGTGTGAGGGCTGGCTGCTGCTTCTGGCCCGCGCAATGCGGAGGAGGGATCCCACAAGAGGGACGTGAGTGGGGTAGGAGAAGGCGCAGGTGATCAGAGGTCCCAACCCCATGGGACCCCCTGAGCTGCTGCTTAACACTCGGCCTGCCAGCACTGCGCGTCTGCTCCTGGCACAAGCTACAGACACACGTACGGATCCGGTCTTGCACGCCCGCATCAGAGATGCGCGGCTGTGTCTCCCCACGTGCAGGAGGGACAAGCCAGGCCTTCCTGCCTGTGGCTGCTTCCCTGGGAGAGGCAGGNCTGCAGAGTGCACGGACGTGCCTGGAAGGACAGTGCCACCGCAATGCTGAGTTATTAATGCCCAGAGTTCAGTGGCAGGAGCCTGGTCTCATCTGTTGACAGCTTCGCCATCCTCTGCCTGCCCTGTCTGCACATCTCTGCCAGTCCCTGCCAGTGAGAGGGTGGAATTAGCTCCTCCTCGCAGCATTCATTCCGATTCGGATGCCTGCCGGTGCCTGCTGTTTCCTTGCTCACCTGACTGTGCCGCAGGCTTAATTGGATGACATTTGGGCAGGTGCCAAATCTCTCTTTTGTTCTTTTTCTGTTTGTTCCTGTCCTCTCCGTGTTTGGTCTGGGCAGGATCTTCCTTCTGGTGCTTGTCTGGCCTTGTTGCTTTCTGTTCGCTCCATCCATCAGCTTGGCTGCTCTTAGCCTTGCAGTGGTGCTCGCCGACAACCATAACCTTCCCACTCCCTGTACGCTTCACTTGCCCCATTTTGCTTGTCCTGCCCATTAATCCCTTCATCTTGGGGTAGACCACCTCTTACAGAAGACAGCCATCGCTATACCCAGAGGAATTTCCAGACCTTCACAACTATTTGGTCCCCGCTGCCTCCAAAGATGCACGAGACCTGGGATTTGTAGGGTCGTTGCTTTCTACCCAGCCTCTCTGCCTCCGTGGGCCCAGAAACCATCTACTGCTGCAACGAAACTATTCAAAGCTTCTCTTCCTCTACCTGGCCTCGCCAATGCCTGTCCCTATCATTTTTCTTCTCCCTTTGTGCTGTCCAGCCCCAGCCTTGCCCTGAGCAAACGTGTGTTTTCCACTGTCTGCGAGAGAAGTTGTTTTGCATTGCCAGGGGAGAGGGGCTCGTTTAGGCAGGTCCCTGTGCTCCTGGTGCCTGGGGAGTCCGTGTTCCTCCTGAAAATGCTTTTAAGGACAAGGAGCTCCCTCTTCCTCTTGAAGTCCTCGAGGTCCCTGAAATGCGGCAGTGTCTAACACTGCTTTGGGGAATTTCTGGTTTCGGATGATAACCTGCTCAGAGGCTGCCTTGCCTGGTTGGTAATGTCAGTAAAGACAATTAGTCTGCACAAAACAGTAGAGAAAATGCTCTTGTGGGCAGTCAGCTCTAAAAGACACTGGAGATACACTCTACCTCTGTATTCTCTGGCAGCACCGAGTAGGATTCAAGCTGGGATGGAAAAGGTCCTTGGAAGCGTGATGCTCCCAAAGCGTGAGGGGAGGATGTTACTGTGTTAAGCCGCAGCCTGCAAGCGTAGCTGAGTTTCACTCTCTGCCTTAGCGGGGGCTTTCTAGCAGGATACCTGGCAGACAGTCACAGGTGGAGCTACTGCCCTGCGTAGTCTCCAAGTACACCGCAGTGCAAAGAAAATGCCGTGCTGGGCTAGAAGCGGCCGTGTGGTCAGGTACTGCCTTGGCTGAAGGGCAGCGCTTCCTTAAAGGCAGTAACTTGAGCACCATTTGTGACTGTCACCTAAATTAGCCCCATGGATGGAGAGTTGCCGCGCTGTCTTCCACCCGTCTTTCATGCAGTCGCTCTCCCAGCCCGGCTGGGCTCAAGGAGACAATCTTCATTTGGAAGCCTCCACCTGATGCGTATTTTCAAAGTCAGGCTGTGCCATTGCTTTCTGGAGAGCTGGGTTGGAGCTGGATGGAGTTCGTGTAGTTCTTTTAACGGTGGAGCTCTGCCAGGCTGTGATTGATTTTTAAGCTGATTTCCAAAGGAAACGGAGCATGTCAGTGCACGTGAGCGTGTGCCTCTGCCTTAGCTGCTGTGAAGCCCACTTGCTGATTTCCATCAGAAAGGGGTCTGAGGCCTCAAAGATCCTGAGGTACTACAGGTTTCATGAATGTGGAAGTGGTAGAGGAGAGGGATCCCATTAGTGCCTTTGAAAAGGAAATATTCTTGACCCTTGCTAGACACCGGAGAATCCACACAGGGCAGCCATTCTGAACACTCCAGCTGTAGTTAAACCTTTGATAGCACTTGTATCTTATGAGACCCCAGGGAATTGAGTACCCAGACAGCATCCTCCCTATTGATTAGTTCTGCTGCTCACGCAACAGCTCATTAGTTGATAGCTGCGCTGTTCCACCTTGCAGCATGCCTTGTCCTGCTCCCCACCCCACCATACTGCTGCTGCGGGGGCTCCCCTGCCCGTGGGGGCGACAGTGCCTGGACGTAACAAAAACTATTCCTGCCCGAGAGGGGGCTTGGTGTGTGTCCTAGCGGTCTTGTCTCATCCTCGGCTCCGAAGAATTCCCCGTCAAGGGGATAAGCTTTAGACCAAATGACTTTGCTCTGTGCTGGTTGCTTAGAAAACACTGCACTCAACTTCCCTAGCTGGCTTTCGGCCACGTCGCCGGCCCTGCAGGGAGAGGAGGGTGCTGCTCCTCGGGAGCATTATGTAAAGGAGTTTGATTAGATTTCTTCTGGCATAACAATTAAAAAGATTCATCAGGATCGGAGGTAGAGGCCCAGGAAGCTGGAAGGCTGCTGTCAGGGCTTGCGCTAAAGAACAAATGAGTTTCCTGCACTCAGGAATTAATGGAAAAAGGTACATTTCCCATGAATTTAAACATGCCCCGGCCAAGCGCTTTCTTCAGCTGGAGACGAGGGAGAGGTGCTTCTTGCTTTTGCACTTCTCCAGGCAGGTGTGGTGTTTGCAGCAGCCTCAACTAGTAAACTTGAGGGAGGGAGAACGTGTTTCCCGGGCTGCGAGCTGGAGGAGGAAGCCTGTTCCCTCTGCTGAAGGGTGCTTGTGTGAAACCACCCCGGCGGTTTGGCAGTTTCTCCATTTCCGAGGGGTCCTTGTCCTTTGGGAAGTGCACAGCTGGCTTGGGATTCGGGCTGCTGGCAAAGAAACATCTGCTAAATTTGTTTGTTCTTCTCAAAACTCAGCTGTGTGGGGAGTGGAGAGCAGCTGGGGGTGGGGGGGGGGACACGACACCAGCCGTGCTCCCTGCACNGGGCTGCCTCTCCGGCAGACCCCCTTACCTTAGTGCTCCCACCTTATTTTCCATTGGCGTGCGCTACCTTAGCAAGCGCCAACCACTCGGATAGGCTGGGGGGGGGTTACCCAGCGGTTCCGCTTGTTGGATTTGGAGGTGGGGGGGTGAATATATGCTGCTTGTTGATAACCAAACCCCTCCTCTGCTGGCCCCCTCCTCTTTTGGGGGCTGGCAGAGGGGGCACAGGACCTTGCTATCAAACTGAGACAGCCCCGTCTCACCTCTGCCCCTTCTGTCTCCCCACCTCCGCAGTACTCTGCCCGAGAAACCAGCTCCTTTCCAGTACCCGCCGGGCTGGCCCCCAGTGCAGGACCTGCCCCCATCCCTGCAGGCCCCCCCACCCGGAGGGTGGCCTGTCCCCCCCAACCTGCAGTGGGGCTGAGGCTCAGGGACGCCCGCAGAGGTTGTGCTGGAGATGGACTTCTTCCTCACCTGCTCTAAGAAAAGGACAAAATTATTTATATACACTTTGATATCAATAAAAGCCTTCCCTCCCCCCCCCTGCTGTTGCAGCCTGCGTGTGCCGTGTTATTTCTCACCTGGCAGCCTCCCGTGGGTTGAGCCGGTTGGGCGGTTGTCTCCCTGCTGCTGGAATGGGGATATGTGCTCAGCGGAGCTCCAGTCCCGCGCGGAGGGGCTGTCTGCTGTCATCTGGAGCCGACAGCAGGGACAGGATCTGTCCCCTCGCACCCGCTGCCGTCTGTGCTGTACCCTGCACTGCCCACTCTCGGGTCCGATCCACAGCTGGGCTCTATGCGGCTGATCCGGGCTGGGCAAGGCAGCTGTAACCAGGCTTTTAAAATTGATATTTAATATTTCCTCCTGTGTTTATGACTTATGTTTGCTTCTGTTAAATTCTGTGTGTAAAACTGCTTCAGTTTGGGTGCCGGAGCTCCTAATGAAGAGCTTAGGGAGCTCCCATAAGCCCTCTGCTCCTGCTCTCACTACACCGAAGGTGGAAGGCAAGGAAGGAAAAAACATCCCAAGGTTTCTCCTTCTCCGGGAAACTAAGTAAATGGTGAGTGCCAGGGGGGCAAACGCCTCTGGGGGTGGCTCCCTGCCATGGGAGCTGGCTAGCCTGGGGTGCGTGCTGGGGGCTGGAGCTGGGAAGGGGCGAGGAGGGCCTCCACGGCTCTCCTGCTCGCTGCGGGGCTGCGCTAGCAGCCGAGGACAAGGTGCCTGCAGCTTCTCCTCTTCACCAGTCTGGAGGGGCTGGAGAAGACTCTAGAGGTGCTTTTAGGGCACAGCTTTGGTCCGGCCAAGCCCAGCCACACGGTAGCCGCAGCGAGACTTCTACAGAGTCGGTTCTCCTCACCGGGAAAGCGAGGGATGAATGAGGCCCTTGGCTCGGCTTTCTCGGGAAGGCGGGTGGGTGTTCGGCTTCCCCGCAGAGCTGTCGGGCGTGCAGGGGATCCCGGCCAGCGGCAGCGTCCTGGGAGAGCAGCTCTCCGGCAGCAGGTCTGTCCAGGATGGCTGCACCTCCTGCCAGTGCATTTTAGGTTTGGCCGTGCACGATGGTGGTAGATCCAGATTCATGAAGAGCGCAGGCGGGAGCCAGCTGCCCGTGGCCAAATCTCGCCTGGACCACGCGCAGCGCTCGGCTGGCCGCGGCAGGGCAGGGCTTCCCCCTCGGGGTGTGCAGGCAGAGGGTCACCGGGAGCCGTCAGCCGTCCTGGGATGCAGCGTTGACACGTACAGGGGCTGGAGGTGACCACAGCGTGGCTGGGTGCGGTGCTGCGTGAGCCCTGCTGCAGCGGGGAAACCCCCCGTGGCCGGAGGCTGCTTTGGCTTCAAGCCAAACTAACGGGTGGTTTTATCCTTCCCGGTGTGACTGCGGTTGCTCTGCTCAGCGCTGTGCTCGCCCAGGGCTTGGGCTCAGAGGACACGGCATCAGCCCCGTGTCCCATCCTCGCCTCCCCTTGAAGCAGCCGGCACGTGCGGGTGAACAGCACTGGTGTGACACCTATCTGGGGGCAAATTGGCGTCCCCGGGAGGAAGGGGATCCCTGCCCCGGATGCAGAGGTTGCACAGCTGCAGGAGGCCAAAGGCGGGAAAAAAACAACCCCCAGAGGGGCTGCGGGATGCTCCAGAGCGGGGACGGGAGCTGCCCGGCTCTGCTCTCAGCCCTCCGCAGGAACGGCTTTGGCTGCTCTCTCCAACCCGCTTTGACGTGCGTTCCCATGGCCCGGGCATGGCATGGGGGGGGCTCAGCCCATCGCCCCCACTGCCCTGCTGACTTCAAAGGGTGACAAACGGCTTCGGTGCCAGCCTGAGTCGTGACAGTGGCAGCCGGGCCACACGCACGGACACCTTCCTAACGAGGCTACAGCTGCGGCCGCTGCCGGCAGAGGCAAATCAAAGAACAACCGCTCCCCTCTGTCCCGCCGCCGTTTGGAGGTGAAGCGTGTGCTGGCTGTTTTGCAATCAGCTCTCAAAATACATCGCAGTTCCTCGCCTGTGTTTGGGCACCCATTTTTCATCAGCCCCTCCTGTCCCGTCCCTGGTCCCCCTGTGTTTTGAAGCATCCCTGGGAGGGCGGCTGGTCCAGAAGGTGTCACTTTATCCAACACCCACAACCTTCCCGGCTCTGAAACTGCTCCCCAAATCCTGCTTAAGTTTGGTAGCTAAAGGCGTCTCTGCCCAAGCAGGCTGGAGCGCCAGGCAGCTCCCTGGGCGAGCTGCAAAACCGATCTGTAAATGAAAATCAGAGTGTAAAACACAGGCGCACCCGCAGCCCCTCCACGCTCATCCTCGCTCCCCAAGAGATGAGCTGCTCATGACGCAGAAACTCCCAGCAAAGCCTGAAAGCCGGGAGCAGCCGGAACGTTCCCCGCCAAGCCCCAGCCTGTCCGGGGGTGGCGGGGCTGAGAGGGGCGGGAGAGGGGTTTTCACTAAAATTGGGGTTTCCTGCCAAAGCTTGTGCCAGCTCCCACTGTTGGGGCCGAGCCGAGCACCGCTCGCAGGGTGTCGATGTATTTGTGGAGCCGCGTAACTCGCAGGTACTTGTGGGCGCCTGTAAATTACAAGTTTTTATGGGGGTGTATTTTACAGCGTGGTGTCAGGAGATGTAATGGTGGTGTGTATCACTGCCGGGGACGGGGCGCAGCCGGTGCGGGCTGAGCCGGGGCGGGGGGGGGGAAAGCTGTTTGCAGAGAGGTGCACGGCGGGGGGGAAAAAGCCGAAGGAGGGCCGGGCTGGTGGNCAGGACAGGGCTGTTGGCTCCATCCCTTGCTCCCATGCAGCTGGTACCCGGCTCCCGAAGGATGCTGCGGGGATGTGGACAGCCCCGCGGCAACGTGGACAGCCCCGCGGGACTCGGCATCCCCGGCAGGACCCCGGGGTGGGCAGTGAGGAGCTGCGGCCCGTTAGCGATGGCAGGAGCCAAAGTGCCTTTTATAGAGCAAGAGCGGGAGTAATTTATCGGGAAGCTTTTAGGGAAATGAGCAGCTCCTGGGCCCCTGCCAAGGCGCAGCCCCGCTGGGCTCTGCCCGGTGTCCTCTGGCAGCTCTTGCTGGGAGAGGGCGGGGGGGGGACAGGGATGGGAATGGGAATGGGGACAGGGATGGGGACAGGGATGGGGACAGTGATGAGGACAGGGACGAGGACAGGGACAGGGATGGGAATGGGGACAGGGATGGGGACAGGGATGGGGACAGGGATGAGGACAGGGACGAGGACAGGGACAGGGATGGGAATGGGTCTGGGTCTGGGGATGGAGATGGAGATGGGGACAGGGATGGGGATGGAGGTGGGGACAGGGATGAGGACAGGGACAGGGATGGGAATGGGGCTGGAGATGGGGACAGGGATGGGGATGGAGGTGGGGACAGGGATGGGGACAGGA
>VZSZ01003422.1:0-35385 GCA_013398815.1 Ibidorhyncha struthersii
CTCCCTTGCCCTCCCTGCCACATCTTTGGTCACCCCATCCATGAAGAATTTGAGTAAATCAACACCTGTTTATCCTTCTTTCACTGGAATTTGTTGTGAGTATTTTTAGACGTAATGCTTTATTTAATTTTTTTAATTTTGGAATATTGCATATATTTCACTTATATTCTTGTTTCATTCAGTTTGAATTTTTTTGTTTTAGGATTTATTTGTAGTCTGGATATCAATTGAGGCATATGAACCACTCCTTCTACTCTTTTTAAAAAAAAACTGTATGTTTTTTCTGCATTTTTATTCGGAATTGCAGAGCTTATGGTTATGCATTGTTCTGTCCCATAATGGTAATATGCTGTCTATGTTTGTTGCATAAGTAAAGGTATGTTAGTGGGAACTTTAATTGTTGTTTTTTCTACTTGAATTTTGATATTCCCTGTTATGCAATAGCAGATTCCTTTTCATCCTTAGGCGAGTTCCAACAAATTTATTTATGCCAACTAAGTTCTTTTTTGTTTCAGTAGTAATTTTCTTATATTGTGTCTTTAGCTTTTTCCAAGTGGCTTCCTGCTCCCTTCAAAGAATATTGAGCAATGAACATTTCATCATTTTTTAATACATAACAAAGTAACATAAAGACGGAAATGAGAAGAATGCAGCCTTTTTCTATTCTGCACCCAAAAAAATAATTTGGGATGTGATTTCCATTTTCAGAGCATCATAGTATTCTTCTAGTTTGAATTGAAATCTAAGGGGTTAATTCTACCCTGATTTAGAGTTGTATGCTCTCTTTGAATTTTACAGGAGATACACTAATTCATGATATGGTATAACCTGGTCTTTCACACCTTTACAAAAACATTGCAGAGACTTTAAATTTTCCTTAGGCAATCAGTTTTGCATTAATACTTTATTCCTTAAAGACACACAGACTAGTACTACATGTACTACATGTCTCACAGGAATTTCCTTTTTTTTTTTAGTTCCTCTCACTTTCTCCATACAGCTGGAGAAGGTGACAAGTACAATGATACAGTTCAGCTGGAAACCTCAAGGTGGCACAAGAGACAGTCCTTACAGAGTGCGCCTGTGGGGAGGCTCTCGAGAGATTGAGAACAGAAGCGTGAATGAAACAACTACTGCATTTGAAAATCTCCTTTCTGACAATGAATACCAAATATCCGTGGATGTTACAACTTGCTCTAAGAACGTCAGTACCTCCTTGATGGTTCGGACAGGTATTTCCTCAGGAAACTTTTCTTTTTTCCATTAGCAGCCTAGCACATAGACAGCCTGCAGGTGAAGCCTTTGTCATTGAGCATCTACATGGACATGAATAAGCTATATACTGAAATGAATAGACAAAGGGAGGCCAAACTTTCAGAGACTTAAGCCCAGCCTGCAAATTTTTCATGGGGCTAAGATCCAAAGCATCCCTTGTCCTCCTGCCAAATTCAAAACTTTACTGAACTAAAACCACAGTAGTTCAATATGCCAGTCTCTCCCAGCTCCATACTCTTTAGTTCCCAAGCCTGACCTGCTCCTGCTTCTTCACATGCAAGTTGTGCCCACTTTTTTGTTCCCAGTCACATAGCAGCCATCAGATTTAGAGCCATTGTTTTCCTGTAGCCACTTAGCCTAGGAAAGCTCAGAGTCCTGCACCTCGCTGGTTGCTCACTTTGCAGATCCCAGCTTCTTCTTCAGTAGAAGCAGCAGCTGCAGTATGGCAAATGCTTACAGTAGGATATACCAGTGTAGTTAAATTCACAAGTGAAATACCTATTCTGTTACCGATTACCGGGAGTCTTGCGCCGTCCTTCCATGGGACAACATCTGCAATTCTGGGAGCAACTATGCCTGGTACATGAAGCGACATGTTGGAAAGAGCAGAGTCGACGCACTGCAGGTCAAGGTCAGGCCTCTACATGTTCAAAGCTGCCTTGCTGTAAGACACATAACGCATGGGTATGGTGGTCCTTCCCCTTCAGATCACATAACAGCTTGTCCTCTTCCTTCAGACACACATAAAGTAAAATGTGAGAAATACAATGGTCAGTGCATGGTGCAGAGCATTTATGAGATATATTGTGGCCAACTGTGGTGCAGGGAGTTAACCTGTCTGCATTCACCTCTAGTCTGTGTTATCCTTAGAGGTACACAGGAACCATTTTTAAACAACACTTATAATTTGGCTCGTTATTCTGTCTTTAATATCTCCACAGTTGCTGAAGTCTTCAACGGAACCACTAGGATTACCAATGAAGTTTTCATACCTGAGTATCAGAACAAATCAAGTGCAGTATTTAAGGACTTTGAAACTAAGTTCATTAAGGAGGTATTTTGCTTAGGAATTCTAAACCAAAGTTTATTTTCTGTTGAGTTCTTCATAACATAAATATTTATGAGGATCTGGATATGAATAATCTTAAATGTGGGTAAGAAAGATTTTGTGATGGTTAGAAACAAAACAGTACTTCCTAAGGCCTCACCTCTCATTTATATTGCAGTCCTCTGAGGCCCTGGTTTAGAAATTCTGTCTGGGAGTTATACATATTCCCCTACTATGAGAGATGTTTCTAAATGAATTGTGGCCAGCATATTGCTCTAACAACTCTTAATGTTAAAGGAGAAAATAGATAATAACTTATACCTTTTACCTTGCAGGTAAAAAAACATCTGCCCCAGAAGATCCTAGAATTAATAAAGGACAAAAAAATGCATATTGTAATTAATAGCATCAAGAATGGCAGTGTGATTGTGCTCTTTGACATTGTGTTGGATGTAAGAGAAAATATAACAAAAACAGAGATTTCGGATGCTTTTACAGAGGCCCTTAACATGAGTACAGTATTGAAAGCTGATCTTAAAAAGACTGTTATAGAAGGTATGTATTCATTCATCACTGTGAATTCAAGCAGTAGTGTATATTTCACTGATGGTAACATCCAGTTATTTAGGATTTAGGTGGGGGAAGGCAATTCCAAATAGTATTCTGTTTATCTGTTTTTCTAATGCTGACTGAAACCCTTGTTCTTTTTCTGTTTTGTTTAACTTCACTGTAGCAAGGAATAGTTGTCAGCCAGGATTAAATGGCTGTTCCCAACATGCTACCTGCACTGCTGAAGGAGCTAGTTATTCCTGTCAATGCAACAATGGATTCACAGACAACAGTCCCCGAGTTCCAGGGAGAGTTTGTCAGCATAACCAGAACCTACCTTCACGTAACTGCTTTGTATATTGTTGTTGTTGTTGTTTTTTTTTTAAAAAAAAGCCTTAAAAAATTGCATATAAGGTCTCTTCCTTCCCCTGACCCTTCCTCAGGTTCATTATGATTACTTACACCGTCCTCTGATGGATTGGATTTTATACGAGAATGGGTACAATTGTTAACTATTTAGGAAAACAATGGAAACATATTGTCTGGGCTTGTTTTTTGAAAGCTGCTTATGAAAATAAATAGCATAGACTTGGTGATACTTTAAATTCCACTTATTGCCTCCAAACTGCTTTTTTTACAGAACAGATGACTACAGTCCCTCCAAAAAGTGCTACAGCTAGATTTACAAGATCCACAGCTAATTCTGTTCTCACTACAACATTTGCATCAGGACCTTGCAGTAAGTAAATATCTGATATTGAATACTAGAATAAAAATTATCCAGATGAGTTATTAAAATCAGATAAAATATTCTTTTTCATCTGTCATATCAGCTGTGAAGTAAAATCTCTGGATATAATTTCAGAAAGGGAAGTCTGAGACAATCACTGAAAAACCATAATTATACAAATATCAGTCAAGGCAGTTTCTACACCTTGGTAAAGCCCCCCTGGACCCAGTAAGGTTCCACTGGGTGCCGGCCTCCAGTGATAAACCACCATAATAGGTGATTTTTCTTAATGTTATTATGAAGTACATTTATTAAATGCCTATCTACTGCTCTGAACTTAGTGTTTCCTGGTGGCATTTTACTAATCCGTTCTCCTGATGATTTCAGTATGAGTCAAATGGCAGTCCACCTCAGAACACTTATCAGAGCAGCTGCCTTGCCTGCAGTGAGAAAGACTAGAAGCAACTAGAACATCACTCATTTGTGTTTTGGAGCCATCAAATGAAGTACATTAATGTATGATTTACATTGACAGAGCAAAGAGTTTATTTCTGCTCTTGTGGGAGAATGAGGTGAAAGGCTGAAATCAGCCCTAAGAAAATTCACAAAAATTTGTATGGGTTTAATTTGTATTTTTTTACTTCAATAGTACACGTGTTGAATTGCAGAAGTGAAATGCACCACCCTCAGCTGTATGAAATTCTTTCACTTTGCAGTGCCAGTGTCCATCAAAGTTCAGAATGTGACTGAGGAAGCAATACAATTCAGCTGGACCGGTGGCAGGAGAGGCAGCCTCTACACTGTCTCCCTCATGGATGGAAACCGGGAGATAAATAAAACAACTACAAAAGAGACAAAAACTGTGTTTAAACTTTTACTTCCGGGTCACATATACACAGTATCTGTGGCAGTATTATCTTGTGCTGAGAACAGCTGGACTTCAGTTAGAGTCCGAACAGGTATTTCCTCAATCATCCTGTCATTTCTATTTAATGAATATATTCTCTTTTAATGAATATACTATGTTTTTACAACATAATTTGGATTTGATTTCATAGACTGTTTTTCCTGTAAGTTGTCTTTATTCATCTGACTCATTCCCTTACTTGGATAGGACTACTTGGATTAGACAGGAGTTTGCAAGAATAAGTGTTTATTCTGTAAAATTTCTGACCATGCTGTATCGTTGAACCAGACAATTCTGTACAAAAGTCACAACATTTTGGTTCTAAATTTACCAGGAAATATTCTGGTAATGTGAAGCTAAGCTTGTACATGCTTTTGTGAATGCAGGCAGTCCTTAATTGTCATTGTTAACCTTTTAATTTCATCCTAGCATACAGACATTAAGACAGACTGTTTAATGGTGTCACTGTACTAATACATAAAAAGTAGAACATATGCTATATTTTTCCTCAAAATTTCAGATACACCTGGAAAGTAACTTTTGGGAAGTATATACTCCTGGATGCTTACATCCTTTCCCTCAGCCAAATGCTTTTGACTAAACTTTTCATATCACACCTCCCGGGTGATATTGTCTTCCTTACGAGCCATTTAGGGACTGTACGTATAACCCAGATTCAACATTTTAGCACCCAGTGCACTCAACAGGATCTTCTTAGTTGAAACGTCTGTGCACTTATAGTCATCACGCCATGGGTACCTCTGCAAAAAGTGTGCGGGCAGACAGGATCTTGATTTTCTTGAAAAATCTCCCTCTGCCCACCTCTGACCAGACACAAAGCTGTGTGGTGCCCTTAGAGCAGTGCTGAGCCTGAGATCCATACCTGACTCTTAACAAGGTTTACAACAAGTGGTCTGTTAAATATAGCTATATAGTTATAAGGTAAAAACTACAGAGGGTTCTCATCAACTCAATTTATAAGCCATCTTGAGTGGCCTTAGGCATTTTCCCTCCACTATTCCAAATGAAAAGCAGTTCCAGAATTGCAATGTGCTGATGTTCTGAAAACATTTATCAAATTGCCAGCCTAAAAGTATCCACGGCAAATCCATATTCATTTGCTTTTGTGCTAACCTTGCCCTCTAGCTTAAACACTCCCCTTTCTTCCTTTTCTCATGTTGTGCTCTCCCTGATATAATTACAAACTTCTTGACAGACAGTGCTCTCACCCTTTGTTTGCTAGACTAGACAAGCCATTCTTTTGTAGTTTCCTTTCCTAAGAATTCTTCTTCTTTGCCTTGGAGGCCCCCTTCACTCTTCTCTTTGTTTCTTTGAAATAGAAGTCAAACTTCTTGAATGTGAGTAACTGGGATTACACACAGCCATCCAGTCAAGGTTGTAGCAGTGTGCGTACCGTATCATTAGCATTCCTGTCTCTACTGGAAATTTATTGAACTATGCATCATAGGACAACATGCTTTTTTCATAGCTGCATCACAGCTGTGATCAGCTCAGGCACTGAAGTCCTTTTCTCTTCAATGCTTGTGCTGCCGGGTTAGAGAAGACTTTTTCTTTTTTTTAATTAATCCCCAAATGCACAACTTTCAGGGAATGTCATCCCAGTGCAACTGCTCCAGCCTCAGCTTCATCCAGTTCTTTCTGGAAGATATCTCAGTTCTCCCCTGTGTTAATGACACCTACTAACTTTGTGCCATCAACAAATTTTATGAGCAAACTCCTGCAGTTTCTGGCAAGATCTGTAATGGAAATGTTGAACAAGTTCTACACCCAGACTGATTCTCAAGGAACACCACATGTAATATCCCTCTAAAGCAAGGTTTCTTCTTTTGAAGCTACCCATTGCCATCTCTCTATTAGCCAATTCCTTTAGACAAATTGTTTTCCACTAAAAATTTACCACTTGGCACTGTATAATGTTGCTTTTCTATCATTGGAAGAGATCTGAAAGTCAACTTGTCAAAGGAAGCTACCAGGTTATTTTGGCATGGTTCACTTTTGATAAAACTCTATTGCACTTTATCATACTTTCTCAGTGGCTGAGAAAATTTTCGTGATTACTTTTAATATCCATTGAAAGATCTAACTTGACTTTTGGCAATTGTTACTTTCTTCCAGCTTTTCTTGACCTCTAAAATATAACTGTCTTTGTTGCAACCCTTTTTCCAGTTCTCTAGTGGGTTGTCTGATTATTCTCAAAACTCTTCCAGGGCAATAATTCTAGCAGTAAAATGTGGGATTCCTTCTTATGGACTTAGCATCTATCTTAGGCTTTACTACTGCAGAGCCAAGGAATTCTCATCATAATTTCCATTCAAATCTTTCAATACTTCAGTCCACTGGTTTTCATTTATTAGTTTCCCTATTTTCCAAAGAAAAGAAATTTTGTTTCCTTTTGTAACCTGAAGCCATCTGCCTTACCATAAAAGTGTTTGTGAGGTAATTTAAAAGAGCAATAAAGTCCAAGTCATCTGGATTTTATGTGGAGTTAAAGATTATGTTCAATTCTGTGAGAAGAACTAGAGCTATACCCAATGAACTAACAATATAAAAATTGCAATACCAGCCTTTACTACTGTTTTGACCCATTATAAATAATTCAGATTAGCCAGTCCAAACAAGCATGCTGAGATTTTGAGATTCCATGGCGCATATTGTTTCCAAATGAAAGTGCAGGTGACTTTTACTTCTGAAAACTCTCATCTAGTTTGCCTGAGTTGTACAAGCATGTAACAGCACAACCTATATCTTTAATTCTCGTGAGTTCTCAACATTATTTCAGTGAAGTTCTCAAATACCACCTACCCACCCACCACCTGCCTCTTGTTTGATATGCTCCATTTTTACAATATACAGTTCTAAGTTCTCACTGGGCAAAAGGAACTGCTGCTTAGGTGATTCCTTGGCCATGATTAAATGCTTTCACCTATTTAATCATTTTCTTACTAGCAGCAATCATGCATGCAGAGTCAACTATCTTGATTTTTTTTTATTATTTTACAGATCCTGTTTCCTGTTTCAACAGAACTGAATTTTGCTTACCACAAAACACTGGCTGTCCTGACTTAAAATACATTGTATGCTCAAGTAAGTTTTATAGAACTTTAAAATTTGTTTATTCATACATATGGGATATTATTTCACAATAGAGTATCTTTCATGAGTATTTTGCCATCTGCTTTATTATGTCAACTGACATATCACCTGAAGCTCACACTTCCTTGGTAAGAAAGCTGCCTTCATCAAACTTCAGTGTCAGCTTCCATCTCTATTTTTAGTCTGGAGTTTTCTATGTAAAGCATACTTCTTTTGGCTTAGGGCTCATCCGCCTGCTCAGGAGGATTTAAACATAGTCAGTGCCTTGCAAAATCTGATAGACTGATCTTGATTCTGCTGAAATCAATGGGAGAGTGGCTGTTGAATTAGGGAGTAGAATGCACGCTGAATAATATAGGAATGACTAGCAAGTTGTGAGGATTATGATGTCTGACAAATTTGAAGAGGAAGAGATTCAACTCTGAAGGTTCAGAAACCAGTGCACTGGCTTATTATTTGGTTAGTTTCTGTCTTTATCAATTAGTGTTATAAATACATAAGATAACAAAGTCCAAAAAGCAATTGTGGAGTGACGTCGTGGGATTCACCTAACTGTTTCACATTTTTTTCCAGATTACCAAGCATTTGCCTGCAGTGTTTTGTTAAAAAGCCAGACATTCAACCATACGCTTTATAACTCTGATAGCGAAGGCTACAAAACAATGTCTGAAAGTATCAAAACAGAAGTAAGTTGCTGCAATCTTCTTTGTCATCATGAATGAACTTTTCTAAGTTCTGCAATTAGCAACATCAGTCTCCTAGATTCATTGTAAAATGAAGATTGTGACAGGAGAAAAAGATAATCCCCCCCATGATAAAACACTATAGGAAGCACAAGAAATGTCTTGGCTGAAGGACAGAAAGCATGTTGTCCAATGAGAAGGGGTATCTTCCCTAACTCGTCCTCAAATGTAAGCTATTTAGTAAAAGGCACTTTAAAATTCTCTTTTTATAAGCACGGTAGTGCTTGCAGGAGTGGAGAAAGTATCAAGGGGTCCATATCAGGGAGGAACTGAGGAGAGAAAGCAGAAGCTTAGAGACAATGGGTGAGCCTAGTAAAGCTGACATGCAGGAGCAGCAGTCTGCTGCTCAGCTGTCTTTAGCAGGATGTTTAAAAAAAGATTAATAATTTACACACCTCTCAGGAATCCTGATATATATAAGCCTGTTGGAAACATAAAACTACTGTAAGATTGGGGTAGACCACTTTTAAATAACTAACATAGAAAATTATTTTTAGCGTGATTATCATACCTTTTAGCTAAGAAGCTCCACAGATTTCATAAGCAGTAATTAATTTGTGCTCACAACACCAACGCAGAGGTAACCTTGTCTTATGACTGCTAGCATCTTCATTTCACGGATAGAAAATTTACTTTAGTGAATTTAAAAGGCTTCCTCCAACCTGACTGAATGCAACAGGAATCCCTTTACTGTCTTTCAATAATCTTTCGCTCAGGCCTTCTCGCAATATTGCAGCCTGACTGTTATCACGCTTTTCTTTTAAAAATGACTAAACCAAAAAGAGGCCGTACAAACATGACTGAAAATGTAGTCAATTTCTATGTTGGTTTTGTTTTTTTACAAATTGAATATTGAACTATTTCTTTTAAATTCCACAGTACTACCACACTGCAGCTGTAGGTATGAAATTTTACACTTCTGCCTGCATAGGCCAGGTTTCTTATCTAAACTGCTCATCGTGGTGAGGAAGAGAAAAGTGTGTTTGGAGTCTCTGGCCAGAGAACTTAATGCGACATGTAGTTTGGGGTGGGGGGTTGTCCTGCCGAGAAAGATGGAACTAGGCAACTGAGCAGTGATTCAGAACAAGGTTTGTTATCGTTTATGAAAAATAGTAATCTTTCAGACTTTTCAGGTAAAATATCATATTTATCACAGCAAGAAAAATACCTTTCTCTTAGTGGGTCAAATCAAACACCTAATTTTCTGTAAATATTAGTGCTGACAGAAATATTTCAACCAGTCTTACTTAGAAGGGAGGACTGCTTGTTCTTGCCCTATATCCACACGAAAGCACTGGGCAAGACTGTACTTTTGGAGAAATCAGTGTAAACTTGAAATTATTCCAATTGGTGTAATGGGAATTTACGCCAGAATGATTGACAGACAAATCAGATTCTTGTCTCTCTTTGCATAGTTATTCTGTAACATCATGATTTTGATAATCGGGTGACAAAAACACTTTGTCTGTTCTAAACCTCTAAGGTCAAGTTCTGCGCTGGTAGTGGGTGCATGACCGTGCTTGAAGTTTAGTTGTACATGTTAAAAAAGCTAGGGCACACTGAAGACAACTTTAGAAATATTAGGTGTGCTTTGTAGATTCCAAGTTTTGTACAGTCAGCGTCCCATACGGATTTGTAGTCTCTGGATGAGGATAACTAGTTTCAATACATTATTCATTGGTTGTTATAGGTTGAGAGACCCATAACAATTCGTTGTCATTTAGACAATCCTTCTATCACCTGATGACCCCTCCCCACCCGGGAAAGGGAATCGGGAAAAACAAGAAAACCTGGGAGTCGCAGTATAAACAGACTAAACAGAATAAGATTAGATAATTAACATTAATAGCACTAAAGAACCAATATTGATCCCGATACCAATACAGAATATGCAAAGATTATACTCAGCCAATTCTATCAGTAGGAAGCTGTGCACTCCCAGCAGCGGACAGCAAATGTTGGACACTGCGAGCGCTATGGCTTCGGGAAGAAGGGAAGGCCTCAGGGGTCCGGCACCCAGGGCATGAAGTTCTCAGGGTGGCAGCCATCAAGGGAGAGAGAGAACTTTGCAGCAAACTTTCTAATTTATAGTGAATGTGACACTGATGGTATGAAATAATCCCGTTGGCCAGCTTGGGTCAAGTGCCGGGTCTCGCTCCTCCTCATCCCTGCACCTGGCAAGCTCGAAAACACTGAGACCTTGAAACCCACACACCGTAGCTGGCTAGAAAGTAAATATTCTCACAAATTCAGACACTAGAGTCTTCTAAAAGTGCAGTCTTCCCAAGTATTAGAAGAGAAATTAGTCCTGTGTCGCTCAAACCAGGACGACTGATAACTAGCTAAACAGATTACTGCTTTGGAAGTCAAACTTCGATTTCATATTTTCAGTCACAGACCATGCATTGTTCTGGAATCCTCCTTCAGTAAGTTTTTTAGTGGTATAGAAAAAAATTACTGTCATTACTCATTTATTTGTTGTTCCAAAGCAATTACCTTGAAAGAATAAGTACAGAAAATTAATATCCTGCTGTGTGTATGCTGATGTGTGCATGATGTGTGCATTCCTGCTCTGCCTCAGCTGACTGATACATGGAACAAATGTCAATTTCAATTTACACAGGTTGTCAGAGAAATGCGCATTAAACTGAAAGATGACCACTTCGATGTCGTTATGCTTGGATTCAGACCTGGGAGTGTGATTGCTTATTTTATTTCTCTACTGCAAAAACAAGAGCCCATTGATGTGAGCGTTATGCAGGCACACTTAAGTCAAATATTAAAGAGCAAGTTTGGTGACCAAACTGAAGTAACTGTACAATGTAAGTGATGTTGAAACAGCTTCTCTTTGATGGTGTGGGGATTAAAGGGTCAGATCTCCTGCTCTTCGCAAAAGCTGATAAGTTAACTTCTTTCCTTTTAGAGATTCGAGTATTTCAGATAACCTATTAAAACATTCACACAACACATAGTCCAGATATCATGTAAATTATGGATCTGTTTTAAAGAGCCATTACACATACCCAGTTCCAGACTCAAAGGACGGGTTCTCTTCACAAAGAAGGAGGGCTAGCTGAGCTTCTTGTTGCAGTGTGTTTCACCTTTGTACCTGCCACGCTGATCCTAAAAGATTGGCTTTCAGTGGAGAAGGGGATGAGGAGACTTTTTCTGTAGCAGTATCTGCAATACTTCACTCTGGATAGAGATGTGATGGAAGGGTTCACCTCTTCTGTTGGACAGCCCTTGAAAACCTTTGGGTCCCGCTTCCCTGGCCAGAGGCAGTGTGGATTTAGCAGCACAAAGTACTGCAGAGATGCAGAGAGGGAAAGCAGAAATTGTGCAGAAGGACATTCATTCAAAATCCAGTATCTGCCATGTTCATGGTAGTGGTAATGTGCTTATTGCCTTGAGCTCCTATGAGCTGGGGGCTTTTCATGCAACATAGATGCTCCTTCTGCCCCAGTCAATACCCTCTCTTTGTAAAATGCTGGCTAGCACTATAGTTTAGTCTGTGTGCCTTTCCACCATTACTACATGCATTTTTACCACAGAGATGAGGTATGCTTACATGTGCTACAGGCCTTTCTTTGCCTTTATCTGGCATTCAGGAAGCTTTCTGGTTTTGGCCTATCAGTTTAGAGACTTTGGTTTCAGTGGACTGTCCCGTGGAGCAAGACATGGGTAGGTGTGAGTACAGCTGGCCAACCAGGCCCCAATTAATTTCACAAAGTTGCTTGTGCAGGCATAAGGAGGACTGTGAGGGTTAAATTATGTACAGCTCCATTTCATGGCCCTTTTTCACACCTTGGAGTGACTCTTTGTTGAGGTACAGACTGGAGTTTTTTTCTCCCAGAACTCTCCAGATACTTTCCACCAAGCAAATCCTCAGAGCTGCTGATTGTGGATGTCACCAATAGATCACAAGGACCTTCAGAGAGAAAAGGGTCCATAAAATTTTCTAGTTAACAAATCCTTACGACATACAAAAACATTTTTAATATTATTCAAACATTTCAAAGTTACCAAACAGTAAAATGCAGCTGTTACTTAGAGCTCCAAGCTTTCTTACACTTACTTTTTGCTGTTTCTAGCTAACATTTCTGAAATGTGTTTTAAATTTCCAGCTCTGTCTGCTCAGTCATCAACTGGAAAAAGTTCCACCTGGAAAGTGGCAGTGATCGTCCTTGGAGTTTTACTTGGAGTTGCAGTAGTGCTGATTCTTCTGGTAACACTGGTTTACATCTACATGAAGAAAAGATCAGGGAAATATTTGGTTGAACCCAAAGGACTCCTGGGGAATTTTGTCTACAAGCACTTATAATATAAGCCATCAGTTTCATTTACATACTTTGGGTAAGGAGAAAAATTAATATATTTGTCTTAAAATTCTACGTTGTTTGTATTAATTTAAGATAACTCTACCCTCTCCTTCCCAATGTCCATCGCAAAATTCCTGAGCTCCTAACAACCTCTAATGGATCATCCTTTTAACATTGCTCTCAGGTATGCAGCGGGGAATTTTCCCCATTGTACATGTGGCAGTGAGGCACAGAGAAACTTCAGTGCTGACGATCCATTATAGGTATCACAATTCCTAACCATCAACTATAAAGAGAGACAGCATCTCAACTACTCAACACTCTCTTATATTTAGTTGACACAGTAAACAAAGTGATTGCTGTTAGTACCTATGGAAGTTCACCTGAATACACAGCTGAGCCCAGAGTCATCCTGTCGGGCTTCATGCACTTGGTCAAGGGTGATTCACCTCACCTGAGATTTTTATCACCATATGAAGATGCCTCTTCTCTCCAGTGACTGCATAATGAGCTCAGGGCAATTAGCGTTCTAGCATATGCAGGTTGGTTAGGAGTCTGAAGGGAAGCGGGATAGATCTGGGCTATATAGACTTGCTGTAGTAGTCTCTTCTGGAGCAGGAATTTGATCTGGAGGCTTCTGAATTCAAGGTTAGTGTCTTTAACTGTTGAGCTATGAAGAAACAACTGCCTTTATGTAACAAACATATAGTATGCTAAATGCAGGTGTGGTTTAATAGGAAATCAGTAGTTGCACGTTACCGGATGAAGAAAGGGAGACAAAAGGTTAATTTGGGCTGAAGTATTTTACTAATCTATTTTTGCCTGTCGAAAATGGTTGGTTGGGCAAAGGTGTGTCATATAGTGCCATTTTGCCTTGCTCTTGATAATCCCAAAGTAGAGTCTGCTAAAAGCAACCTGAAGGATCCTGTGGCATCAGACCAGACCTTGTGCTTTAGAGCAGTGAAAAGAAATGGCCTTTATCTCTCTTCATGACTCTTAGCTGCAGTCCCAGTGAAGTCCCAGTCTGTTTCTCCTGCGGTGTATTTTTTTTTTTTTTTTGCTTGGAACATCTTGTTGAACAAATTATAAAGGGCAGTATATTGCTGTACATATTTTCAGTCGGATTTATGTATTTAATCTCAAACCAGTTCTCCCTCTGTCTGTGTATTTTGTCTGTATGCCTACGCTTGGCATTCATGTTGAGGCACTGAATATCCTGTGATGTTGAGGCCCTAGCTCACGGCCCCCCGAACAGTTCAGGCCCTTTGTCTTTGCAGATTATGTTATAGCTAGTTGGCACAGGTTAGAGTGAGGAGGCATCCGGAACTGTAGTGTGTTGTGGGACATCAGCAGTCAAAGGACCTCAGCAGAGCGGTGGTGTCCTCTGGGGGCAGCCACAGTTAAGTTTTTTTTTTTATACCTCCTTTCCTGTGCTACAGTGTGGCTCCTGGAGGAACCTTGCCAAGGACCGTGATTAAGCAGAAGGATGAAGCCATCTTATGTGTTGGCCTTACTGCAGAAAGGCTGATTTAGTTCAGGCTGTACCCTCACCCTGATGAGGGAAGTCACATTGAGCCTTGCACCTCTGTCCTTGGCTTAGCAGCAGTGTGACTGGGCTGTGCTGATTGAGAAGGGAAGGCTGTGTGAGTACCTAGGGTGTCTTTGCACACAAAGTTGTGTTGGTGGCTTATGCTTCTGTCTGGAGTATTTTATCTTTTTCTTTCATTTGCAGGGACCTATGAAAGAGGGGTCTTGCATGACTTGCTCTCCCTTTCCTTCCATGTAGTATCAGCTTGTCTGTCCTGCTGCTCAGGTCTGGGGTATGGGGTCACAGCCCACCTCACCAATGGAAAGTCAGTGTGATTTAATATTTGTTAAACTTATTTTATATGGGGTTTAAACATAGCTAACTCTGGTGCTACATTCACTGCGCAGTCACTTGATAATGTATTCTGTCAGTAAATACAAGTTCTCCAGTGAGCTATGTGTTCAAAATACAAATGAATGTTCTTGCTTATGTTAATACTGTTTTCTTTCTTTTTTGGGGAGGTCTACTTTGAACAGCAGACTCTCATTGTTAGTAAACCTTTCTGATGGCCTTGCAAATAATGTTGAAATAAAGACCATGTACAGCAGGCTTGTACTATGGAATCCTCGGACTTGTTAATCAAAATATATTTAATATCTGAAGAAAAGTGGTATTTTAAATTATTTTCTCAAAAATGCTTTACAAATAAAATCTCTATTTTTACAATTTTTCATTCTGAAGGAATCTGCTGTTCTTATTCTGTCACATAATTTGGAGCCTCTGCTACCTGCAGAAGGGGGGGGTGGCCAGTACTATCAGCAACAGAGCTAAACTTGGTCCAGCACAGAGTTACACAGAGGCATGATCTGTTTGAGCTAGATTAAACAAGGGAAGCTAGATCTAATGGACCTAGCCTTATTTTTTTTCCCCTACTCCAATAAAAATCCCTCTACCACCATACTGTGGTGTATAGATGCTGAGAACTCTCTGAAAATGAGGGCAGGAGTAGTCAGATCTCCCCTTTCCACAGCAGATCGCTTCCAATTAGCATCCAGACAGGCTTGTGCATATTCCCTACTTGGAGAGATGCAGGCCCAGCAAGTGGGATGGGGAAATAAATGGCTGGCAGTAAGATGCTCCAAGGTATCTAGGTAGCTGTCTCCTGTTGATACCAGTGGGACTGAAGCAGCCCCTACATCTTTGTGGGTCAGGGTCTACATGACCAAGGAAAGGTACTTTGCCTGTTTCAGACTCACATTTTTTTCCCCCGGAACTGACTGACATTGTTACCCAGAGAAACTTGAGCTGCTCTGGCTGCAAGAGATATGGATGAGCCCACATCTAAACAGCAGAACTACACAAGTCTGGTTTCCTAGAGGTTGGCTTCCTGCATGCTCTATAACCCATCGCTGCAGTAACACACCTTCCTACCTCCATGACCTCCCCTGTTCCCAGCCCATGGTCATTCCACAGTGCCAGCTTTTCTCCTGCCTCCTCCCTCTCATCCTCTCAAACAGTTTGGCTGTGCGAGAGTAATGGGTAATGGTTGAGCTTTCCCTTAGAGCAAGCAGTATTAAAAGCCTCTGATTAAAAGCATACTTCAGCGACCTCATCATACTTGGGACCTCTGAGCCTCTCTTTGGAGGCAACTGCATTGTTTCAAGTTTAGTTGCAACTGGCCAAGATTTGCAAAAGTTTTTTGGAAGTTCAACAGCTGAATAGACAAATGGGCCGGTAGACCAATTGTCAGCTCAGTCACACAAGTCTTATTTCCTTAGACAGATAAACTAAACACTACCTCACTAAACACCAGTTTGTCGTGGTGCCCCCAAACTTTTCAAACGCGTCTCCTATGCTGAGGTTCTCTCCTGTGATCAGCAGCAGGGCTGCTGTTGAGCCTGCTGGGCAGCCTGACTGTGAGAGGAACCAAGCCAACAAGGGTTACTGGGGCCATCATCGTCTGGGATGTAGCACCATACTCAGCCCTTGGGTGCTATTGTTGTTTCCCATCTGAGAAGCAACCTGGAGCTCTTCTGCCTCGTGTTTCACTGCAGTCTGATGTAAGCACCTCAGTCCTCTGTATATGTTTTATATACTTTGATATAAGTGGTCAGAGTCTCTCACCAGTTATATGGTCTATCATGTAGGACCAGAGGAAACTGGAGTTAAATTGCTAAAATTCATAAATGTGGAAGATAATAAACTAAGCAATAAGTGGAAATTTAAAAATGTTAGCATATATTGTAGGACAGCATGAAATACGTGTTAGCCTGAAAATAGAACACCGAGCAGTGCACCCAACCATAGCTTAATATATCGCTCATTTTTTGTAGAGACAGGAGGAATGTAGCTGGATAATGATAATTTTGCTCATGTGAACCTCTGCAAGATGTACCCTCTGAGGCTTTGAGCTGGCCTTCAAATGAGAGTATCAGATAAGGTTCACAACATCTGTTAAAATTCTACCCTGTTTTACAACAATTCCAAAATGTGGATGTTCCCTTTCTTGGCAGTGTTAGCTGCCTAGCCTCTGAAGGGGCTTATAAGTGTCAGCAGGATAAATATCTAGAGAAATATTTCAGCTTGCTATGTAGAGAATTGCTATGTTGGCTCAGAAAACAAGACCCACCTAGCCCAGCATTCCAGCTCCAACAGCTTTCAGATAACAGGCAGTCCTCTCTCTTTTATGGGTCTCAAACTACGGTGGGCGGCATTAGTCTCTGCCGTTCAAGTTTTTAGCTAGCTTCTAAGTGCTAGTCACTTAAGCTACCATTCACTTCATACGTATTTTAATCAAAGCCAAGGTCTTAGGAAATATCGTGTTCTGTTCTTATTGAAACTGATAGCAATCATCTGCCAGCTGACTTCCTGGTGAGATGGAGGCCCCAGCCAGCCTCTGGCTTCCGTCATGTCCCATGATGGCTCTGGAACTGATGAGACTCAAGTCTTATGATGATTTTTAAATAATCTCCCTTTTCCACAATTTATTTTTCCAGTTGCTGTCAATAACCAAAAGTTTTGCTCCAACTTCATGAGTAAGTTATTAGATGTTGTGATGAAAATGATGGTGCTATGAAACCAGGACCATACTCAGCTGTTGCACTGCATTCCCATGGCCACAGGCAGTTCGGGACTAGATCTAGCCACGCCATGGAAGAGCAGGTTGTGCTTCTATCCAATTGGGATTATGTGGCCTGTGCTAGGAATTTCCATTAGTGCCCTTGTCATCGTGGACTCATGAGAGAGAGTGGGAACTACACCTTCTTTAAAAGGGAGGAGCAAAGCAACAGGACATACTCTCAGACTGAACAAGAGAGGCCTGGGAAACATCAGGAATGTCATCTCTCTCCTGCTCTCCTCCAGCCTGTGAGCCAGGTGCCAGAGGAACCGAAGGAACTGGCTTATGAACACAGTGAAGCCAGTGGGCCAGAAGGTCCCTCTGCAGAGAACTGGCTCTACTGCGTGCTGAAAGAGACACTGAAGTGAAACACTAAAAGATCTAAAGACACTCAAGTTAGACAAAATAGCAACGAGGGGTGAAAGCTGCAGATGGTCTAAGCCGATGGCATAGCAATGTGCCTTACCCAAGCTTACCTGGTTGCTTACCTCTTCCCAAACAGTAGGAAAATGGTGTAGGACTTCAGGATATCCTTAGTATATATTGACCTATAGACCTAAGGACTGCATGAGTGCACTTAGTGTGGCCTAGAAAAAATGAACTGCAGGATTTGGGTCTGAGGAGGGACCCTGGCCGCTGGTGCCAGGAAGCATGCACAAGCTGCAGAGACATGGGGCAGCCAGTCCCTCAGGCCCACGTTACCGGCGCACGATATTGCCTGGCTTGACTAGGGACTGCGGCTAGTCCTTATGATTTACTTTGTAATAAAGAACCTGCTGACATCCGCTTTAAAGTGTAATAGTGTGGAAATAATTGTAGCAATACAAATGTTACCATTGGTAATCCAAGCAGACCTGTGTCATTTTTACTTGTCTTGATGAGAGCTGGGTTGTCCCAGGACATTGCATTCTGGGGACCCAAAACAGTAACATACCTGTTCAGCTACCATTAACTGGACCGAGCTGGTGCATCTGCCTGCTGGAAACCCAGTTTCCACTTTATGAGCAGAGCCAGAGAGCACTGCTGCTGAAAAGGGGTTGAGTTTAAACATTTCTACTGTATAAATGTGCCCACCTGCCAATTGTTTCCAGTGTTAACTGGTTCTTTTAAGGACTCAGTTTCCAAACATTAAAGAAATTTAGGGCTGTGCTCAACTTGTGGTTAGAAAGCTTGTGGTGAGATACTGGGATTTGGCCAGCTCACATCCACTTGGCTGTCTCATGGCCCCAGTTAAAAGTTGCCCTGAGCAACTAATGCTCTTTTGTGCTGTAGCTCTTCAATTACTCTTGCTGTCTGGGGGACATCTGATCTTCACCTGGTCAAATATATGTGAAACTGTGCTAGAAACTGTAGCAATAACAAGTGTTTTAATTCAGAGAAATATAAGCTTTTGTTCACGGTGTTGTAAATGCCCTCTTCTAAGCTCACTATGATCCTGTGCTGGCAGCAACATTAGTGCAGGTTAGGCAGGATTATAAACAACTCAGCATGCTTTTAGGAAGTCTTAGTCCTGCCAGGGATTCAAGGCATTGCCTCCGTGACCACTCAAGTCACCAAAGACAAGGTCAGCTGACTTTTCTGCAGCTCTCTGCTCTTCCAGTTTGGCTTGAGTTGTTGCAGTGAGTCAGTACAGCTGTGTGATCCCACAGCAGATGTGCACAGTCAAACAAAAAAATCCATGGCATTAATTAGGAAAGGGTGTGTGCATGGGTGGATTTCAAAGCTACTTTAGTGGCAATTATTCACTCCCCTACAGTTCCAACGTCATAAAGAAAGAGTATTTTTAATGATGAGATTGAATGAGTATAACACTACACCTGAGCTTCTGAAAATCTTGTTAATACCTTGATTAGACATGGACTGAAAACTATCAGTTCATGAAGGCATCAGATGAAGAAAATGCTGCACTGTGCAGCAGTAGCCACCAGATGGTGCTCCCTGTACCTGTATCAGCTGCTCCAAGACCCGTTTGCACTAAAATCTTCAATAGTTCCCGAATTTTTGGCTCAGTCTGCAGGACAGGGCAGCCTGGAAACTCAACTCCCTTTCAATGGCCTTTGCGATGATTAAGTGCACTTCAGTCCTACCTTAAAGCCATCCAAGTGTCTTCTTTTCAAGCACGTGAGATGGCATAAATTGGCAAATGGGTAAATTTCATCACTCTGAAGAGATGACATGGAGCAAAGAGATGCTGGACAGGCAACGGGAGCTTCTGCTGCCTGCAGGTCACCTTGGCTGTGCCCTGGCAGCACTCTGTGGCCGTGCTGTCACAGGCACGAAGAGCTATGCAGCTCTCTACTTCCACATGCAGTTAAGCTCATGGGGGAATTACAGTCAAAAAAAAGGAAAGGATAAAGGTGCCTGTGGGAATCTCAGTGTGATCCTGCCTGTCTCTTTGAGCGCCTAAACACCAGCTTAATGCATATCCCTGAACTCTGTGAAAACACTCGAAGAAAAAGGGGTTCTTTTGTTTCCTCCACACGCTCCTCTTCTGTTTGCTTTTGTGTGTTCTGGGTTGGTGCAAGGCAAAGTGAGAAGGGAGGGCGGCCCGTCGCCAAGGCATGAGGCTACTGCAGTGGTCAGGGAGCAAGGAGCAGTCACTTGCAGCCTGAGGCAAGGGACTGATGTGTTTGCTGGACTTTGCTGCTGCTGTTGTGGCAAGGCAAATCAGTAACTCCTTCTCATCGTGGTCCCGTATTGACAGCAGCTCCTACACTTTTATTTGTTTCATTACCACAACAAACATCCTGTTCTTCTGATTAAAAGGTTAGTTGTACATTGAGTACATTCAAAATTTCAATTTGATTTCTCAAATTCAAAAGGCTTAGGCAACGTATGGACTCTTCATCTTTTCAGCTGTTGCTAGTGGAGGTTTTTACATTGTATTCACTGAATCAGCAACTTAAGTAAATTAATATCAAAATAGGTATAATTTTACAAGCATGGCCAAATCATCTGTGTAAAAAAACACCCTATGAATCAAAACTGTAATTAAATATTAGCTCTTAGCTAATTAAAAAATGTGATGTTCCAACTGTTGTTTTCCTTAAGTGTCACTAAGGTCATTTCGCATGTCTAATCACTGCCCTTGTCCAAGGCAATGGATAGCTGCAGAGTGCCAGCTATCAGTGAGCTTGCTTGCTCTTGAGTATCACATACAAGAGCCTGAATATCACGCCATTAGTTTTTAAATCCTAATTAGCATTTGAGGAAAAGATTCTTTTCCTTCACTTCTGCTGAACGGTGCCTAAATGTGTGACTGGTACTCATTGAAGTCACCCCTGGAACGAGGAAATAAGAATGCGTGACTGGTAATACACAGCAAGAGGAGGCTATCTGCTTGCCTCCGGTTTCTCACTCCTGTGTCGCTCAGCCTATAGAGCAAGTTATATGCTACGATCCTATAGCCACGTGCTAGTGAACAGCCCTGCGAGGCCAAAGGGATGTGCCGTGTAATCTCTCTGCTCTCCTTTCTGTCTTCCCAGAAGAAGTGGACTTGAGAAAAGCAGCTCACCCTTGGCCAGGGGTGGGGACTGGGGGCTGCCACCCAGCAGGGCTGTGTGGGAGGAGGGAGTTCTTGCTGCAGGACCATGACTTTGTCCCTTCCCGGAGAGGCAGCTGTATTTGCTGTGTGATGTTGTGACAGGGATGAGGCCGTTCGTCCTGCCTTGGGCTGGTCTCTGTTGCCAACAGAGAAAAATGAGCACCTTCAGGACATGATTCATCTGCCCTGGTTTAGATGTCTACTTCAGATGAGATGAAATCACCCAGAAATGTCTGTTTCTCTCCATTGACTCTGAAGGGAACCTAGAGCAACACTAACTCATAGACACCTGCACTATGAGACAGCTGTAGGTGCTCAGAAGAAACCCCCTCTCCCTAGCTTCCATGCCTTGGAAGAAGGTGCCAGCTTCGTCCACCATGTCAACACCTGGTGAGGTGGGTCAGCAGTTCTGTGGCATTATAGGCCTGGGCAGGGCGTTATATTGGGTCACGGAGAAAGACCAGCAATTTTTGCAAGCATAGTGAGTTCAGCAGCAGCAGCACCTAACTGAGAGCCTGTGGCTCTGCAGGCACGCAACCGCCACAAGAATCAAGAATTTTTCTCTCTTTTGCAGGATTTTGCCAATAATGGCCCATAGGATCTACTTACCACAGCACCTTTCATGACCGGTGTCTTTTCTCCCTTCTTCCCTTCAAGTATAAGGGATGGAGGTCTCACTAACAGGACTTTGGCCTTGGAGAAAGACATGCAGGATAGGACATTCATCCCTTGTGTCTTTCCATCCCATATCCCCCTCACCTGTCAGAATGCATCTTGACCCCAACAAGCACAGGTTAGAGAAGATGTGCAGTGTCGCCAGCGCCCTATTTCACATGCCCTTGTCTCCATCGCAGTGCTGCTGCCTCCCATCCTGTGCAGCCTGCGTGTAGAGCTGCAGCCAGATCATGTGTATCAGCAAAGACTGGGCAACGCAGGACTTAGCACAGGTATGTGTTTGTGCAGATTATGTGGGAGGATTGAGGAAGACAGAAAAAAGGGATTAAAGCAAAGACAAGCTAAAAATTCCTTAAATGCTAACTTGTCAGTGTATAGCGGTAGAGCCAAGGAAACTAGTTAAGGAGAGTGGTGACTGCTTCACTCCTTCATGACAGATCACTGCCCAGCCTGGCAAACTCATTGCGCCCACTGCACGGGGCCCTCAGAGCAGCGCGGACACAGGGAAGTGTTATTACAGTGCAAGCCTGACGGGAAACGCCTGTTCTGATTCTCCCTGCTAGCAACCTGCCTGCCTCAGCCAAGCAAGCTGGCGGCAGCGGATGTCTCATCTGATAGCCTGATGGAAAGCAGATAAACCCCTCCTCCTCTTCTTTTATATTTTGTATGGGCGCGAAGCCTTGTGGTTGTCCTGTTATTAATAACGAGTGCAGTCACACTGCTCTGTGGACAATTCCCTCAACTCTGGCAAAACGTGCTGAAATACTTAGAAGAGAGAGTGAATTTGCATTTTTTGCCATGCTTGAAAACTCCCTCTTCCTTGAGTTGTTCAGTCTCAGGCTACTAAGTGGTTCCTGCTTCACCGTAACAACTCTTTATTTGCTGTGTTGTCCTTAATGCCTTTTGCAACACGATGGTGCAAATGTGTGCAAGGTGTATTTCCAGTTCACTTACAGGAAAATAAGGCCGAGGCTGTCACTGCTGAAAATAAACTAGCAAAGGAAGCTCTCGGGTCACTGTAAAGGGTAATCTGATTTTATTCTGCTTGTGCAATGTCAGAAGTGATTGATATCTTAAATATGAGGAAATGGAGTTTCCTGCTTTGTCCTACAGCTTGTATTGCAATTGTCTCTGCTTCATTCTCTTTTATTAAATGATCTCTCCATGGGTAGCTGGGAACAGTCTCCCTTTTCATTCGCTACATTGTACAATGTGGTTTGTAATTATTTCATGATGACTTTCATTAGTCATTCTTTCATTAAGGTTACGAGCACCATATTTAGTGATTTACTTATTTTTTTAGTTGACTACTCAGATCTTAAAAGATTTGAGGGGCTTAAAAGAGAGTGAAATGGCTGTTCAGTTTTGGAATTACCTCTGACACAGACTCAGAGTACATAACTGGTTGTCATTTTATCAGACCAAAAGCATTACACTGGAAAACTGCCGAAGTCAAACGGCTCTGCAGGAACCTGCTTGTTTTCCTGTCAGCCCGCTCAGGCTCTGGCCAGGGAGGCTGCAGGTGCTGGCCTTCAACCCACCACAACAGCTTGGCTGGTGGGAGCCAGGCAGCAAAGACTTTCATCCGTGACTTGCCTGAAGGCTCCTTCTTCCCCTAACCCTCTTCTCCTCTTCACCTTCCTTCCCCCCCAAAAAAGCTAGTAGACTGCTACAAAACTGGAACCATATTTTGAATAAAATGACGCTGAGACATTTCCGTCTGCTGTGGGGTTACGTTGTCACATCCATCAGGCCTGTCCTCTTCTACTCACAAAAGTTATCTGCGCTGAGTCTGAGGAATTGCTATGCTGGTTCAGGATGCCGAGGTGTGTGGTCTTGCCCGTAACGACACAGCCTGCTGCCACTGGGTGCACGCTATACCATGAGCATACGCATGCATGGTTGCAAGGAGCTTCTCACCAAGGGTGCTCCACATCTGGAAACTCCAGATGTCTGTCCACAGTGCACTCACAGATGACATGGAAAGTAGATCTGAATACTTCAAAGTAGAAAAAGGAAACAGAGGGATGCTTACCCTCCATGCACGACACAGAGTGCACCTTGGCGGAAATAAAAGTAGAAAGATTCTAACATGGGAGATGTGTTGTATTCTGCAGCTGTCGGTAGGGAGCCAATGCTGGAATTTTTAGAAAGAACGATTTGGCAACATTTAAAAGCATTGTGTCCAACACAGAGTAGCTAGGTACTTTCTGTCTTACTGGACTGGAAGCCAGTGGTTGCTGAGGGACCACTGATGCCAGTCTGCCTGTTTACAAGCAAGGCAACAAGAGAAGAGTCCCAGTAGTGCGCTGCATATGGGACAGAACCACTATGAAACTGACATGACTCATAGCACTGCAGAAAATAGCAGCGTAATTTAATAAAATTTGGAAAGGAGCTGCATGGCCTGAGTAAATCAATGAAGATTAAGTACTTTTTAGACCGTTAGGATGGAAGATGATGCCAGGACTTGCTGGCACTAAACTTGTAAATCATTGGCCTGGATAGTTTAGTCATGATTCCTAAAAATATCTCTACAGAGAACCTTGACCATGTTGAATAAAACTTGGAGTCCCGGGGAAACTTCATTATTTCTAAAAATGTTGCACCAGAATTCAGAAGAGCCTGGAGCAATGGCTGGATTAGGTTGGAGTGTGTGACACCAGCTTAAGGCAAAATAATAGAATGGCTTTAATAAAGAACTGTAATATCAAACATGGTACATAATGCCATGTGCTGAGAAGACCATCCTTTTCTGACTCTGCCCTAGCCAGATCAGCCGTTTTCTATGAGCAGGTATCAGCCTGGTTTATGAAAATATGCGTGTGCTCACGTGTGATGTAGCTACATTCTTGTGAGGTTTGACTTGGCATCCTACAACAATCTGTCCAGCACTGTACAATACCATAAAATAAGATAAATAATTTAGCAACTGGTAAACTCACATACCTCAAGGTAGTCATCACTGGGGAAGCTTCTAATGGGCATGTTTTGATTAAGATTCCACGGGAGATAGTGTTAGGCCTGAAGTGATTAAATATTTGCATCAGTGATTCGGAAGTAAATATAACTCCTCCGCTGATTAAGGTGTGTGACTTATGCAGAACGGTAAACAAAGAGGCTACAACTGTTGCACACAACGATCTTGACTTCTTGATAAGCTTGACCCACTTAGGTGAAACATATTTAAGTAGCTGACTGCACAGATACACTTTTAGGAATAAGGAATGAAGGTCAGGCCTACAGAATAGGATGCTGTATCCCAGCAGGAATGGACTCAGAAAAGGATTTGGCAATCGAAAGATAAGCAAATCAGCATGAGCTCCCACAGTTACACTGTGGCCAAAAAAAAGGTTAATGGGATGCTTGGATTAACAGAGCATAAGCAGGGCAGAAGTAAGGTAAAGTTAACTCTGAATATGGCATTAGTGGGATCAACGCTGGAATGCTACATCAAGTTTTGGCATCAACCGCTCTAAAGAGAGGCTGAAAAGGTATAAAAAAGAGCCACAAATGATTAGATGGCAGGAGAAACTGCCTTATAGAGAGCCCTAAAGGGTTCAGTGCATTTAGCTTATCAAAAAGAAGATCAGATGCAACTTATTATGTCTAAGTATCCACCTTCTTTGGACCAGGGGAGGGAAAAGTACCAAACTGTAAAGGGCTTTTTAATCTGGTTAATTACACACATAAACAAATAGTTGAAAACTGGGGTAGACACATAAATACTCTACAAATTATTTTACAGCAAATGACTAACTGGTGGAATAAACTATCAAAGGTAACCTTGCCCTTCTTTGATTTGGTACCTTCAAATAAAGCCAGAATACCTGTCCAGAAAAGAGCTGAACATTACTGACTCCCATAGAGGGTAAATATGCATGGCTGAAGGACCAGTGACACACAAGGGACCAGACTAGCAGATATGACCTCTTAGTCTGACATGTATCAGTTTATCAATGGCCAAGTATGTATGAACTAGGAAAGGCACATCGTGAAAGGCTTTCACATCAGACCTGTGGACAGACCAAGGAAGTCAGGCACTACTGAATGCTATGGCTGTGAGGTTTGTGACAGTGCCAAATTATTTGCAGGGTTCCAAGTGCACCACTCAAGCCTCTATTACCTGTGCCAGGGACTGCAAGGAGCTCACCTCTCCAAACTGACAGACTGTCACTCTGATAACCATGACAAATTTAAATGTAGTTCAGGGCCTGCAGTTTGGCTCGCTCAGGGGTAATGACAGCTCTGTTTCCTTGGGAGACTTCCCGGTGACCATGCACCTTTTGCAGAGTGTACTCATTTCTTGTTTCTAGATATAATTTTGGATAAAAACATTACCAAGTACACGTAACAAGCAAAGAAGCATGTACTAAGCTTACCAGCTCCTGCTACACTCCTTTCTGCATGCAGTCTTGGTAGGTGGATACAAGTGTGTTGGTGCTTTGTTCTCCTGTCAGTCTCGTGTGGGCTACTGGAAGGAACAAGTGGGACAGCTTTTGCAATGCCACGTTCATAACTATACAGTTTTGAGGGGCTTTGTAGCTTTCTTCCTCTGAGCTCAAGAAGAACATGCAGCTTCTCCATGAGACTAAGCCTCCAGAAGACGGCTTTTGTTTCCTAGGAATCACGGTCGCTATCTCTCAGGGATTTCTGTGCCGCAGAAAATAAATGTATACATTTGCAGGGAGCATGGAGGGAGGTTCATGTCACTTACAAACGACCTTTGAGATGTGCTAAATGGCGTGGCCATGCTGAATAACTGAAGTTTGTCTTCTGAGTCTCACATGTCTCAGAGTCTAAAATCCCAAATCTCCCGCGCATTTGCTGGCAAGCGTGTACAAAACCACCTGAGGCGTACAGGGTTGGGAAAAGGACTGTTTATCCTTAGTATGTGGACACTTAGAGTGCTTGTTTGGCAGGCACAGTAACTGCTCCGCCTAACCTGGAGCAGAGGGTTTGAATCAGACACTCATGTCCTTTGTAGAAGAGCTACATATTTTGGGGTGAAACTCCTGTCTTCTTGAAGTTGTTCAACTTCACACAGAAACCGAAGGGGAGGGGGCATTCTCATCCCTTCCCCAGTTAGTGTTTAGTTGCATTTTCAAAGCAGAACAACCGCAAGGAGAGAGACACCCAAAGCTTATCCCACAGAACACCTAATTTCAGTGACTCAGATCTTGTCCTCTCCGAACGGGCCTGTCCAAAACCTTTCTTGAAATCAAGCAAAGACTGAATTTGAAATTTGTTTTTCAGCACCAGGATGAGTGTGCAGTAGCAGTGCTATCGGGTCTAATAGGATAGGTGCTGTCTGCAGCTTTCTGTGAGAAAACAAAAACTGAGTTGGTGTCATGGCTGAGAATCCCCTTTGGAAAGAGCTTTCAGGGACTAAGTCCAAGTCCTCCAGGCATGAGTCTTTCCTCGGCATCCCCTTCTGCCTAACTTTTCCTGCTGATGTCTGTGTATCCCTTTCCCAGGTGCCCAAGTCTCTCCCTTGGCACTGTACAGGGAGCCTAAGCTGACAAACGACTTCAGAAGATTGGTGCCACGTCTAATTTTCAAGTTGCCTTGTGAATTGAGACTCCAGCCTTTTCATCAGACCACGATAATATTTTCTGTGCCTAATCTGCTCATGACAGGGTTGCTGAAGCTGTTGCCCTTGGCTATCACTGCATGAGTGCTATCACTTACTCCCTTGTGCCCAGACCCTGAGGCTACAGCCTGGGAAGGTGCAGTCTAGGGAGACATGATGCCTAAAATCCAGCTGCTCTTAGCTGTGATTTCCAGCCATTAGTCTGACCAATGTGTCCGCATGTCTGGTTATAACGACAGCAGTATGATTTGAGGCAGACTGTACTGTAGAAATGCGGAAATATGTCTGAAAAAGCCTCTGTATTGGGGACCTTTTCCCTAGAGCCCTTGTCTGCTTCCAGCATGATATATGTGTGACAGAAAAATTTGCTATTTCTTCGCTCATGATGACTGAGGTAAAGTAAATTTGCTGTGAGCGTGCTATGTTGACAACAAGTGAAAG
Source organism: Ibidorhyncha struthersii (assembly GCA_013398815.1). Lineage (NCBI taxonomy): Eukaryota > Metazoa > Chordata > Aves > Charadriiformes > Charadriidae > Ibidorhyncha > Ibidorhyncha struthersii. The sequence goes on from VZSZ01003422.1 coordinate 27,585, forward strand.
TACGGAGTTCATATAAATTATGCTCAGTCTCTCACAAAATAACTCTATTTGTTCAAGCAGGAAGACTAATACTGTGTTTTCTTGCTCTCTCCTACCATGTCTTGGGATCAGCTGGTTTATGGCAACTGAGGGCTCTTTAGATACGGACTAATGGACCACCATCTTTTGCAGAGCTGAGTTAATCCATTGCACCTACTATTACTTCTTTCTAGTGTTATCCCCCTCAGTTTTCCTGAGCCAAAACGCTCAGACAAATAACCCCTTTGCATCAAAGTGAGCGCTGTACACCCTACTGATTCCCATGAGTACAATAGAGACTAGCCATAGTAATGAATTGCAGCTAAAACTGGTCAGAAACAGGTTGGTGTTTTGCTCTTGAATTTCTTGCCTTTCGATCTCAGAAGAGGGACATTTGAGTACCCAGATGTAAAAATACTGATAAAATCTCACGTAAAATAAACATGTGAAACCTCCTGTGTTATTCCTGGAAATGTTAGTTGAAGACAAAAGTGGTGTAAGAACACAGCTTAGGTGGTATCCACCCCTGTAACCCTGGCCACGGCTACTCCAAGTTAGGTGTCTGGAGCCCTCCCCACTTGAGAGGGAAGCCAAGATGGATCCAGAATCCATCCCAAATCAAGGTAAATATTTAAGAAGGAAAGACTGAATTTTCTTTTGGGGATGCCCATTTCTCGCTACTGACTGAAAAAGAATCGGCATGACTAGCCTAGATACCAATTTTCTAGGCAGCTCAAATTAGAGCTGAATCCCACCCATTATACAGAGTATATCTAACCTGAAAGAAATGACTGATTATGTTCTTCAATATTAAATAGATCTGAAGCCAGATCTGTTTAAACTAACTGATCACATTCTTCTCAAATAGCATTATGTGAATACTTCCATTATAGATAGGGAAGCATTAATGTCATGTACAAAAAGACGACAAAATTGAGAGGGGTTATGACTGTTGTTCCAATAACTATGGAAAGGGAACAACAGGACGGGAGAAGAAAAACATGATCTAAGTAAGGGATTTATTGTGTTTTAGTAAGATGCTGCTTCAAATTTCCAGCCCACTGCCAAAAAGTACTGGAATAGTGGTTTTAGTTGGAGACTGAGTGCAAAGCTGCTAATAACTTCCTAGTAGTAAAGGAAAGTTTGATATGTCACTGGTGGTTTGTTTGATGTATCACCTGAAAGTACATGTCTTTCAAGTCCTAATACATAGGAACTTAAACAGAGAACAGTATCTCATTAGTTAAAATAATTCTCTTCCAGCAAGACACTGATTTTTTTCCACACTATGCTTTCCTTTCCTCTGTCTTTCTTTTTTTTTTTAAAGCACAAGGAAGACTCATTGCTACTAGCTGCCAGAAACCCAGGATCTCAGCCTTTCTCAGGATCAAAGTTTTTTCTCAGCTTCATCTTTAGGCTGTTCAAACCTACTAATATTCTTTCCACTCTTATTTCATTAAACCTATGGAAATAATTGGGGTAGGACATAAGAACAGAGAAAACATATTTCAGAACATATTTCAGAAACCATCCAAAACAGCATATATTTTCAAACGGCAAAGTGACACTCTGTCTGGGATAAGCTGTTGTTGGGTTTTTATTTAGGTCAATAATTGCGTGAGCATTTCACAGTTTCTTTGTGCTCTCAGCTCCTTTGACTTTTTAGGCAGATTTAGAAACATAATTCTGAAATGAAAACCCCAAATGCTTTTCTTTGATAAATATTTTTTCAAAAAAAAGGACATTTTTCTCAAAAGCTCCTTAAATCTTTTCCATAGAATTCTTTAAACTCTGCCCAGACCAGTTTAACTGAACAACAAGTTGCAAATAATTAAAGCCAAGGTATTTTTTAAATTAAAACTCCATGTGAAATATTTTGCCTTTTATAGTTAATACTTTCTTTTTCTCATCTGCTCTTCCACACTTCTCATTTGAACTTTTCCTACATGTTGTATCTCAGCAGTTAAGTCCATGCTGGCTTCTGTATTTCCACAGGCTATACCACTTCTATATGTGAACTAGTTCTTGTACAGACACCAGAGCCATCAGTACTGCACTGAAATGCCTTCTGTGGCTGTGCTGTAAATCTGCCCTTTCCTGCTGTTGGTGCGTTTCCACTTTGCCCTGCCCTTTCCAGTGCATTTCTGCTTGCGATGTCCTTTTTATTTCCTGTGGGCTGCACCAGTCTACTGTCTGTAATGCTTACCCTGCTGTAAAGCCTGGAAGCTACTACTATTTCCTCATCTATTTTAGGAGTCAGTTTTGTCCCTGCCTGCTTGTCCTCACCTTCATTTGTAGCTTCCCCCTTTTTTTGCCCTGGATTTTTTTTAACACAGTTTTATCTCTCTCTTCTTTTTTTTTTTTTTNGAAGAGTTAATGAGGGAATGTAGGAATGCAGGAGACGACTGCTATTTTTAGCATGCTTCGTCTTATGTAATCATTTTTTCCCTGTGTGGTATCAAAATAGATACCAAATAGAACTTGGTTTCTGAGAAACCTGTTTTATGTCTTCATGTTTTACTAGGTCCCTTAGATACTGATACTGTGGCCACCATGAAAAAAATCAAATCCTCGGGATCTGATCGTGCACTCTTGCTCAGGCAAAACTCCTGTGGAAGGCGACAGGAGCAGTGCTTCAGGGTCGAGCCATCACTTGTCTTTGCATCGTGCCCAACGCTTGTGTCTCTGTGCCACCTCATACAGTGAAGGGTAGTTTTCACATATGCCGTTAAAAGCCGTATGGCAAATATGTGGTTGTGCCCACACTACTTCAGCCATAATATTGATAGACAAGTCATTGCTTTATTGATCGGGGGCATATAATGTTGCATAAATGCAGTGCAATGCTGCCCCTTGCACGCTGCTGGCCCGTGAACAAGGGGCAGTCACACGATGTAGCTGGTGACGTGGGGGAGCCCAGGCAGGCAGCACAGCCAGCCCCGCAGCCGACAGGCAGCGTGTGCCTTCCTGCGAGGGACTGCTTCGTGAAAGGCGCAGTTCAGCCCTTAGTCCTGTAAGCTGCTTATAGATGGAGCTAAAACTTTTGTTTGCGCAGCGGATTTCAGTGCTGTAAATTTAAGTTTCGTTACAGCCTTTTTATTGTTTTCCTTGCTTCCTCTGGAGCCCTGAAGAAGTTAAAACAGGGGAGAATAAGCACTGTGCTGGGTATGTATCGCACATTCACTAAGGTCAGAGTATCTCCTGTTCTCTATTTCATTCCTTGTCACAGTTAAAACATGTCATCTCTTTACGCAGTTCGTTTTACCCCTTACATGCCTTAAACATATACAGCAGTATTTCACAGCCTTTTCAGACCCTGTAGGGAGATAATACAGCCTTCTCAGTGTTTCTAAGAGAAAACAAAGGACACAAGCTTGAATAAATATTAGCTGCTATAGACACATGCTCCAAATGAGGTTAATTAAAAGCCTGGACCCTCACTGGAATAATGCTTCATAATTTCTCTTTATTTCTAATATTAGGAGATAGTTGTATTTCAAACTTCTTCTCAAACACAGTCCGAGCCTTCACTGAAGACTTCTGGATGGGTCCAGCCATGTTCGGTCTCGCATTCCACAGCAGGTAGGCATTTCTTCCTCAATACATAAGTAAATAATTTTCTGCAACATCTACAGACTGAATCCAGCGTCAAGCTCAGTGAGTCTCCACACTCTATTCCTTGGCAATAGGATGTAGTGGATGGTAAAAGTTCATATGTTTCCAAGGGGGAGTCTTCTCTCATGGAAGAGGTATCTACTGAGGGTTATTAGCACATTCAGGAGTGACAACTAAGTCAGGAAGTCCTTGAGCCAAAACCAGCTGTAGGCTGGCAGAGCATCAGAAAGACATCTGATACAAACCAGCCTTGTACTTAAGCTCTTCTTTGAGCATCCATCTCCTGGCCACTGTCAGGTGGGATGGTACTGCAGGAGATGGGCTTCTGTCTGACCTGACACAGATGTTTTGTGCAGCAGCTCCTTCCCCACAGTGCTGTGCCACCTGTGGTAAACACCCCTCCACAGCTCAGCAACGATAAAATACTTACCTGCCTTCCAGGGGCTTTATGAAGATTACCTCGGTGTCTGTACAATGCTACGTGAGCACCGAGCGTTATGGCAAGCTCCCTGGGTAGAAGATTTCTCACAGATTATGAACTCGTGTATATAACATTTGGTAGACGCTTTGAATACAATTCTCAGACCCCTGCCATAATTTATCCTCTCTTCCTGCTGCTTCCAGAGGAACAGAGGAGCCCCAGCACGCACGTTAAACAGGCCCAGCAGGTCTGCAGAGGCACGTCAGACGGTTGGTGGGTCTTCCAGTATGTGGCTTCTTGGTGAACTGGTTGGGCAGAACCTTCTGCCAGCAGGTAGCATGGCTAATGAATCTAAGTCAAAACCTAGTCATGGATCTAGATTCAAGTCAGCAGCACCAACGCAACCCGAATGGCACGTGAACACCACCCACTGCACTTCATGGGCAAGTAGGTTGTTCAGGCCCTGACTTTGCAGGACCTTGCTGATATGCAGGCCCTAGATTTGAGAAGCACAAAGATGGAAACTTGGTGGCAACCTTCATAAAATCATAGAATTGTCTAGGTTGGAAGGGACCTGTAAGATCATCGAGTCCAAACATCAACCTAACACTGCCAAAACCCCCACTGAACCATGTCCCTCAGAGTCACGTCTACACATCTTTTAAATACCTCCAGGGATGGTGACTCCACCACTTCCCTGGGCAGCCTGTTCCAATGCTTAACAACCCCTTCTGTGAAGAAATTTTTCCCAATATCCAATCTAAACCTCCCCTGGTGTAACTCGAGGCCATTTCCGCTTGTCCTATTGCTTGTTACTTGAGAGAAGAGAGTGACCCCCTCTTCACCACAACCTCCTTTCAGGTAACTGTAGAGAGCGATAAGGTCTCCCCTCAGCCTCCTTTACCCCAGACTAAACAACCCCAGTTCCCTCAGCCGCTCCTCATAAGACTTGTTCTCCAGATCCCTCACCAGCTTTGTTGCCCTTCTCTGGACACACTCCAGCACCTCAGTGTCTTCCTTTCTCTCCATCTCTGAACCACAACCTCTCGCTCAGCTTATAAACTGATGGCGTGCGAGTCCCAGGGCCAAAAGACCCGTCTCCTTCTCCTGCGGGTGGGACGGCACAGGACGCACAAGGAGACGGTGCTTCGATTCCCTGTCTCCTGGTGGGAATGCCATCCCGCCTCCCCTCCGGGAGCTCATTAGCAATCCAGCCCGCCAGCTGTACCAGTTCGGAGCGCGGAGGCAATGCCCGCCAGCTCTCCTCAGGGATGCCCCGACCAACCGCCTCCAACGCCCGGTCCCCGGGAGAAGCATCTGCCGCCCGCTTCGGCGGAGAAAGCCGCGGCCACTCGCGGGACGGGCCGCTGCCCACGCTCCCGACCGGCGGAGGGGCTCCCCGGCAGGCTGGGGGTCCGTCCGTCCCCCTCACCCCCGCCGCAGCACCCCGCCGCCGTCTCTCCTCAGCCTCGCGGGGGCGGGGCGGGGCGGGGCGGGGGCGGCCCCAGCGCGGCGGGAGGCCGCTCCCTCCCTCCCTCCCTCCCTCCGTCCGCCAGTCTGGGCGTAGAGGCGGCACTCGAGGGCTCCGCGCGGNTCCTGGAAACTCTGAGCAGACTTTTGAGGTCTCACAGCCGTGACACTGAATGTAGGGGAGCACGGGGTAAAGGCCTAAATTCTCTTAATTTCTTCAAGTGTAGTGCAGATGACCTAATGCCCTCACTGTCTCTCCTCTCACACCGCTTTCCTTTCGTTGCTATAACATGTGGAGAGTGCACTATCCTCCTGCCAACAGGAAGAACTGCTTCCCCCATCTTAGCCAGCACACTGTTAGGGCTGTGTTAGTCTCCGCTTGCCCTAATACATCAGTAAACTGCACTAACCTCTCCCTGCCAAACACCCCAGTCACAGCTCTGTGTGAGCTCCTGCTGACAGAGCCAGAGAGTGGGTTCAGACTGAGCGGAGAAGTAATGTGGTTGCAGTTGTATGGGCCAAGAAGATAAGACGACACCTTTCCAGATGTGCAGCAATCCAGCAGCGATACGAGAAACAGTAACAAGGCGGTAAAAAAAAAACAAACAAACATGGAAACAAATTACCAATGGTGCATAGAAGACACAGTCAACTCACCTGCTCTGTGAATCAATGTTCAAACTTACTGTGTGACGGAGGTCAGAGAGATAGGCACAGACGCAGAAACGTAGGTGATGCAGAGTGAAGCGCTTTTATCTAAAGTTGCATCTGGAGCCTGGGTTGGTCAGATACAAACAGAAAGTTGTAGGCATGTAGCAAAAACACTGTAGACAACACAAATGCCAGATAAATGTTGCTGCAAAGCATTGGTTTCCAGCAGTTTGCTGTTCATCATCTAACTACTGGTTTTGTAGCCTCTGACAAGTTGGAGGAATCAGTAGGGTCAGCCAACTTTTAGGAACCTGTCTGAGCAACCGGTAAAGCCACAAGTTGACTTTTCCGTAGCCACATAACAACTTCTTAATTTTCAGCTTCTGCCTGAGATTTAATTTTAGACCCTAAGAAAACCTAGAGTGTTTCTAGTGTTTGTGTCATCGGACAGCTTTTGAAGCAGTAGATGATTATCGTTGAGACTGCAGAAAAAAGGTTGACCAAGGGGACACAGCAATCATTGCTCCTAAACAGAAAGAACAGGCAAGAATTCCAGCTTTCACTTCAGCAGTTGTACATGAATCATAGACTCATAGACTCATTTAGATTGGAAAAGATCCTTAAGACCATTAAGTCCAACTGTTAACACTATGAAGTCCACCACTAAGTCCCAAGAGTCACGTCTACACATCTTTTAAATACCTCCAGGGATGGTGACTCCACCACTTCCCTGGGCAGCCTGTTCCAATGCTTAACAACCCCTTCTGTGAAGAAATTTTTCCCAATATCCAATCTAAACCTCCCCTGGTGTAACTCGAGGCCATTTCCGCTTGTCCTATTGCTTGTTACTTGAGAGAAGAGAGTGACCCCCTCTTCACCACAACCTCCTTTCAGGTAACTGTAGAGAGCGATAAGGTCTCCCCTCAGCCTCCTTTACCCCAGACTAAACACCCCCAGTCCCCTCAGCCGCTCCTCATAAGACTTGTTCTCCAGATCCCTCACCAGCTTTGTTGCCCTTCTCTGGACACACTCCAGCACCTCAGTGTCTTCCTTTCTCTCCATCTCTGAACCACAACCTCTCGCTCAGCTTATAAACTGATGGCGTGCGAGTCCCAGGGCCAAAAGACCCGTCTCCTTCTCCTGCGGGTGGGACGGCACAGGACGCACAAGGAGACGGTGCTTCGATTCCCTGTCTCCTGGTGGGAATGCCATCCCGCCTCCCCTCCGGGAGCTCATTAGGAATCCAGCCCGCCAGCTGTGCCAGTTCGGAGCGCGGAGGCAATGCCCGCCAGCTCTCCTCAGGGATGCCCCGACCAACCGCCTCCAACGCCCGGTCCCCGGGAGAAGCATCTGCCGCCCGCTTCGGCGGAGAAAGCCGCGGCCACTCGCGGGACGGGCCGCTGCCCACGCTCCCGACCGGCGGAGGGGCTCCCCGGCAGGCTGGGGGTCCGTCCGTCCCCCTCACCCCCGCCGCAGCACCCCGCCGCCGTCTCTCCTCAGCCTCGCGGGGGCGGGGCGGGGCGGGGCGGGGGCGGCCCCAGCGCGGCGGGAGGCCGCTCCCTCCCTCCCTCCCTCCCTCCGTCCGCCAGTCTGGGCGTAGAGGCGGCACTCGAGGGCTCCGCGCGG